>OX155899.1:10272763-10697763 GCA_944588485.1 Phosphuga atrata
AAAGGCTAAACAAGTCCAGACAAGAGTAAAGAAGAATACACAAGATTAGACAAAAGTGGTCAGGACGAACAAGACTGGACAAAACAGGACAAGACTAGACAAGACTGGAGAAGACTGAACAAGAATGGACTAGACTGGAGAACACTGGACTAGACTTGACAAAGCTTGATCAGACTTCACGAAAATAGACAAGAGCAGACAAGGTCATACAAGACCAGGCAAGACCAGACAAGTGTAGACAAACCAGACAAGACCATACAAGACCAGGCAATACCAAGCAAGACCAGACGAGAGGAGACAAGACCAGACAAGACGAGAGTAGACCAGACAAGACCAGACAAGTGAAGACAAGAGCAGACAAGACCAGACAAGACCAGGCAATACCAGACAAGGCCAGGCAAGACCGGACACGTGAATCTGATCCGGTAATTATAGGTTCAGGAGGCAATTGAATATTCGGTGACCTTATAAAATTGGACTCTCAAAGGGGCTTTTAAAAATATTTTTTTGACTTTACTAATAAAACCGCAATCAACGAAAAATCTAGCATATTTTAGCAACGAGCTACACAGTTGTGTGAATAATGTTACAATAAATAAAAATAAATTGAACTGCTTTTAACATGTAGGGTGCAGCGTCTAACAAAATAAGTAAAAATCTTTCAAGCCTTCTTGTACAAATAGGGCAATTGTTAAATGATTAGTTTATTCAAGTTGTTTCGCTTAAATTAAATATGATTTCCCAAAATGGTCATCATGAAGAATTCGTATTATCAAATGGGCAATATAATGGCCACATTTGTCGGTACTTTGTTTTCTAATTTCCAACATTGTTTGAATATTATAAGAATTTCAATATTTTTTTCTGAAGGTACTCTCGTGTACGGTAATGTATAGGTATATTATGTTCACAATATTTTTGAAAAAAAATAGCCACTGAAATATGAAAGAATATGCAACTTTTGATGAAATATGCATGACCATGCCCAAATATGCAGTTACTAATTAGCGTTAATTATCTCTAATCAATGTAATTCGTCCACTTAATTAACTATTGTATATATATATATATATATATATATATATATATATAATATATATATATATATATATATATATATATATATATATATATATATATAATCAACATATTGTAAAAAGAATTTACGATTTAATGTGTCAGGATGTAGGTAATACATAAAATAACTGAAGGGATAATATCTAAAAGACAAAGAGCACGATCTAATCTAATGTGCTAAAAGTGACTGAAGATTGTCCGTACTATTGTTAGACATCATTAGATCGTGCTCTTTGTCTTTTAGATATTATCCCTTCAGTTATTTTATGTATTACATATACATAATTATGTATTACATCCTGACACATTAAATCGTAAATTCTTTTTACAATATGTTGATTATATATATATATATATATATATATATATATATATATATATATATATATATATATATATATATATATATTTATATATATATATATATATATATATATATATATATATATAAATGTATATATATATATATATATATATATATATATATATATATAAAGAGTGGGGGTAATAACAATCGTTATTAGTTAAAGAGTAAATTTTTATAAAAATTACTACGCAAACGGTAGAATTTAGTAGGATTACCGATCCAGGATTGTCGACCTTCTGTCAGATGCAGCCACTTATGCTCCCTTAAGTAGAGACCCCACCTGTGGGTTTGAACGAAGAAACAATGAACTGGTTAAGAAACTTAAAAGCAAAGGTTACATAGACCAAACTACTTACAAAACCTTAATTGTACACAATGCTATGCCCCCTAAAATCTACGGCTTACCTAAGATCCATAAAGAAAATTTTCCATTAAGGCCCATTGTTTCTTCAGTTCAATCTCACTCCGAAAAGTTGGCTAGGTTCATTTCGAATATTCTTTACACGTCCTTCGCTGACTACAACGTGTTCAGAATTAAAGACTCGTTTGAATTCGCCACTGCCTTAAATAATTACCAAGTACCCGATGGTCATGAATTGGTGTCTCTGGACGTGTCATCGCTGTTCACTAATATACCGTCAAAGTTATTTTTGGATATTATCAAATCAAACTGGGAGTTGATTCGCCCATCTTGCAAAATACCCCGCAAGGTTTTTTTGGAACTTATTGAATTCATTTTTGATACGACGTATTTTTCGTTTGAAAATAAGTTTTTCCTTCAGATTTTCGGAACCCCCATGGGATCGCGCTTATCTCCGGTGGCAGCGGAGATTGTTATGAACACTTTAATTAAGGTTTCTTTGGACAAACTTAATTTCGAAATCCCATTTTTGTGGCAATATGTGGATGATATTGTCTGTGCCATCCCGCAAGGGTCGAAAACTGAGGTCCTAAGAGCCTTCAACTCATACAACGAACGTCTTACCTTCACTATTGAATCTGAAAATAATAATACTCTACCCTTTTTAGACACCCTGATTATCAGGACAAATGACAACCGCATTATTTTAGATTGGTACCAGAAACCTACCAGTTCGGGCAGATACCTGAATTATTTTTCCTGCGCTCCTTTTCAGCACAAGCTGAATGTAGTTTTGGGTCTTAAGACGAGGATATTCAGGATTGTACATCCAGATCTTCGTAATGATAGTTTAGAGAGATTGTTTAATATCCTAAAGAAGAACAACTATCCCACAACAGTACTCAGGAAGTTGTTGTTCTCCAATCCTACAAGACAACCTGTCGCTGAGGTGGTCGCAGAGGACGACACGAAAATATTCAAGAGCTTACATTTTGTAGAATCATTGTCCCCCAGAATAAAATCAATTTTCAAGAACAAGAGCCCAGCCATTATAGCGGATAAATGTTATAACACCATCAACAGATCTTTCAGTCGCCTTAAAGATTCAACCCCCACGTTAATGCAATCAAATGTAATCTATTGCATTCCGTGTGCCGAGTGTGAGCTTGTGTACGTTGGTCAGACCGGCCAAAGATTGTCATCCAGACTGGCCAATCACAGAAGTGATTGTAGACTAAAACCCCACTCTTGCGCCTTAGCAACACATTGCAATGACAAGGACCATAGGGTCAATTACAATGACCTGAAAGTTCTTGCAAGGGAGCCAAGCTTATCTAAGAGACTTTTCTTGGAAATGTGTTTCATTCATAACGCCGGTGCAGCCATGAACTCAAGGAAGGACATGGACGGGTTGAGCAATATGTATGTTTGGCTCATGACTTGGGCGAAGTCTAGACACAGTTAACTTGATGGGTGGTTTCTGTTTTGCTATTTATTTTCTATTTGTGCTGCGGTTTTCGTGGTCTCTAGTGGTTCTACTATTATACAATTTTCCTTAAATGGGGGTCGTTGAGCTCCTGTTTTTCTAAGAAGATCTAGGGATTGTCTAGATTGCCTGGGTTTCTGGGAAACTGCGACGTAGTGGCGGTTCCAAACAAAAAAAAAAAAAAATTTCGAACGGTATGTCTTCAAACATTAGTTAAATATTCTTTTTCCTGTGTGCTTGTGACTCCTGTGTCCTTCTAATGTCACGATCTTTCCCAATGCGCACCTTCGCAGCTCAATTAAAGTAGAAAAAAATTTTGTTTCAACTTTAATTTATTTTAAGAGAACGAAAAGGTTTTGTTGGTTTCCTCGTGCTGTGCCGATCGGGTTGGTGTCCGACATTTTGCAAACTAAATACTAAATTTCAAACACCGAAATTAAAATTCACCATGGCTCGTTTTACAGCAACGATTATGTAACCCACATTGCTAGTCAAGTTATATGATGTTACACGTCTTAATTAATTGTTCATTACCTTCTTTGTAAGTAATCAATAACATCTTTCACTTGTTTTTTTGTAATTTTCTGTAATAATTTTGTAGGTCTTGAAAAAGATTTAATTAATAAATCGAAACGTCGACTTAAGAAGAATTTGAGTTTTTTCTTTGAATCGTATCACCCGAATTCTACCGTTTGCGTAGTAATTTTTATAAAAATATATATATATATATATATATATATATATATATATATATATATATATATATATATATATATATATGTATATATATATATATATATATATATATATATATATATATATATATATATATATATATTCATTTCGATTGAATAGAAATTTCCATTCATTCTTCTTCTTCTTGTTTCGAATACGCCTACTTTGAATCACGCTTGTTCAACTCGAGTCCAATCCGATCGGACACTTTGCCTGTTGTTGATTTTCGTCTGTCGAGCAGTAATGATAAAATGTGGCCCAGATTGCATTACTCATATTCTCAACCGAATCACAATTTCTCCTAATTGCTAAGCCATAATAAACTGTCAACTTGTCGATCATTTTTGCTGTCAGCTTGCCTTTTCCACCGAGAGTTTTTTTTTGTATTTTTTTTCCATCCTTTTTTTCCACCGTTTCCACTTTCTTTTTCACACAATTTCGGAGTCGCGTTCCCATTTTCTTCTGTACGTGTCCAATACATTCCTTCTTCACGACTTCTTGATCACCGTATGGGGCAGCTTTCAAAATCCCGGAGACGTTTTAGAATCACCGTCTCCAATGTAATTTCTGTACTGCACTCCGAATTTTTCCACTGAACGCTTGAATAGGTCGATCATTGCATCAACTTCCATTTTTCCAGAAGAACCTGAATGATTACAACTGCAATCATCTTGATGGTTTTCATACCATTGTTGATATTCTTCACTATCAAGTTTGCCTTTCCAAGTTTCGTATTGTTTGCAATAGGCACTTTTCACGAGGATATCAATTACTTTCCCAGAATAATATCCGATCAAAGATGTCACTCCATACAAGGAAGTATATCCTCGCTTTTTCCAAGTTCCATCGCCGGACACGGTAATCTTTGCAGATTTTTCGTCACCTTGGTGTTCAGCAGTCAAGTCTTTTTCTTCATGGCAAGCATGCTGAAAAAGTTTGTCGGTTGCTGTTTTCACACAGGAATGTATATTCTTCATAATTAAATCGTAGGTGGGCTGTGTTAGGAAAGCGGGCATGTCCATTAATCCACAAAATTTTGCAGCACCTTTTAACCCTAATCCAAGAACTGTCATGACAAACAAATAACGCCGATTTATCTCATAAGAATGCTCGATAAAAGGACTAGAATTTATGCTACGAGATGGACACTGATCGCACAACAAAACAATTTTAAACCCGAGTCCTCGTTCAGAAGCAGTTTCAAATTTCACATTTCCGTTACAGGTTTTGCACTGCACAAATTCGGAGATGGCCGCGAAAACAGTAATAAAATTCAAAATTCGGTACTCAATGGACGGATCACGCGGCACCAAGATTTCCTCCTGCATTCTCATTTTTTTTGCAGAGGCACTGAAACTGGACTCATCCGTTTCAGCTGTTTTCGGATTGAAAACATTCTTTCGTTTCTTCGCTCTTGACTTGTACACTTTCGTTGATTTTCTAAGTTCTCTGCTAGACTTCATTTTCACGATATTATCGAAGGTACAAGTACACTGACACGACTTTACTGTTAGGCTTCTCTGCTGAGACTGACGACTACTTTTCAAATTTTGGCAACTGAGAAACATACAATAGAAAATGACAAAGGAAAGAGAGTAGGATAGACAAGGAAAGAAGGGACAGCGCCTCAGGTAGACAGCTGGCGCGCCGGTCCCCGACTGTGAGACGCGCCTCCCTAACGCGCCTTCATAAATGTGTCTATAACTTCGAAAATATTCGTCTGATTGACATAAAATTTTGAGTGTGTATGCTCAAATATATGTATATTCAGAAAATACAAAAAAAAAATAACGATTTTTTGAAAATTACAAGTGTATATAACCCCTTAAGCCCGCTAGTCACGGTCAGTTTATACTGATCAGTTGAACTAATGTTTAGAACTGATCAGTTAAAACTGATCAGTTCAAAATGATTTCCTCACTCACTGGCTTAAAACCGGCCTTCATTTCTCAATTGTCGCGTGCTGTATCTGGCTAGCAAATTTCTCCCCGCGTAACTTAAAAAAAATGAGTCGGATTCTGAAGAGGATATTCTAGATATGACAATTTGTTTAATCAATAAAAAACAACAAAGAAAAAACGGAATGAAAAAATGGTTAAAAAAGAAATAACAGTTATCTCATATTAATGTGTTAAATGAGTTGTCACTGAAACCGAGTGACTGGCATAACTATTTAAGAATGGACGAATGTACATATTTCAAGCTATTTTACTATTAATTCTTCCTGCACGTCCTGACGCCATGCCGATTAAACTACGACTGACTAAGCGCAGGCGCGGTCAATTATAATAACCTACTTGAAATTAAGTACTTAGAATTATATATTCCTTAATAACTGAAAAGTAAATACTGAACTTAAACAAGATGTCACTGTAAATTGAAAGAAAATGCTATTCCATATTTCTCCTTAATTATGTTTCTTGTTTCCACATTGATAACAGAATCACAATAGTATATTTCGCAACAAGTGCGGAAAGTTGTCGATTGCACACGAGAGCGAAGATGAAGAGCTCACTTCGTTCGTGCGCTCATTCGCTTGAGGGGGCAATTGACAATGCCGCACGAGTTGCAGATATTATTTTTTATTACGAATGCCAGAAAGACAGACTTAAATTTTAAAAAGAATCAGGTGATTCTAAACGCGCCATTATTATTTATAATGTAATTCCATCAGACAGCTTATAACCTTCGGCCAGTTCACTTTTAACTTAACCTCACTTTTTTTAATATTGATTTTGAGATCTCATTGTGTTTCACGTCTGTCGTTTCTACATGTGTTGACAAAAAGTGTTTGTGTAATGTAATGATTACAGTGCTAAATTAACGAGTTTTACTATTTTTTATTATGAATTTGAGAATGACAATACAAAAAAAATTAAAATTATGTACCTGCTTAAATCAAAAGAAAAAAAAATCAGAAACATTTTTTTTTAACAATAGTTGAAAAAGTTATTAATCATTTTTTTTTCAATATTATAAATTGAAATATTTGAACAATTTGAAAAATTAAAACTTGTGTTTTGAGGTTGATGTTGAAATTGTGTTCGGTGCAAAATTTATATTTTCTTTGTTCTGAATTTCAATTGGCACTGGATTTATTTGTATATTTTCTTTTGAAGTAGACGGTCTGTTTGATATATAGTATCTGCAATTTGTTGGCTGATTAGCTTTTTGTTGTGGACCGAGTCTTCAACGTAGCCTTCAGCGACTGTATTAGATTTCCATCCTCCATGTCTCTTAAGGGTCAGCAGATCGGCACCAGAATCAGCTAACAGAGTAGCTGATGTTCTTCTGAACGTATGTCCAGTATAAGACTTCGGATCTTTCAAATTTAAATATGCTGCTACTGTTTTAGGCATACTGCCAAAAGTAGTGGTGCCAATGACTTGTTTAGTACATTTTCCGTTTCAATAATTTGTGAAAAATCTTGTTGTGGTCCTGTCGGCAGGACGCAATATGGCATATTTATATATATATATATATATATATATATATATATATATATATATATATATTATATATATATATATTATATATATATATATATATATATATATGTTGTATTTGAGGTTTTCGCGGATAGATACCTGTGTTGTATTGTTTTCTCGGGGATTCCGCGTTGATGCTGAGGGTTGGCTCTGAAAAGAACCGGATTCTCGACGTTTCGGCGAACTAACATTCGCCATTCTCAAGAGATATATGCGTCCGTGCGGGTCAACCGTATGCGTCAGTATGCGTCTAACGGTTGACCCGCACGGACGCATATATCTCTTGAGAATGGCGAATGTTAGTTCGCCGAAACGTCGAGAATCCGGTTCTTTTCAGAGCCAACCCTCAGCTTCAACGCGGAATCCCCGAGAAAACAATACAACACATATATATATATATATATATATATATATATATATATATATATATATATATATATATATATATGGTAAAAATCATCCGTAACTACAAATGATCTCGGCTTATCATTTTTACTTTTTGGAATTTTTACCAAAAGCATGTTATCTTTATCCTCTATATCGTTCACAGTTAAGTTACACAGCTCATGACGCCTACATGCCAAAAATTAAAGCTAATTAAAATTAAATACATGTAAATAAATTTGTGTATTTATTTATATATTGTATTGAAATTATTAGAAAATTTATTAACTAACCTTCACAGCCAGAATAAATTCTTCGAATAAATTGATTAATTTGTTCAGCACTTAGTGTTTGAGCTTTCTTGCATGTATAACCTTTATTTTTTTGTTTTAAAAAAGCAATTAAACTCGAATAATTACAAATATTAATTCTGTGCTTGATGTGAATCAAGCTTCGCAGCATCGAATAAGGTAATTGAAGTATGATAAAACTATCGATTCAGAAAAACTTAATTTCTTTATTGATCGCCATTTCATGAATTTTTCATACGCAGCTTCATATCTACTTCTGGATTTTGTTGGTGTTAATTTTTCAATTATTTCAGTCGCAATTTGTTTGAATTCAGGCTGTGTAGAATCTTTTTCTGAATTTGAACTCTCTATTTGACAACTCATAATGACAATAAATTATACATCATAACCATAAATTTCTATTATTGTTATTTCTGATGCGTCATTTGAAAAACATTTGATATGTCATTTTGTTTCACACGGTTGTCGTTTCTGCATGTGTTGACAAAAAGCATCCGGGTAATGTAATTAAAACAGTGTTAAACTAACGAAATTACTGTACATGTATGATAATTATCGTATGATTGGCAACGCTGCATGTCACACATGTTCACTAATCTAGTGCAGAAAGTAAACTTTCCGCCCTAAATCTAGGGCGGAAAGTAAATTTCCCGCTCTAGATTTGCAAACAGTCATTTTCTGAATTAAAAAATGGCCTGTAAAATAGTACTTTCTGTGCATGAGTAATAAAAGCATATTTTAATAGCATGCTTACGAAGAGAATAGGTGACTAACATGTTTTCAATAAATTGACAGACCAAACAAGTTTCTACAATCATACAAGACAAGAAAAGGCTAAACAAGTCCAGACAAGCGTAAAGAAGAATACACAAGATTAGACAAAACTGGTCAGGACTGAACAAGACTGGACAAAACAGGACAAGACTAGACAAGACTGGAGAAGACTGAACAAGAATGGACTAGACTGGAGAACACTGGACTAGACTTGACAAAGCTTGATCAGACTTCACGAAAATAGACAAGAGCAGACAAGGTTATACAAGACCAGGCAAGACCAGACAAGTGTAGACAAACCAGGTAAAAAACCATACAAGACCAGACAATACCAAGCAAGACCAGACAAGAGGAGACAAGACCAGACAAGACGAGAGTACACCAGACAAGACCAGACAAATGAAGACAAGAGCAGACAAGACCAGGCAATACCCGACAAGGCCCGGCAAGACCGGACACGTGAAGACAAGACCAGACAACACTAGGGAAGACCAGACAAGGCCAGGCAAGACCAGACAAGTAAAGACAACACCAGACAAAACCAGGCAAGACTAGACAAGACTAGACAAGTTCAGAACTATACAAGAACATTTTATTTGCGATTCTCCAAAGCGAAGCTAGAATCACTGATTTCGAGAATTATATCTTTAATACCTGATCTGGTAATTATAGGTTCAGGAGGCAATTGAATATTCGGTGATAAAATTGGACTCTCAAAGGGGCTTTTAAAAATATTTTTTTGACTTTACTAATAAAACCGCAATCAACGAAAAATCTAGCATATTTTAGCAACGAGCTACACAGTTGTGTGAATAATGTTACAATAAAAAAAAATTGAACTGCTTTTAACATGTAGGGTGCAGCGTCTAACAACATAAGTAAAAATCTTTCAAGCCTTCTTGTACAAATCGGGCAACTGTTAAATGATTAGTTTATTCAAGTTGTTTCGCTTAAATTAAATATGATTTCCCAAAATGGTCATCATGAAGAATTCGTATTATCAAATGGGCAATATAATGGCCACATTTGTCGGTACTTTGTTGTCTAATTTCCAACATTGTTTGAATATTGTAAGAATTTCAATAATTTTTTCTTAAGCTACTCTCGTGTACGGTAATGTATAGGGTATATTATGTTCACAATATTTTTGAAAAAAATAATAATAGCCACTGAAATATGAAAGAATATCCAACTTTCGATGAAATATGCATGAGCATGCCCAAATATGCAATTACTAATTAGCGTTAATTAACTTTAATCAATGTAATTCGTCCACTTAATTAACTATTGTATATATATTTATATATATATATATATAAATATATATACATATATATATATATATATATATATATATATATATATATATATATATATATATATATATATATATATATATATATATATAATCAATATATTGTAAAAAGAATTTACGATTTAATGTGTCAGGATGTAGGTAATACATAAAATAACTGAAGGGATAATATCTAAAAGACAAAGAGCACGATCTAATCTAATGTGCTAAAAGTGACTGAAGATTGTCCGTACTATTGTTAGACATCATTAGATCGTGCTCTTTGTCTTTTAGATATTATGCCTTCAGTTATTTTAGGTATTACCTACATCCTGACACATTAAATCGTAAATTCTATTTACAATATATTGAATATATATATATATATATATATATATATATATATATATATATATATATATATATATAAATATATATATATATATATATATATATATATATATATATAAATATATATATATATATATATATATATATATATATATATATATATATATATATATATATGTTGTATTTTAGGTTTGCGCGGATAGATACCTGTGTTGTATTGTTTTCTCGGGGATTCCGCGTTGATGCTGAGGGTTGCTGAGGGTTGGCTGTGAAAAGAACCGGATTGTCGACGTTTCAGCGAACTAACATTCGCTATTCTCAAGAGATGCCTGCGTCCGTGCGGGTCAACCGTCAGACGCATACTGTACATACAGTATGCATACAGTCAGACGCATACAGTATGCGTCTGACGGTTGACCCGCACGGACGCAGGTAACTCTTGAGAATAGCGAATGTTAGTGCGCCGAAACGTCGACAATACGGTTCTTTTCACAGCCAACCCTCAGCAACCCTCAGCATCAACGCGGAATCCCCGAGAAAACAATATATATATATATATATATATATATATATATATATATATATATATATATATATATATATATATATATAATATTCATTTCGATTGAATGGAAATAACAATAATATTGAATAGAAATTTCCATTCATTCTTCTTCTTCTTGTTTCGAATAGGCCTACTTTGGACCACGCTTGTTCAACTGTTAAGCCCGCCAGTCACGGTCAGTTTAAACTGATCAGTTGAACTGACGTTTAGAACTGATCAGTTAAAACTGATGAGTTCAAAATGATTTCATTTCCTTCATTTCTCAATTGTCCCGTGCTGTATCTGGCTAGCAAATTTCTCCCCGCGTAACTTAAAAAAAATGAGTCGGATTCTGAAGAGGATATTCTACATATGACAATTAGTTTATTCAATAAAAAACAACAAAGAAAAAACGGAATGAATAAATGGTTAAAAAAGAAATAACAGTTATCTCATATTAATGTGTTAAATGAGTTGTCACTGAAACCGAGTGACTGGCATAATTATTTAAGAATGGACGAATGTACATATTTCAAGCTATTTTTCTATTAATTTTTCAGTTATTGCACGTCCTGACGCCATGCCGATTAAACTACGACTGACTAAGCGCATGCGCGGTCAGTTGGGCGTTATGAAAACGAACTGATGCTAGCGGATTTATGGTGCGCCCGGTAAATCCGTGGGTTGTCGTCAGTTGAAAATTTTACATAAGGATTTCACACTCACGGTCAGCTTTTGGATGTACGTCAGTTCAACTGATCAGTTTAACTGATCGTGAATGGGGCGCATTAGACTTTGTCCAGTATTGTCGCATTTTCTGCCGATGTAACTCCTTTCTCTATTCTGTCCAGGAGTACCTTTCCTTCGGGTTTTTTTCCGAAATCCACGGACTTCCTTCAGGGTGCGTCTCACAGCCTGTCTGTTTTGGAGATCTGTTATTCCCAGTTCTTTAACCCCTTGGGTACCGATTTATTTAAGGATTTTTTTACATATGAAACGTATTTAATTTGTAGCTATATGGAGTCATATATAAATTTAATTCATTTTACTTAAGTATTAATTTATTTTGGTTATATACATAGTTTAAACAAGATGAAAGTTAGTAGAAATTACAAAATAATAATAATAAATAAAATAATCTAAATTAATTATAAGCAGTTTTCTACCAACAACTAACTATAATACAACGAAAGTTACTAATAATTTTTTACGGTGTGTTTTTATAACAAACACGGCACCTTTTTGTAGGGTGTTGCTTAGACCCGGTTGATGGAATATTCTCAGCAAAGTGTGCCCAATTTTTCGCCTGCAGACGAAGTGGCGTATCGCTATGTGAAGGACGCCCACGGCAAATATAACTTGGTAATGTCACTTGCTCCAATATTTCTTCAGAAACGTTTAAGCGATAGGAAACAATGCCTGCGTATTTTGTGCAGTTGATTTTAGAATATAGGACATATGCATTGTAAATCGCCATGTCTATTAGATAAAATGCCATTTTCTTATATCCTTTTATACATTTTCTCATAACAGGGAAGAACGCTAGCATTTGATCATGTTTATCAACACCTCCCAAGCCTTTATTATAATCAAGTATGCATGATGGTTTAATAATATTTTCAAAATAGCCACCTTTCATTTTTCTTCTTTTGCCTGTATCTACCAAGTCAACACTTGCATGTTTCGTGCTAAGCATGTAAGCATCTTTAAATAAAACACGACAGGATAACATTTTGCTTTCTCCTTTTTTCAATTTGAATGAAGCAAGCTCCTTTGGCATGTGCTTTATGTTTTTTCGGACAGTTCCAACGACATTCGTATTATTTTTTAGTAAATTTGAAAATAATTGTGGCGATGAATACCAATTATCTATGTATAACGTGTGGCCTTTATATAGAATAGGTTGGGCCACTTCCGTGACGACACTCTCAGAAGCAAGTGTAGCAATTCCCTGTATTTTATCCTTACCAATATAGATTTTGAAGTGAATACAATAACCCGATAAAGATTCACAAAGTTTGTAGAATTTTATGCCAAATCGTGCTCGTTTAGAGGGGTTGAATTGAATATAACTCAATCGTCCTCTGAATTTCATCAGTGATTCATCAACAGATACTTCACTCTCTGGAGTATAAATATGAGAGAATGTATTATTTAACTAATCCACGATATTTCGTATCTTTCTTATTCTATCTTCTATATCTGTTCTTTCGTTATTTGTAAAATGAAGGAAACTTGAAATATAAAAAAATCTATTCCGGGGCATAGTGTTTGCAAAAAGTGGAGCATTTATAATATTTCTTTTAGACCAATACATATGCAGTTTAGATTTTTTCACTTGAGACATCAAAATGCATAGTGCAATATATGCTTTTATTTTATCTGATGTTACAGGAAACCATCTTTGGTTTATTTTTTTGGAAAAACCTTCATCACTTGTCTGGCATATCTATTTGTCTTTTCTGTTATAATATCCCAAAAATCTTCAGTTAGAACTTCTTTCAACACTTTCAAAGGCGAAGGATTATAAATTACTCTTCGCAGGCACAAAGGATTGATTCCGGCGATTTCTGAAAAATGTTTTATATCCGCTAGATTTTCTTTTTCTTCCCATATCCATTCTTCTTCCAATAGTTCATCAGAAGATTCACTATCACTACTTGATAAGACTCTCGCGCGTCTTCGTCGTACTGGTTGTATTTCACTATCATCATCTTCTAATTCGCTACTATCTTCACTTTCTAATTCACTAACTGAAGAATCACTATAAAAATTTTCACCAGATTCCTCAAAGTCACTTTCATCATCATTTTCATAAAATGTAGTTTATATTTTCGGCATTATGAAATAGATTGCTTAGCAATGAATCGCTAAATATTGTTGAACTAATGTCAGTTTGATACAAGCAAGTAATAACGTCGTGCAGTATTGACAACTGACAAAAAAAAAACGAATTAAGCCTGCTTTACATAAAATGACGAGTCCGACTCGTCAATTGAACCTGCCATTTCGAAAAGGGCATGAGTCCATGAATTAAACCTTTTCAGAATCAACAAAAATATGTTTTTTGTTAAAAAAGTCATTGATGCTGAAGAAACTGAATATAGAGATTGTTAAGTAAAAAACATACACGCTTTTTGGAATATTTATTTATTAAAAAAGAACAATTTTCATCAAGATATTTTGATTTAAAATTTTTGGACTTTTTTTTCGAAATGACCAAAAATTTTAGCTAGTTAATCATCATTTTCCAGCAATTTTGGCTATTTTTATTTAATTATGTTTATAGTTTTCACTATTGTTGCCACCAGAGACTCTTTTTTCTAGGTTTAAAAACATTTTCGGCAAGCTCACGATAAAGTGATATTATGTCATATCTGACAGATGCGTTTCGTTTCACTTGAAAGGGGCATAAGTTTAGGACTCGTGCCCTTTTAATTGCTTTTTAAGTTGACTTGTGGTGTATACACATGTGCTCTTTTCGCATGGAATATGTAAAACGCTCCAATGAATAAAATGGCGTAAAAAAGTGATTTTTCAAAAAAGTGTGACTCATGCCCTTTTCGAAATGACGGGTTCAATTGTTACTACGTCAAAACATGCACATGACGAGTATCAGCCGTCAAAAGTACCCAAAGGGTTAATATCAAATATCAAAATTTCAAATATTTTATTCCATTATTTAAGCGAAAATATGTATAATATAAATATAATAATTTCTCTTAACAGAGAAAGTGTATATAATATAAATAATACATGTAACATTTGTAGGCTAAAATGGAATTTTTCTACTGATATATGTGAAAATGGCATTTTTTCCCCGGCTTACCCTACATGAAAGTGACATTTTTTCATTTTAGAGATGAAAATATTTTCACATCTAGAGACGAAAATGCGCATTTTAAATTTATGATTTTTTTGATTAAAACACTAAACTAACCAAATTTGCACGAACTTTCTTATTAATTACATCAATTTCAATGAAATATTTTATGTACAAACGTAAAACGAGCCTGAAACTTTTTAAAAAACCGAAATAAAATTAAGACATTTAACTTGAAAAGTATCACCTTCTTTGAGAATGCAATATGTTACCATGGAAACGACCAAACCAACAATTAAATTTGTATTGACAGTTCTGACAGTTCGCTTAGAATTGGATTTATTAAAGTCGAATTATGGATTCTACAACCGTAATCAGTAGAAAAAATAGCATTTCACTACTCGAGATGAAAGTGTTTTTTTTTGGTTCGGTGTGTTTGTAACTCGCTGGCGCTTATGAGCAAACTCCCACCTCACCAAAAAAAAAAACGCCAAAACGCCTCTTAAAAACTTATAAAACTTATCTAACTGTTCCTAACTTTTGTAGGATTCTATTCTAGTATAAAATTCTTGAAGCGAGTATGGTTCAAATTCTATGACGAGGCCTTTGAGCTCCTTCTTAAACTCTTTAAATTTGTTTAACGATTTCATATATAGTGGTAGTTTGTTAAATAATTCTATATTGCTGCATGGTGGCAACTTTTCTGGCAGGCTTAGCTGTGTAGAAGTTTCTTATAAAATTTCTTATAAATTGTATTTTAATTTCTTGTCTCCTTTGTGTGATAGAATTGTTGTTCTTCAAATAACGGTTTATTCTTGACCAAAAATAATAAAGATTCAAACACATACGTGCGTGCCGCTCACTGTTAATATGTTAGCTGTTTTAAAGATATCTCTGCATACTTAAAACAAACGGAACACAGCCTGAATATATAAATATATTCAGCCTTTCCGGAACTCTATAACATATTGAATTTGGTAGTCCTAAAAAGACTCAATAATTGTTATTGAGCTCCGGAAAGGCTGAATATATTTAAATATTCAGGCTGTGTTTCGTTTGTTTTAAGTATGCAGAGATGTCTTTCAAACAGCTAACATATTAACAGTGAGCGGCACGTATGTGTATGAATCTTTATTATTTTTGGTCAAGAATAAACCGTTATTTGAAGAACATCAATTCCATCACGTTCCGTTCAGTTTTGTTTTGTTTGTTTGATTATCTATAACGTAGGATGGTTTCACCAATTCTATCTTAACATCTCTGCATGTTTCTGTGTAGCCTAAATTGTTCTTAGTGCCGCCTTTTGGATCTTGAAGACATCGCTAATTAGTGTACCGCGCTTCCGGAACATGATACCAATCTTAAGTGACTGTGAAAATTAGCAAAGTAAACCATTTTCAATACATGGTTTAAGTATCGTGTTAGGGTTCTAAGAGCATAAAGTCCCTTATTTAGTCGCTTAGTCAGGTTTAATATGTGGGTTGTCCAGTCAAGTGTGTCGTTAATGTATAATCCAAGTAGTCTTCCGTCATATTGAACTGTTATAGTGCTATCATTCAAAGATATTTCATTATTATATATGCGATTATCTCTTTTAGTTTTGAATATTAATATGTTCGTCTTCGCATTGTTTAAAACCATTTTGTTTTGGTTGAACCAAGTGGTAACTGTTGTAACTGTTGATTTGATGTTAGGTTCAATATTTTTAATGACTTATTTGCTGATATCAGTGTAGTGTCACCTGCACACATTACCATTTTAGAGGAATACTTAGGGAAACATTTGGCAGGTCATTAATGTATAGAGTAAATAGAAGAGGTCCTAAGATACTGCCTTGGGGGATTACCATGTCAACTGTCAGAGGATTTTATCTAACTCTGCCTTTAGTTGTGGGCAACTCTACTATTTGTTTTCGGTTCGCTAGGTAAGAGGGATATATGCCTCTAATTCCATATTTTGTTACTTTTTAGGGTTCCGTACCGAAAACGGAACCCTTATAGGATCACTTTGTTGTCCGTCTGTCTGTCTGTCTGTCTGTCTGTCCGTCTGTCTGTCTGTCAAGACCTTTTTCTCAGGAACTCGTAGAGGTAACAAGTTTAAATTTGTATCAAATACTCGAGTCTGCGGTCTCCTTCAGCTGTGAAAAAATCAAACTTGTAAGTCAACGCGATCAAAAGATATGACCGTTTATGTCGCATATTTTGCGATTTCACGAGGGAATCAAAACCTTTAGGGTACTTCCCGTTGACCTAGAATCATGAAATTTGGCAAGAAGCGGTGTCTTACAGCACATGTCAAGGGAAAAATCTGAAAACCGTAAATATGTAGTTTAATTACAAGAAAAATGCGAATTTACTATTTGAAACTTATGAAAATTCACTAATGTTGTCGTAGTGGTATTGTCAGGCTCCAGAAGCATATGGGTTGCATACAGTTAGGTCCTATTCTATGTTTATTCTGAATTTTCTTTGTTTATATTCGTTATGCATTTCATCACGTACGCTTTATATACATAATATATACAGGGTATATATTATGTCTAAATTTTGCTTTTTTATAACCGACATGCGACATACTCAAGTCCTGTAACATCCTGTATATATTATATTTCGTCTAATTTTTCTTTATAATCTACATAATATGTTGATAATCTACATAATAATACTATACTATACAAGTTTGTACGGAACCCTCGGGGCGCGAGTCACAACTCGCACTTGGCCGTTTTTTTTTTTTTGTAAAATGGTATGATCGACCGTATCGTAAGCTTTCGACAAATCTAGTGGTATCCCGCAAGGTATATGGTGTTTTTCTAATTGTTCCGTAGCTTCTTTAATAAATTGGAAGCATGCTGTACACACACATGCTGGGCTTCACACGAGAACGATATTTTTCTCGTCTCGTCTCGACTCGTAAAAGCGAGATGAGAACGAGACCAGACCGCATGTCGTCTCACTCTCGCGAGAGCGAGAACGTATGTGGTCTCGCTCTCGCGAGAGCGAGAGCTCATGTGGTCTCGTTCTCGCGAGAGTCTCTACTAATACGGGCAGCTGTAATATTTTCTTGCATAAATTTGAACTGCGGGCTCGGGCAAGTTACATTTCATTATATAGCAATTAAAAGAGTAGATTTCGTAATATGAAATAGATTTCGTAGACAATTTCAAATTATGTTCGTTTTTATTATTAATTTTAAATCGTCAACAAAATAGAAGATTTATATAAACAGACATTTATGGTGTGTTATCGCTACATTTTCATGTGGATTGAACAAAGCGAAATTAGAATATATTAATAGTAACCAAATAGAAAATGTATGTAAGGTGACAGTGATTAGTTTACAATAAAATGAATGATTACCTCGTTTTGGACTATCTTAACAATAAGTTCTAGCAAGAACGATATTTGGCGAGATTAGACGAGACGAGACAAACGGTAACGAGAGCGAGACGAGACAAACGGTTACGAGAGCGAGAGCGAGACGAGACTAACGGTTGCGAGACGAGACCAACGGTTACGAGAGTGAACGCGAGACGAGACTAACGGTTCCTAGAACGAGAGCGAGACTGAGACGAGAGTAATTTTTTACAACAAACGAGAGCGAGACGAGATTTTTTAAACTCTCGCCCTATCTCGTCTCGTGTGAAGCCCTAAAAACCGCGCTGATAATTACGTATCGTATTATATTTGTTCGTAAAATTCTCTTATAAATTAATTTTTCAATAATTTTTAAAAAGGATGACTATATGCTGATAGGTCTGAATTGTCTCTATCCCCCTTTTTATATACTGGAATAATTTTTGATGTTTTTAAAGATTTGGGGAGAGATTTTTCTTTCCCTAAATGAGTTATTGATAATTATTACTATGGGTTCTATTACTTCTGACGCTACTTATTTTGTTACTGATATAGGGACTTCATCTATTCCGGCACTTCTTGAGTTTTTTAGATTTGTTATCTCTTTAATTGTTCTTCTTGGGTGGTCGGGCGTAAAAAATAGATTCACTATTTACGCGTATGTCACCATTAAACCGTTCGTTTCGTAAATGTTCAGTTATTTTCTTCGCTTTTCCAGCGAAAAATGTATTGATAGTGTTAGGGTTGTGACTCGGACCAAAATCTTGCGTTGTAGTTGACTTAGTTTTTGATTTAATGTTTGTTATTTGACCAACTACATCCCATGTCGTTTTCCTAATATTTTCGCTTTCTAAAATTTTACGTTCGTATTATTTCTTTTTTTTTCTTGACGGAGTAATAGTTTATATTGCCTTAGTAATCTATTACGGTTCCTCTTTAACTCTGTATTTGTCCGTTCGCGAATCTGCAGTAATTCTAGGTGCTTGCGCGTTTTTTCGATATTAGTCTTTAAAAATATCCTTTTTTTTGTATGTTATTAATTTCAATTATCGGAAAACATTTTGTGAAGTGTTCTTGGAAGGTTTGTAAAAACCTATTCCATTGTTTATCTAACTGCGGGCTCTCCGTGGCAAAAACTTCTTCCCATAGCTCGTCTTTTATAGCCTCTTTGAATGCCTTCATGTTATTTTCTTTGAAACATCTGTTTCTCTGACGAGTCGGTTGTGTCTTTTCACATTTAAAGGAAATATATTAGACGAAGTGGTCGGATATGTGATAGTTTAAAGTTTTTGTTATGTTATGTATCTTTGGGTACAGCTATATTGTCTAAACATGACTTAAATGTTGTGTGGCTAGCCTCTTTAAACGATAGACGCATATTGAAAGATTCGAGTAAGTATATAAAATCTCTGCTCTTTCTTGCGTTCTTTAGTGTATCCACGTTGAAATCACCTGTTATGATACATGGAGTTTTTCTTATGTTTATTTTCGTAAGTAACGACTGTGCAATTTATGTAAAAAAGTGGTTAAAATTGATCATGGGTGCCCTGTAAATAGCAATTAATATAGTTATTTTTAGGGTTCCGTTGTTATCAACAACGAACCCTTATAGTTTCGATATGTCCGTCCGTCCGTCCGCAGTTTATCTCAGAGACTATTAGAAATATAAAGCTGTAATTTGGCATGGATATGCAGATTTGTCACGCCGACATAGTGATAAAATAAAATCTTGAAAAAAAACCAGCTGTGTAGATCTGTATTGCTCAGTCTCTGACTTACTTCTTGACTGTTCTTAAGGCTTGTCGCACACTGGGACCGCTCGTCTCCGCTCGGCTCAGCCTTTCAACCCAGAAAAATATAAAACCCGTGTATTTAAATAGAATCTCACATACTGTGTCCGCTCAGCTCAGCTTGGATCTGTTCCGCTCCTCTCCGCTCCTTATCCTCTGTTTGTGAAGAATACTAGGCCGGAGGTTGGATGCTGGCGGATGGTTCACGCAGGCGCAACACTAACGTTTTGATATATGCGCTAAGGCATTGATGCAACCAGGATAGCAGCACATATTTAACTCTCCCGGTGTAGAGGTGGGAGGGGATTGAGTGTGTGGAAAAGTGACGTAGCTGAGCGGATGCAATATGTGGAAAAATGACGGAACTGAGAGGAGCGGACCCGATCGAACCTGTTGTAAGCGGAGCGGATCCAGTGTGCGTCAAGCCTAAGTCGCTCTACGTTAAATCTTACCATTTTGCAGGTTCTGTGTAATCTAGGTAGGGCTTTCAATACCGGAATCCCGTGATCCCGAAAACCGGGATTTAAGTCTATTTTTTCCGATATTAGAAAATCGGTATTACAAGAAAAATACCGGTATTTCGGTATTTGTGTAAAATATCTTACTTTTTATTTATATTAGTTATTTTAATTAGCAGAACAGAATAAGAACAAGAATAATAAATTCGTATTTATACGTCTTCAATGCATAGTGAAGTTAGTCACTGAAATTCGTTAAAAAGAAACTTGCTTTCCTGTTTACGCGTCATCTCTCATCTCACACGCACACGATTAACGACACATACATTCAACGATATAAGCTATATTTCTGAATTTATTATTTGCTGTAAATTGGTGTAATGTTCGTTGTTTGAAACCGTAAGTTTTTTATTATCAAATTTTTATAATGATTTTATTAAGTTTTAAATATACATATACGATACGCGGCGTATCGTACGCCATGTCTACGTCCACACAAAAGGAGTTCTTAAAACACAAAAGGGCAACGATGCATCTTCGGTTTGGCTCTATTTTTTATATGAAACAAATGTTCATCTAGCCAAGTGTAAAGAGTGTTCAAAGGAAATAAAATGTGGTGGAGGCTCTACTAGTGGACTACATACTCATTAAAGACAATGCATGGAATAAATCTAAGAAAAAGCAGTGAGGTAACTTTGAGTGTAACATTTGATGAATGGACATCGATTCGCAATCGAAGATATCTAAATATAAATATACATACTGCTGGAGATTTTTTTTTTTAATATTGGACTAGTACGAGTATTTGGAAGTCTGCCGACAGAAAGGTGTTTAATGCTGGTTAGAGAAAAGTTAGAAGAATTTGGCTTCTGTATTTCTAAAGATATAGTCAGCATAACCACAGATGGGGCATCGGTTGTGGTTAAATTAGGCAAACTTATTGATGCTGAGCATCAGATCTGCTTGGTGTAGCTATAACTGATATACTTTATAAGTCAAGGTCCGAAGTTCTGATAATTTCATCGTTTGGTTCTGACTCAGAACCAAACGATGAAATTGTTGATAACGGCATGAATGTTGAAGTAGAAGATGATGAGAATGGAGAATATGTTGACGGCGTCGTTATAGAATCTAATTTAGTAGATACTACGGTTAGTATTAGTCATGCTCCTCTATTCCTCTATATCCTTCTATTTCTCCTCTTGTAACAAAACATAAGAAAGGTAGTCAAAATATTTATAAATTCACATACTAAAAATTATAATTTTTTACAGAAATATGTAAAAGAAGATTTTGGTAGAGAAATTGCTTTAAAATTAGACTGTAAAACAAGATAGAATAGCATGTTACTTATCTTAGAAACATTTTACCAATTGAGATATTGTGTTCAAAAAGCCCTTATTGACATAAATTCCGGAATTAATTTTTATTTCCTCCTCCTCCTACTTCTTTTAGGACATTGTCCTGTTTCTTTACGCATCTCTTGTCTCTTGCGACCTTGAGCTCCATGACTCGTTCTATCGCTTTAGTGGTCTTCCCATGGGTCGTTTTGTGTTGGGTTTTGCTACTTTGGCCCATTTTGCCAGTCGTTCTGGGCCCATCCGGTCGACGTGTCTGTCCCACTCTCTTCGTCTGGCTCTGGTCCATCGCACCACGTCCTGTACGTTCAGATTTTTCCTGATTTCTTTACTTCTTTTTCGATGAATAAGAGTCACGCCTGATATTGCACGTAGTGTCTTCATTTCGGTGGTGCGCATTTGTTGTTTAGTTGGGTTAGTTTCTGCCCTCGTTTCGGCCGCGTATGTTAGAATGGGACGAACACATGTTTTGTAAATTCAGACTTTGCTATGTGAGGACATATATTTGTTCTTCCAAATGATGTTATGTAGTCCTCCGGATATTTGTGCTGCTTTGGTTGTTGATCTTCTGACCTCCTCTTTAAGTCTTTTGCTGTCCGTTATGTCTACCCCAAGATACTTAAATGTGTTTACTTGTTCTATAATGTTGTTCGCAGACTGCAACTTGCATCTTATTGGTATTTTGCTGATGACCATGCATTTTGTTTTTTTCGGCTGAAATCTGCAAGTTATACTTTGCTGTTGATTGGGAGAACTTATATAGTAGACGCTGGAGATCGTCCTCGTTGTCCGCTAAGAGCACTGCGTCATCAGCGTAACAGATGATGTTTGTAATTCTGCCGCCCATGCTATAGCCGATGTTTAGTGCTTTAATGGTTTGAAAGCCATACTTTAATTTATTATCTGAAATTGTCACTTCCCTTACTCCTATAAAATTAGCAGTTGATGCCTTATGTCACCAAGATTCTAATCTTCTTACAGCAGATGAAACAATAATATTTATGATGGAACCTCTTCCGAATCAAAATTTTGAAATTGCTAAAGAAGTTTATGACGCTTTAAAAATTCGCATATTACAAAGACGAAATAATGTATCGCAGGTACTTCAGTACTTACATAGTGGAGAACAACATAATAGCCATTTAGTTCAAACTACATTTCCACAGTCACTTAATACGTTAAATAATTCGTTTGATTAACCGACTTTCGCCCGAAACCGCAGAAGAACGTGTTGGATCAGATTCAGATAAAGACGAAATTTCCGAAGAATCCTTGGAAAGAAATCTGACCAATACATTAAGGACTGGCTCCAACCTTGCTTTTCATAACCATGAAAAATTAAAACTGCAACTTCAATCAGCAATCCAACAAAAACTTTCAGTTCAACCTAAAATTAGAAAAGTGCAAGGGGTAGAACCAATTATAATAGACGAAATTGCTATTTTTGGAAAAACAGGAGTAAAAGGAAAATATTTGCCACTGACGTACGACCAATTAAGTACAATTGCAACAAAGAATCGTACAAGAATCGGAAAGGGCGTTTTCTGCAGCAAGTCACTTATATACAAAGATTCGCTCCAGTCTGAACGACACAATTGATTGTTTATGTTTTTTCGGGCATATTTTAATAAAAACAAACTCAAATTGCGAAATGTAGTAATGTTTATGATAACTTTGTTCCGAATGTTTGCTATAAATAATTTGTTTTTTTTATATACAGAAGGAGTAAACAAATGTTTAGTTTTTATACTTATTTCGTTTAAATATTTTTTTGTATAGTTTATAACTAAATAAATATATGTTTAAGTTTTTCCTTTGTTTTCTTCTTAATAAATCACCATTATCATTAATATTTATAAAAATCAGTCGAAAATATTTTTTCTGGTAATACCGGTATCAATACCGGTATTCCGGTTTTGAAAACGAATAATACCAAAATACCGGTTTTCATTTTTGCTCCGGTATTGAAAGCCCTAAATCTAGGGTTTCTAAGCTGGAGTCTTATTTTGATCTTTGAGAGGTAGTGATCTGAGTAATCTTTCCATTCATACAATATTTGTATTTCTTTTTTTACAATGATACCTAAAAACAAACCAAAATGTCAATTAAAAACGTATATGGCGCCAACACTCGGAAACAATTGTTACTAACAAATTTAAAATATCGTCAAAATATGCACTGGTGGATACTGTAAAACCTTAAAATATCATGTCTTAAATCGCGTATTAATTATATATATATATATATATATATATATATATATATATATATATATATATATATATATATATATATTAATTAATTAATTAATAAATAGTAATAGGATTTAAATAAAAATATGAAAGGATTTATCTAATCTTGTATTCTTTTTGTATGTTGAATAAAAAAAAAAAATATTTTACTAGAATTACAATAACTGTGATAGTACATCTCTTTGGTTGTGTATGTATGTGTATGAGAGGGTGCTTGTTAGTCCAGAAATGTCCCCCAATGTTCCTAAAGTGCTGTTGACTGTATCCCAGAGGCAAAGAGCAAAGGTGTCCTCGGGCACGGACCCTTTTTATTTGCTATGCGTTAAATTTATATTTAAAGCAGGTTTGATGAATATTACCATGCTTATTATAGCTAGTAGGTTGATTGAAAAGTAATAATAGATATAGGGTATTCTAAAATAAACCAAAATTTAAATGACATGACATTTCACAGCGAATTTATGGACATAGTTGAGAACGGGATGTTCCGGATGTTTGCTAAATTGTTCGCGCTCCTCGTGTATCTGCATCGTTTAAATGCGAATCTGAAAATTTGTTCTGAAATATTCCTAGCGGTCTTAAATTACTGTGAGCTTTTCACGGCTGCATATAGTTTGTAACTACTGTATACCAGGGAATTGTGTTTTGCACACAATTGCTTGCGGGATTGGCAGTCTGATGATTAGATATTTTTCTTGTAAAAGAACAGTATCTACTATCTACTATCAAGTTCTGTTATGAAAAAAAGACTAAAACAGTCAGTTTTGTCATTGCTAATATTACTTTTCCAATTTTTGAAAAAAGTATAACGGTTCGGTACAGGTTTAGCAATTAGTCATCTAATTTAACGATTTACCCTTACTTTAAATAACACAATAACATTCGTTGTTTGTGAAATTTTAGTACTTCAATTTATTTATTTATATTGTTTAGACCCACAGGGATCACATAAAGCAAATTATGGCCTGTTGCTTTTATTTTTCTTGTTCTTCCAGAATTGTATCATCATCTCGTTATGTTTAGCTCGACGTTCATCTGTCCATTTTGCTCTTGTTATTTTGGGTTTTTCCTCTGATATAATTTCCCAGCTGTAGACCTTGTGTCTAAAGATTTTTCGATTTTCGATGTCTGTCGGTTTCGGCGTTTTTTAGATCAATTTGGACCTGTTTTACCCAGACTGTTGTCGTTTTCATTTTCTGTATGTACTTCAAAACTCTCCCTGTTAGTCGGTTGTCATCTAGTCTCATAACGCACCCGTAGAATTTCAGTCGTCGTTTGCGGAAATCGGTTTCGATGTTGGAGTATTTTTCTGTGACAGTGTGTGACGATATCCTTCGTCTGTTAGTTTTGGGCCAAGGATTTTTCGGATAATTTTTCTTTCGGCCTTCTTGATGTTCTCTATGTCTCCTTTGTAATTAAGGTTTAATGTCTCGCTGGCGTAGAGTATTTCGGGTTTGATAACAGTCGTGTAGTGTCTGTGCTAATATTTATGCATTTTTTATTATAGATGCTTGCAACTTTTCCATATGCTTTCCGCATTTTGAGTTCCCGTGTGTTTTGTGCTAATCTTTCTGTTCCTGTGTGGTCCTTGTAGGTAATAATTTCGCCCAAGTATTTGAAGTCACTAACCTTGTTTATCGTGCCGTATTTTGTAATTAAATTTTCTATTTTGATGTGTTTTGTGGCTATGAATTCAGTTTTCGAAAAGGAAATTTGTAGTTCAGCTTTCTCAGCACATTCTTTTAGGACTTCGATCTGATTGATTGCTTTGTTTGTTCATTTTCAGAAAGAATTGCGAGATCATCAGCGAAGGCTAGGCATGTGACGTTGATGTTATCCTGTTGTTTTCTTAGTCTTATGGGTCTCCAATTTTTGATTTTTCAGTTCTTGTTCCCATGTTTTAATAACTTTATCTAAAACGATGTTGAAGAGTAACGGAGACAGGCTATCGCCTTGCCGGACACCAGTCTTGATGGGGAAAGGTTTTGAGATTTCTCCGTTGAATTTGATTTTGGAGGTTGTGTTTGTTGGTGTTTGTTGGATAAGCCGTTGCGTTTTCGGATCCAGATTGTTTTCTTCAAGTATATTAAACAGGGATTGTTTGTCGATGGAGTCATAAGCTTTCCTGAAGTCAATAAATGTGCATATGGTTGGGAGATTTCGTGTAGCTCGAATTTTGAGTATAGATTACAGGTTAAAAATTTGCTCGACGCATGATCTGTGTGGTCTGAAAGCTGCTTGATATTCCCCAATTTGGGGCTCGATTTGTTTTTTGTAGGGAACGGAAAGGATGGAGATTCCTCTGTAGTTATTCACATCAGATTTGTCTCCTTTTTTGTGGAGTGAGTGGATGAGTGCGCATTTCCAATCATCTGGAAGTTCTTCACTTCGCCAAATTTCCTGAATTATGTTTGTGATTTCCTGTAATGATCGTGGTCCAAGATTTTTCAGTAGTTCTGCGGTTATTCCATCCTCTTCTGATGTCTTCCATTCATGATGTCTTCAGTTTTGTGATACGGTGTCGGATTTCTTCTAGTGTCGGTGGATCAGCGTCGGGTTTCGTGTTTATTGAAGTTGTGTGTGGGAATCGTTCGGATGGTTCGGGGCAATTAAGGAGCTCGGAAATGTAATTCGACAGTTCTTCGCAGTTTTCTTGGTTGGTGAGTGCAAGTTTTCCATCTTTTTTCTTGAAGGTCTAATTCTGTGGTGAGTAACCTTTAATTTTATTTGAAAAAGCTCTATAGAAGTTTCTGCTGTTGTAGTTTCTAAAGTTATCCTGAATTGATGTGAGCTGTTCTGTTATATATTTGCGTTTGGTTTTCCTGATGTTTCTGTTTGTCCCTTTGCGGATGTCGAGAAAGTGTTGTAGCGTTACCGGCGATTTGTTGCTGTTGTATTTATGAAAGGCGAGTCAGCGATTGTTGATGCCTTGATCGCAGTTGGAATCCCACCATGGGTGTTTTGCCTTTTTCTTAAGTGGGATTAATTGCTTGGCTTTTATGATTATTTTGTTGCAGAAGTCGGTCCAGTTATTTGTCAAATCTTTTTCCCATTCTTCTGTGATCTTTGTTTCTTGAATTTTTGAGGTGTCAAACTTTTGGATGTACGGTTTATTTTGGTTCACTCTCTTCGGAGAGAATTTTACCTTAACTCGGGTGAGGTAGTGGTCTGAATTGATGTTCGCACCTCTTCGGACTTGAATGTCGTGAATGATTCTGTAGTGGGCGTAGGAGATGGCAACGTGATCGATCTGGTATTCGCCAAGATGTTGGTTCGGGGATCGCCATTTTTTCTGTATTTGTGTGGGTTTTCTGAAGTGGTTAGACATAACTTTGAGATTGAATTGTTGGTATATGTCAATCAAACGTATGCCGTTTGTGTTAGTGTTTTGGTGTGCAGAATTTTTGCCGATGATTTTACTATAAGTTTTTTCATTTCCAAGTTGGACATTGAAGTCTCCCATTAGGATTTTTACGTCGTCTTGCTGAATTTTGCTCATAGTTTTTTCAAGTTTGTTCCAAAATTTTTCGACGATCTCTGTTTTTTTTTTATTATCGATGTTCGTGGGGGCATGTGCATTTATGAGCGTATATATTTTATTTGCGCTGTTAATGCGTATGGTCATGAGTCGATTGTTGATGGCTGTGATTACTTTGACAGCGTTGATCACGGATTTGTGTACGAGAAAGGCCATGCCGAAGATTGGTGCCCCTTTCAAAACCTTCTGTTTTGTTTTGCTCTTGAAGATGCGGCAGTTTCCATAATCCATGGTGTCATTGTCAGTCAGTCGTGTTTCTTGAAGAGCAAGGATGAGCATTTTTTGTCGGTCGATTTCTTGAGTGAGATCATGTAATTTTCCTGTCTGGATTAGAGTATTGATGTTTAATGTTCCGATGAATGTTTTCTTCTTGTATGGAAGTTTACCAGATACTCTCTGCTGTGCTAGTCTGGACTCCCCAGAATCCGATAGTCCAGCTGCCGTCTGCCGACGGGTGGACTATGTACCACCTGGGGTAAAGTTGAATTTGCTTCCAAAGTTCATGTTTGCTTGTATTTAATTGGTTTGGCCTGGTTGATACCAGGACCGGATAGGACCAGAGGTTGTTGAGGCCTTTGGAACATTATTTTCAGCCGAGCTCACTGAGCTAACAGACGCTGACCAGAGTACCGGTGATTTTCACTCAGACGTGTCTGGATTTTGAGTTTGTCTTTATGTCTGCTACTTTAAACGAATCTGCTGCTTAAAACGTCCATCAGCAAGGCTTTAACTCTCTTTTCCGATAACTTAGGCCGAAAAAGGGAGAGCAAAAAATATGTTTATATCACTTTCACATTAAAAAACAAAACTCTTTAGTACTTCAGTAATTATAATCTTAAAAAAAGTCGGAAGACTGCCTGAATATATAAATATATTCAACCTTTCCAATATATATATATATATATATATATATATATATATATATATATATATATATATATATATATATATTATTCTTTCAGTCTTTTTAGGACAACCAAAACAAATCTCATGTGAAACTTGCCAGTTACTTACTAGCTTTCAGTCCACCTTCGTAGCACTCAACGAAATCAAACGAAAACACCAACAAAATAACAATGTTTTCATGTCTTTCAAGATCATGTCTTTCTATTAACTTGAGTTAATAGCCATCTGCAGACTCATTTCGAGATTTATCTCTCATCAGCTTTGCTTTTATGAATAATAATTTGTAAAACACTTACATGAAACGCATGTGGATGATTAGGGGTTCTCTCACGAAATGTCTAATTAAATATATCTAACCCTTAGTCATCCACATGGGTTTCAAGTGTTTTACAAATCATTATTTATAAGCGCAGGGTTGCACTGATGAGAAATAACTTTCAAAACGCGATGGCTGTTCACTTAAGTTAATAGTAATAATATTTAAAAAAACAATGTTATTTTTCTGGTGTTCGTCGAGGGCTACGAAGGTGGACTAAAAGTTAGTAAATAACTGGCAAAATTTACATTTTTGTGAGATTGGTTTCAATTGTACTAAAAAGACTCAATAATGTTATAGAGCTCCGGAAAGGTTGAATATATTTATATATTCAGGCTGTGTTGCGACTTTATTAAGTTTATAATTATTGAAGTAGTAAAATTTCACAAACAAACTTTTTTAAGTTTATACGATTATCTAAAACGCAGTATGGTTTTACCAACATTAAACTTCAATAATTTATATTAGTTTAGCATCTATTTGAATAATTCTAAATACACAAATATTAAATGTACTAATTGTAAGTAAATATCAAACTTCGTATTTCGTAAAAGTTTCCATTAAATCAATAATGTTAATTTCAAGTACACAATAACAATGTATAATAATAGGATAATAATTGGACAAATACATTAATTTGTAAACTATTTTACTGTTTCTTTTGTTTATGAAATGTTATTTTATATCTATCGCTTGTAGTTTTATTGATTTAAGGAAAAGAGTTACAACCAATTTATCTAATAGGATGAGTAGTCAGAACATTGCAAATCAAATGCGCACGAGATGCGTCTGGGAATATTACCCCATTGGGCAATGAGGTGGGGATATGCGAGTGTATAACATAGGTTTAACGCTTCTTCGCCCTTTAAAATAGCTTTAATCTGTATATCATAAAACCACTGAAAGAATTTACATTGCATTTATTGTTATCTACAAAGGGAAACTAAAGTAACTTTAATTTTTTTTTTAATGTATAAATTTGTAATAGACCTTTCTACGGTTAGTTAAGCGCATGCGCATCTGCCATGTTTGGAAGGCGGGAATATGAAATTTCGGGCATTTTTTGATGTATAACATGGCGGAAATAGACATGCGCACAAAAAATTTCAACTATGAAAAAGTCTATAGCACAATAGTAGTTCCCATCCTATGTTCTAAATCCGCTTCTCAACTCTATTTCTGTTTGCATTTCTGTTGAAAATGTTACACACATTCTCTGATAAGTCAATAGAATTTCCGTGCCTAATTAATTGACTCATAAATGACAGAAGATTAGTTGTTAGACCGGGAACACAAAATACATTTTTAACAACTACTCTAAGTTGGTTGTGTTCTTTATATTATTTTTCACCACTAAAGTTATATTGATGTTTCCAACAAATGTTCTGCGATTATTTGACTTATTATTCATAAATTGTTCACTTGTGGTAAAATGAAAACTGGCACCTGAATCTATATACCATTCATCCCTTTTAAAATCTCCAGTGAAGAAATTGACACTAAAAGCATTCACTTCTCAGCTTGAACCACTTCTATCATATTTTGAAATGCTTTCTTAGGACATCGACCAACTTCTTTGATAGCACCTTATGTTTTTCTTGAAGTTACCGCTAGTTGTGGTCTTCGGTGTAACACTATTACCAACCTGGTACTTTTTCTTGTTGCCAAATCTAGTGACGGCAAACGCGCTTCCTTTACCAGATCCATCTGTTTTTATATCTAACAACTTGGATTTAATAGCGTCCGTATTGATGCTCAAGCCAGAGTGCTCTATTGCCATGATCATGGGGGATAATTTATCAGGCAAACCCGCCAACAAGAATGTCTATATCTACTCGTCGTCGATGTTGAATCCAGATACTTTTAGTTTTTGAACCGTCTCTACCATTTGATTTACATATTCCGCCATGGATTCGCAATTTTCTAACCGAATGGAGATTAATGTACGTAGTAAACTTACTCTTCACCAGAGTCATCCAGAGTCATCAAATAATTTATTGAGATGATCCTATACTTCTTTAGTAATTTTTAACTTTCTAATGTGAACATACAAGGAAGAATTCATGGATAGGATTAGCTTGGCTTTCGCTTTGGAGTCTTCCGAAGTTACTTCTTTGAGGCATATTTTTTCTGATGTGGCTATTTATACATACAGTATGTATACTCAATTGACTATTTATACATACATTCTTCATTCAGTCTGTACCAGATATAGTGTTGAATTTTTATAGAGGTAAAATACAAAATGGACACTAATAAAAATGTCACTTAATCATAATCATACAATCGGTAAAAAAGAATATGGATATTATAGCAAACAAAAAAAATGAAGGAAAATGATTATGATACAGCAACGTCATTGATAGAATTTGTCTAATATCTGCTTGGTTGTACTTTCGATTTCCTGTATTGACGAGCCTGTAATGATTATGCTAGTATCGTCTGCGTACATAATACAGTTATCTGCTCCAATGTAGTGGATATGGTCAACTGTGTATAAAACAAATAGTAGTGGAGCTAATATGGTTCCTTGTGATACCCAGACTTTTTTACAAATTGATTGTGGTTTGCTAGATATGATTGGAACCAGCGTTGTGTTTTGTCTCTAAATCCATAGTCCATAGTTTCTCTGTATTGTGAGCAACACAGTTAAATGTCTTTGACAAATCACAGAAATTCCCACTGCCCAGTTTCCTTTGTCTATTTCATTTATTAATTTTATGTATACATTTTCTATTGCTGTCATTGTTGATTTGTCTTTACGAAAGCCATGTTGTTGATTCGAAATTATTTTTATTTTGATACGAAGAATGTGATTCTACTTTCAATACAGTATTCTATTATTCTCGCTATTATTGATATTAAGGCTACTGGCCTGTAGCTGTCTAAGACAGTTTTATCCCCTTTTTAATGGATTGGTATAATCGTCGATGTTTTCAAACATCCGGGAAAAGTGTCTGTTTTAAATGAACAGTACACAATGTCTAAAATTGATGGTGTCAATTCTGGTAGAACTTCTTTTATGATGTTGCATGGCAGATTGTCTGATCCTGCATCGTTGTTTTTTAATCTCTGAAATTTGAGAGTAATTTCTAAGTCTGTTATTTCTACCAAACATATGCTATTATATAATTTGGGGATATGGTCATTATTAATGTTTATCGGTGTTATGTTTTTCGTTATTTGTATCGGTGCATTTTTGAAAACTTCCTTGAATTTTGTTGCTATATCTTCCTCATTGGAGATGATTTGGTTGTTATCTATTAATGTGATTGATTCTTCAAGGTTTTGTTTGTTCTTTACGGGGTTAGGGGTAGTCAGAGACACGAAAAAATGAGAATTTTCAGTAATTTTTTTTTGCTATTAAATCATTTTATTTTACAAAAGTAATAATATGGCATTATTAAACAATGTTTTGACTTGAAGTCACGAAAATTTGAAAAAAAAAAAATTATAATTTTCAAAGTTATAGCTGTCTGTGTTGACCCAGTTTCAAAAAAAGGTCCTTGCGGTGAAGTCCTTGGAGATTCATGTAAAATCAATCGGATGAAAAAAATTAGTTTTATAAATAGATAATCCTGGGCCTGATCGAAGCTTTATTTTTTTTTTCAAAAATTAACAAAATGGCGGCCTCAGGAAATTTTTTTCTAGATTTTCAGGAAAAAATCAACAGTTAATTGGTCTTAAAAAATCGAAATTTAAAAAAAAAAAAATCCTTCGATCAGGCCTGAGTTTATTATGTATTCTAAAAGCTGTATAAATTTCATTAAAATCTACTGAGCGGTTATCGAGTTACAGTTGTCACCAGTTCAAAAAACATAGTTTTGAGAAAAACGCATTTAAAGTTTCACACTTGATTTACGTACAGAAATACGAATTATTTAATTACTTACACAGAGTCATCTATTCCTGGGCCATATAATAGATCTTCAGCCATTGTGGAAGTTTCCAAAACGTCAATTTAGTGATGCCTACGAAGCATTCTGCCTTCCCGAGTGTTGTCGTTGGCGCGCTGATCTGCCACTTTCACACGTGCAGCATCCTTTTTTTCAGCATACCGATGGGAATTAGACCCACAATCAAGTCCTAGGGTATTCATAATCATTAATAATGAATGTATACCTTCATTAAATATACAAGTAGCTATGTATGCAGCAATTTGTACGATAGTATAACTAGTATTCACGGTTTTTGGGCATATTTTCCACACTAGTTGGTTGAAGCTCTCATTATTATTCTGATTGAATCCACCTACACATCTTGAAAGTAAATTATCATTACTGAGATCGTCGTAAATCGGTTTAATAGCTGTTAAAACATCAGGAGGTAAAGGAGAATAATCTTGAGTATAAGTATCAAGCTCTCCACGTGCTTCAGCGCGCTGATAAGAGCACCAAGAATCTTCGCCTTTTGGACACATATCATGATTCGGATTTTCATCAGTCGAACCGTAATGGTAAAAAGTTGCCATAATAGCAGATTTCATATCTTCCATAGAATCGCAATAACGACTTATAGATAAACCATAGTACACAGTTAATTTGTCTATAACTTTTCCTGTAAGCTTACCTCTACCACCAAGACCTTTCTGTTTAGATTTCAGAGTACGCAGTCGAGTCCCCATCCGCTTTTGAACATGGCCTATACATTCCTTTTTATTTACGGTTGTATTTTTGTAAGGATCTGCTTTTATAATTCCAGAATAGGTTTTCGAATCACCATCGCCAATGTAGTTGATATATTTAACTCCATATTTTGTTTCAGACTGCTGAATCATTTCAATCATCGCATCCACCTCCATTTTCCCAGAAGACCCCCTGTGATTAGCACTACACTCATTTTCATGCGAATCATACCATTCCTCGAACTCAACCGTATTTCTTTTATTTTTCCAATACTCACATAGCTTACAATAAGCACTTTTAATGCTTATATCAAGAATCTTTCCAGTAAAATAGCCAATTATAGAAGAAACTCCAAATGACGATGTAAATCCCCTTTTTTGCCAGGTTCCATCTCCCGATACAGTCAAATCATTCTTATTTTCATTTTCACTACTTGCTTCTTTTTCTTCATTCACAGCTTTTTTCATCAAGGCTTCTGCAACGGTTTTACCACAATCTAAAATGTGCTTCAATAATATTGTATGCGTAGTTTTATCTAAAAAAGACGGCATGTCCATCATGCCACAAAACTTGCACAAACCTTCGTATCCTATCCCTAGTATTCTCATCACAAAAATGAAGCGTCTATTTATTTCATAGGAATGCCCAATGAAAGAGCACGAAGGAATATATTCATTGTCACAGTTATTACAAGAAACTACAATTTTAAATCCCAGCCCACGTGTACTAGCTGTTTGAAATGCAATGTTTCCATCACATTTTTTACATTTCACAAGAGCAGAAATTGCAGTGAATACTGTAATAAAATTAATTATTCGAAATTCAGTGGTGCAACTTTCGGGTACATCGTTTTCAGTATTTTGTTTCAGTTTTTTAAACGATGTAACACTTTCATCACGTTCCGCCGTTTTTGGGTTAAATACATTTTTTCGTTTCTTTGAATACGATTTACGGATATTTTCAGATCTCCGAACTTCTCTCGAAACTTTTTTCGTATCACGTCCCATAATAAATAACTTAAAAAATTATTTATTTTAATAACGCACAACTATCGACTGCTCTCCACAACTGCTACATGCATACTAGTGACGTGGCGAAAAACAAAAAAAACCGGTTGCTTGCAGCTGCCGCTAGCTACCTGCTCCCGAGCGTTTTGGAGTGCCCGAGCGCTCTTTGTTATTTGTCGAATAACTCGAAAAATAATTATCGGATCAACTTCAAATTTTCAGAGAATATTTTTAAGATATTACACTTAACGAAAATGCAAAAAAAAAATCGATTTTTGGAAAATCCTGACTACCCCTAACCCCTTACCTTGCTAATGATACGCCATAGTTCTCTTTGTTTATTTGTGGCGTTATTGATTCAATCATTATAAAATTTTCTTTTTGTTTGAATTTTCAGACTCATGTTTTTTCTTTGCGTTCTGGTAGTTACTTTTTAGATCTGAATTTTTTTTGTACGGAGTTTAGTTTATGAAGTTCTTTGCTTGACTTTTTGATTTCTTCCGTTATCCATGGTTTTGTAATAATTTTAAGTTTTTTGATTGGGAATGCTTTATGAAAATGTTTTTGAAGATTTTTTATGAATCCTCTTGTTTTCTCATTGCAGTCGTCTTTATTTAAGTTGCTTTCCCAAGATTCTTCTTGTAAGGCTAACATAAATTTAGATTTGTTCGTTTCGCTAAAGATTCTTTTGAATTCATACTGTGTTCTGTCTGTATGATTTTGTATGTTTCCGCCAAGGAGAATGAATCTGTAGTCTGATAATATTGTATCAGGAACGTGAGATTCCTTTCGATTTTTTTTGAGTGAAAATATTGTCAATAAAGCTGCTTGATGTTTGCGTTACTCGTGTATGTTGGTAAATTTGATCTTTAAGTCCATATGATCTCATGAGTTCTAGTAGATAGAATCTTTCTTTGGTATTGGATTCAAAATGGATGTTGAAATCTCCTACTATTATTATTTCGTCATGCATGTTGAAAATTTTGTCCATGTTCTTTTACAACAATGTCATAAAGGTGGTTAAGGATCCCAGCAGGGACCTGTATAAGCAAACTAGTTTTATTTCATTTTTATTTGTCGAATTTTGTTTATTTGTTTTTCTATTGACATTAGGTTTGAAATTTCTTTACATTTAATTCAATTTTTGTTGGGCCAGATTGCTACCCCGCCCACAGTGGTAACTGTGCGGTGGAATGAGCTGATAATTGAATAGTCATCTATTCTTATTTCTGTGGACGTGATGTCATTTAACCATGTCTCTGTCAAACTGCAAATGACTGTATTAATGAGAGATAAATCTCGAAACGCGTCCACATATGGTTATTCATTCAAGGTATCAGAAAGACATGATCTTAAAAATAATGTTATTTTTATGGTTTTTGGACTGAAAGGTGGACTGAAAACTAAAGAATAACTGACAAATTTCATACTGACAAGATTTGTTTTTGGTAGTCCTAAAAAGACTCATTAGTATTATAGAGCTCCAGAAAGGTTGAGTATATTTATATATTCAAGCTTTCTTCCGCCCTTATTAAGTTATATAAAATCTGGTTTCAAATCAACGCCTAAAGTTTCGATTAGGTTGGTTTTTTCTTTTAAGCTTTGGATTTTCAGGTATAATGATAAGTTGTGATTTTTTTCTGGAACTATTTGTATCTTGGGCTTATTTATTATGTTGTCGATGGTTTTCTTAGCTTTGGAAAAAAAAAACCGATTGAGCGTACGTATTTGGGTCATGTTTTAGGGTATTTTATTTCAGTTAGTTGTTCAAAAGGAATCGTGATTTTAAAAGATGAGTATGCTTCTGGAAATTTTGAATTCAGTTTCATGCATTGTATGTTGGTGAACCCTTTATGACTTAGGTATTTAATTACTTTATTATTGTATTATTGTATGAATTCAAGAAATGCTTGTAGTCCCATTGTAATCATATGCAGAATATGAAGAGCAGAAAAAAGATTTTTTGGAAATTTGTAAATCTGTACAAGTTTTTATAGGAACAAAAGATAAATATGTAACACTTAAGGAAAAATTCCTTAAAAATTGGGATAGTTGTAAAGAAATGTGGGTGCATTGTTTTAGAAAACATTTACCATTAATGGAATGCTCTAAAACAAACAGAATCGAAGGATCATTTTGGACCCTTAAACAATACATACAAACTAAATATCATAGTTTGCCAAATATTTACGTATGTATTATGGAAATCATAAACTGTAGGTATTGATTCAAGAACAAATATAAAAGTAGCCTAAAATAAACAAAACGTTTTCAAAATCATGGATAGTGATATCGAAATAAGAAATATACTTGAAGGATGTTCTGAAGCCCTCACAGAGACAGAAATCATATTTTTTCATAGACAGTAGGGTGGAGCACGGATGTATGCAAAAATATTTTTTTACAGATTTAAAGTTGTAATAAGGGGGCATTAGTGCATTATATTAAAGTTAAAATAAATATAATTTTTGAATCAATTTGATGAATATCTTCTGCCTCCGCACTGACCTCAAAAATTAAAATTTAATGATAAAAGTCTACTACAGTTATGGCCAAATATTAAGCTTAATTTAATGATAAATATGTGATAAATGATACGCAATATATAATTCAGATATATATTAATCACCTTTAATCAAAAATACAACAATTTTTTTATAAAAATATTATTAAAAAAAATCAATCAATTTGCTCGAACATCTCGTTTTGTCTCAACGTTCCGAGTTTAGGAATTACAAGTCTCGACTGCTTTTCCCAATGTCCCAGTGTAAGACTTACGTCCCGAAGTACCCCCGTCAAGATGAAAAACAAGTGTCTCAAAGGAAGTTTGTTCATATGGAGTAAACAAGTTATCCACTGGAGTGGTTTGTGTTGCCTTTTTTAAAGCAGTCTTATAACACCCCCATACCTGCCAGTATTTACATTGGTACCATCACAACCGATTGCCATAAGATGATGTTTGAGAATTCCTTCATGTGATAGAAACCTTGTCATCGCAGTTTCTATTCCTTTAGCTGAACCAACGTTAATTACTACGTACCTCATTGAAATAGACCCTGGCTCTTGAATTAGTGAGATGTGCTCCTCAACTGTAGCATTTACCACCTTTTTAATAATCTTCAACGTTTTGTCTTTTCTCCCATCAAAATATAAAGCAGACTGTTTTGGGATTGCGATTTCCTTCATTAACTTTTGTCTAGTTTTAGTTCTCTCTCTTCATACTTTATGTCTGTACCACGATATCAGACTTAATGTCGAATAAAACAGATGACGCAATCGCTGCTTCTGCTCTATCTGATACTCCATACCTGTCGCAGGTCTTCGATAACGGAGGAAAATCGACGCATACTTTTTTTTCGGAATGCTGGTGCATGGTGTTAGTGGAATTATCTGAACTACTACGACTTTCAGACGCTGATGATACCGGAGAAGTACTAACTTCTATAAAAGATAACGAAGTATTTAAGTCTTTAGTTGTGCGTTTTTCTCGTTCCTGTCTCTTCTTTGGAGTTTTTTTCAGCTTCTTCGTAACTTCTGATCAATTAAAAAAGTATGTTCTTGTTTGGGAACCTTTTTATCCTTGCGACAGATACATTGACGGAAATATTTACACTTGCATTCTGCAATATCAAAATTGTCGAAAACTTTTGATGGACGCCTTTTGACAGACACTTTCTCAGACATAGACTTTTCAGACACAGACACAGAGTAAGTTTTTGCATTTTAAATGGTATGCTTTTAACATTTGTACGACCCTTGTTCCTGTTACTATCGGAATAGATGTAGTTTGCCATACATTTTCAATTCTGGATGTCACTATATCTACTATTTCTGGAAATGTGGGCTCTTTTGCAGTTTCCAATTGCAACTTTAGTTGATGTCTTTTTTTTTTAAATTCAATGACGTTGCGGAGGCTAATACTATAAATCAAATCAAATAATATTGGGCATGGATAAATTTGAGTCTAAAAGGTACCGAATTTTCACTATTAGATCACTCACAACCCAAAAAATATATTTCGCTCCACCCTAATAGACAGTTAAAATTATTTCAAACTTTGAGTCTAAAATGAGAATTACAAACAATGGCATTGAGGAAAATCTTGATAGCAAAATATCAAAATTTATAATACATCGGTGGGAACATGTTTGTATTCATTTTGGAATTATTTTAGTGCATCACGTCGTCATATTCTTTTGATAAGAAAATATAACAATTTGGACATATTTTCAAAAACTTGTTTTCATGCAAGATATATTTCAACTGAAGATGCACTAAATATGGATACAGATGTTATAAATGTAAATATTGATGATTATATTGTAAAAGACATGAGAGTAGTGGGCTTAGTGCAACGGAAAGAGAAGAACATGAAGAACAAATTCGGTCTAATACCGAGTCAATCTAGCCCTGCCAGCCCCTTAAATCAATCAAATAAAAAGTTACAATTCAAATCTATAATAAAATCCAAAGGACGTCCGAAGATAAAGACTAAGCACACCACTTTTTACAAAAAAATACAGAATATAAAATGATATACCTGTATTTATTTCACTTTACCTACCATATTTTACCTACTTGAATTGTAATTTAAACCTATATTTCACTGATTTAGTGATACTTTGAATTTTATTTATGAGTTTATTGAGCAAGATTCTAAATGAATTTTAATAAATAAAACTATAATTACTTATAATTGTGTAGTTATTACCAAAATAGTAACTCCAATATTTGTATATACAGTCAGTATGTGCAGATAGTTAATTGCGAATGCAGACTGTATGTATAAATAGCCTATTACGTATACATACTGTATGTATAAATAGCCAATTGCGTATACATTAGGGTGGAGCACGGATGTATGCAAAAATATTTTTTTCGAGATTTAAAGTTGTAATAGGGTGGGATTGGTGCATTATATTAATGTTAAGATAAATATAATATTTGAATCAATTTGATGAATATCTTTTGCCTCCGCACTGACCTCAAAAATTTAAATTTAATGGTAAAAGTCTAGTACAGTTATGGCCAAATATTAAGTTTAATTTTATGATAAATGATAAATGATACATAATATATAATTCAGATATATATATATATATATATATATATATAAATATATATATATATATATATATATATATATATATATATATATATATATATATATATATATATATATATATATATATTAATCACCTTTAATCAAAAATACAACATTTTTTTTTACGAAAATATTACCAAAAAAAAAACAATTAATTTGCTCGAAAATCTCTTTTTGTCTCTAATTTAGGCTTTACGTTTCGTGATTCCAATTTAGCTCTTATTGCACTTAATCGTGACTTTTGTGGCGGCTATCGTCGTCAATTTTACAGTTCGTTCAACAGCTTGAGTTGGCATGGCGGCATGGAGGCCTTAAAAACAACACTTCACCCTCACCAACTGATTAAACGATAATGAATTTCTTGGTCAGGCAGGTTTTTCATAATCGGTGGTTCACTTAATATTTCTTGCCAATTTATTAAATCAGTATATGTTGAGGCATTGAAATTTATAGGCGGCACTATACACGACGCAATCGCTGCAGCTGCTCTATCTGATACACCATACCTGTAGCAGGTCTTCGATAAAGTAGGAAAATCGACGGATACATTTTTTTTCCGGAAAGCTTTTATTTATGGTGTTAGTGGAATTATTTGAACTACTACGACTTTCAGACGATGACGATACCGAAGAAGTACTAACTTCTATAACAGATAACTAAGTATTTAAAGCTGTAGTTGGACGGTTATCTCATTCCTGTTTCCTCTTTCCAACTCCTCCTTTGCAACTTCTTCGTAACACTTACGTCGATTCCACCTATTATCATATTTCCAGAGGTTCTTTGAACAATTCGAAAAGTATGTTCTTGTTTGGGAACCTTTTAATCCTTGCGACAGATACATTGAGGGAAATCTTTACACTTGCATGCTGCAATATCAAAAAGTACCTTACTACTTTGTCGAAAACTTTCTAACTTTCCCGGAGAGGGCCTTTTTCACAGACTTGAGTAGGTTTTTGCAGTTTAAATGGTATGATTTTAACATATGTACGGCCGTTATTGGTGTTACTATCGGAATAAATGCAGTTTGACATATATTTTCAATTCTGGATGTCACTATATTTGCTATTTCTGAAAATGTGGGCTCTTTTGCAGTTTCCAATTGCAACTTTAGTTGATGTCTTGTCCATTCATAGTATTTTATTACATCTTCGTAAGTAGGTATAATATTGTCTTTTATCTCACAAATATCACCAAAAATAGGACATTTAAAGACACTTCGTTTTCTTTGCATGTTTTTACGAAACAAAATTGACGTTAGGTTACTTGTTAAATAACTAGCGCAAGTTGAATTTGAGCCAAAACCAATAGTCCACTGACGACGCGACAAGTGTTCTAATTGTTCCCTCCTGCACTCTCTCACTTCCCTTATTTTATATTATAAACTTAAGATCATGCATTTTGTTTGTTTTATATAGAAAATAAACTGTAGTTATAATAATTTCTGGGAATAAAATACATCTATTCATTCAAATTGCAATTAGTTTAAAAACCATATTTTTTCAAAAATTCAATGACGTTGCGGAGGCTATTACTATAAATCAAATCAAATAATATTTTCCATGGATTAATTTGAGTCTAGAAGGCACCGATTTTTCACTATTAGATCACTCACAACCCAAAAAAAAAATATTTCGCTCCACCCTAGTATACATACTGTATGTATAAATAGCCACATCCTATTTTTTCACACACATATTTCTTATATACTACTATCATAAGCCTTCTATAGTTTTTAGCTATAGTTTTCTTTCCCCTTCAGTTTGGGAATACTTCGCAAATAATTTCCAGGCATTCTTGTTCAGTTATTATCTTAACTTTATCATAACTAAAAACCAGTGGGTACACTGGGTCCATAACCTGTTGTTAACTTATACCTTACTCGACGGTAATTATGATATTAGAACATAGGACCTTTCCCCAATCCGAATGTTTTTAATGAAAATGGAAAACAAACTAATACAAAATGCTTGATATCTTAATTGTAAATATTTCTTAACTTTATCAATAATTATGTCCACATTAGAAAATCACAAAAAATATACTTTCTCCTATAAATATTTTGTATATGTTATGACCATTTGGACATTTCAAGATTGCATAATATTTAAATTTTATACAGATATATTTGTTCTTCTTCTTCTTGTTTCGCACAGGCCTACTTTGGACCACGCTTGGTTAACTGTTGGGCTTTCAAATTTGCCCAGTATTGTCGCATCTTCTGCCGGGACTCCTTTCTCTCTTCTGTCCAGGGGGTACTTTTCCTTCGGGGTTTTTCCTAAAATCCACGGACTTCCCAGTTCTTTAATATCATTCTCGGTTTCTGTCAACCAAGTGGTACGACCCATCTGGTTTTGGCAGAAGGTGAACAGACGGTTGGTTAGTCGGTTTGGAGGCAATCTTGCAACGTGGCCATAGAAAGCTAGCCTTCTTTTTCTTGCACAGTCGAAGAGCCTCTCAAAAATTTCGTAGAGTTATATCATCTTCGAAATTCCCCATCTTCCTTTACCGGGCCTAGGATCTTCCTGATTATTCTCCTCTCTCTGATTTTCAAGTTCTCTATCAGATGTCCTCAGTTAAGACACTCCATGGTATACAGGGCTTCTGGTCGTAAGACTCATGTGTAGTACTTAAGTTTCAGGTTGCGTGACAGGCATTTCTTGTTGTAGGTGTTCTTAGTCAGTCGATTGGATAGTTCTAACTTGTTGACTCTCATGGATAATGATGCTCTTTCTGATAAGTTAGGTTCAATCCATTCGTCGATATACTTTCTCAGTCCTCTTAATGCTTCCCTGCTCTAGTAACATCTCTCTGTTTGCTTCTTTGATGTTGGTAAAATATTCTGTTTTCTCCAGCGACACTTGTAGACCCACTTTTGCAGCTTGTATTCTGAGGCAATTTACCTGCATAGTTGTCATGTCAAGAGAATCAGCAATCAGTGCCATGTCATCTGCAAAGGCCAGGCAATCAACAACCAGACCATCGTTCTTACGTCCCAGGTAGATACCACTCTTAACACCCAAGTTGATCAGTTCCTTGCGGCATTCTTTTATAACCTTTTCAGGGAGAGATACAGTTGAAGAGAAGTGGGGAAAGTACATCTCCTTGTCTCACTCCGGTTTTTATTTCGAAGCTTTCTGAGATCTCGCCTCTGGTCAAGGATTCTAGGATAAGTCTGCGGGTTTTGTTGTCTAGCCCTAGTTCCTGTAGTATTCAATTAAGGGTTTCTATATCAATGGAATTAGTAGACCTTCCTAAAATCAACAAAGGTTTTTTAAGGACCACCTTGCGGTTTCTCATCTTGGAGTATGCAAGTACAGTTTTAAGATGGAGGATCTGTTCAACACATGATGGGGTCATCCTGAAGCCTCCGTGGTATTCTACCAGTTGACTATCCAGCAAATTTTTTGCCCGTGTTTATAACGGCTTGGAGAGAATCTTGTATGTTACCGGGACGAGAGAAATTCCTCGGTAGTTGTTTAGATCAGTAAAATCTACCTTTTTGTGAAGCGGATGGATCTGAGCAGATTTCCAATCGGGTTGTAATTTCTTTGTTTCCCAGATGTCCTGGATGAGCTCTGTTAGCTTGCACACGGCATTGCTTCCAGCACCTTTCTACAGTCAGCAACGATAGAGTCCTCCTCCAGCTGCCTTATTATTCTTAAGAAGTTGAATGATCTGGCCAACTTCTTCCAATGAAGGGTGCAGCGAGTGCGGGTTTGGTGTGGTTTGTTTATAGTCGAGTCTTAGCTGGGTGGATCACAGTGGATTTTTAAAGTACTGATCTAAAAGGTGGCAGTTGTCCTTGTCGTTAAGATCCAGTTTGCCTTGTGAGTCTCTGAAGTGGAGGCTTCGCGGAGCGTATTTTCGCGTGGTTGCTTGAAAGTTCCAAAGAAATCTCTGGAATTATTCTTAGCAAAGCTCTCTTCGATTTGGATTAGTTGGTTTTGTGTGAAGGTTCGTTTTGTTCCTCGAATTATCTTGGCTGTAACCTTTTTTTGTTCCAAAAATGTATGCCAATTATCCTTGGTCTTTTTAGAATTCCACTTCACCCAGGCTGTCTGTCTTTGGGCTATTGCATTGTCACAGTCTTCAGTACACCACATATGCTTCCTTCTTCTAACGAGAGGGGCGAGTTCATTGGCTGCCTTGACAAGAGTCTCCTTCAGTTGATCCCAGCTGTTTAGATCTGTATAGTTCAGTCTCTGACTTACTTCTTGACTGTTCTTAAGTCGCTCTACGTCAAATCTTACCATTTTGGAGGTTCTCTGTAAACTAGTGTTTCTAGGCTGGAGTCTTATTTTGATCTTACATATTTGTTCATTGATTATATATGTACCTATGTACCTACATTGATTGATTATTATCTTCTTGATTGATTATACTATGTACCTACATTGTACCTATATTGATTGATCAAAGGCCATTGTTGAATGTTTAATAGGTTTCTTTTTTTATTTATGTGGTTTTCTATAATATTAGTTACATTTAGGTTTTATTATATTTAGAAACATATTTATATTTAGAATATATGTTTGTGTTTTATTAAAACTGCCGCATCAAAGTACAATTGTAGGTCCCTTTTTTGCTAATTTATATTAATGACATTTTTCTTAGCCTTGTCTCCTGTGCTGATGATGCTGCTGTTCTGTGTGCCACAAAAACTTGGGACGAAGTTGCAAATGTAAAAAGTTGGCTTAATCGATTAAATATTTGGCTGAAAGTGAATCAACTATCACTTAATGCGAATAAAACCACGTTCCTAGCTTTTGCTTTTATCGTGATAGTTTACTAACTTTAAGGATAGGAAGACAATAATGTTTTTATTTATAATAAAGTAATTATAAGAGTAGATACTTAATATTTGATTGTCACCGAACTATTACATAAATTTAATATTAAAGAAGATTACATACTATTGTTGCATTTTTCAAACTAGCGCGGAGCTATGAAGGTTGTAAATTATATGAAACCATGCATTGTATATTCTCTCTCTCTTTCTCAATTCGAAGATTGGTTAGCAACAATTCTTCTCCTCCACTCCTCTCTGTTGGTCTTTTCATTTTTTCATATGATTTTACTCCTATATCTCGTGATCTCGTAATCTGGTCTTCCTCTGCCTGTTTTGCCTTGTACCATTCCTTCCATAACATTGATTATAAAATCATTGTACCTATACAGATGTCCTATTAACTGGTCTCTTCTCCTCATTATTGTTTTCAATAGGGCTTTTTTTTCACCAACTCTTCTAAGAACTTCTTCATTTGTCAGCCTTGCCGTCCACGAGATTTTCTGCATTCTCCTCCAACAGCACATTTCAAATGCTTCTAGTCTTCTCTTATCGCATGTGCCAAGTGTCCAAGTTTCTGAGCCGAACAATGCCACACTCCAGACATAGCATTTTATAAATGCTTTTTTGGTGTCTGCATTTCAGTTCCTTGATGTAAGAAGCACCCGTTTGTTGTTGAAGGCTATGTTTGATTGCGCAATTCTGCTTTTTATGTCTGCTGAACTTTTGCCGTCTGATGTGATTTTGCTTCCTAGGAAGGTGAACTTATTTCAGTGGTACATCGTTAACCCTAATGTCGGCTGTAATTTGCTGGCGCTTGAACACCATGATCTCTGTCTTCTGTGTGTTGATTTTCATGTTATACTTTTCTCGTAGGATCTTATTCATTCCTGTTAACTCTTTTTGCAGATTTTCTTCATTCTCTTCAATGATAGCTATGCCGTCGGCAAACCTTGTCATTTTAATTTCTACTCCATTGATATTAATTCCTCCTATTTCTGATAAATTGCATCCTTGGCGAACTCCTTTTTGTATGTCTCCAGCATTAGTCATAATTTTCACCAGCACATTCCAATTCACAGTATCGAAGGCTTTCTCCAAGTCCACAAATGCAACAAACAGTATTCTTTTTAGGTACAGCATTTTATCTACAATCTATCTTAACCCATTCGAGACCGATTGCACACCGTGTATGCAATAACAATAATTTGCAATTATTAATTATTCTGAGTAAACTAGTCGTCGAAATAAGATTTTTCTTGAACAAATGAAATCTGTAAAGTACAGGAAGACAAAATTTGGCATTGGTTTTACTATGTACCAAAAAATCTAAAAAGTTATCTGAAGCCTTTACTTGTAAAATACTATGAATACACAGGCAGCGCAGGCCTAAGGCAGGAAGATCAGGAATGCAGGAAGCAATCAGTGATAATGAAAGTGATGATTTCATGTTTGCAAGAAATTGAAAAAAGAATCAAAATTTTGTTATCATGGATATGGTGATTTAGAAAATGAGGAAAACATGAATGTGAATATTGAACTATTATATGATACACCGGATGAGATTTTTGAAGAAAATGATTGGGACGATTGTACTGACATTGAAAGTGAAATTGAACAGCATCAAAGTGTGCTTACTGAAGACACAGAAACATGGAAAGATGATGCTTCTCTTACAAAAATTCCTTTTGTGGGTAAACCAGGCCTCCAAAAGTTCCCAAGCGGAGGTAGCCCATACAATATTTTTGAACTTTTATTTGATTACACCTTTTTCTCTTTGATTGTCAAGAAACAAGCAAGTACGGCAAAATGAGTTTAAAGGAAAAATGGAAGGACTTAACTATTTCTGAATTCAAGGTGTTTTAAGTTTATTATTACATATGGGAAGTATCAAATGTCCAATAATTGATAATTATTGGAATAAAAGCGAACAATTTGGTTTTCCTTGTTTTCTCAACACATGGCTAGACAAAGATTTTAAAATGTCTTACGATCGCTTCATTTCTCGTCTGATAATGAAATTGATCGTCGCCTACGGAAAATAATTCCAAGAGAACATTTAAATAGTACATCAAATTGTGGATTCCTTTAGTTGAAACTTTGGTTTTTAATTTTCTTTTTACCTTACATTGCACACATGGTGTTCATTCCTTTCCTCACAATACAAATTTTCCGAGGAGCGAGCTGCACACCCGGTGTGCAATGCTCCTGGGGACCGTGTTCGAAGAAAATCGTCGTCTCGAATGGGTTAATATTAAAATAGCCTCCCTTGTTCCTCTATTCCGTCTAAATCCAAACTTATCTTCATCTAAATTTTGATCAATTTTGTTGTTTATTTGGTTGTATACAAATCTTATTAATATTTTAGACATGTGTTAAGTTAATTTTAGACATTGTGTAGACGTTAATTTTAGACATTGTGTAGACGTGTGTTAAGAGACTCAAGGTACGGTGTTCTTCACATTTTACCTGGTTTCTTTGGTATTGGGATTATGATGCACTTTTTAAAGTCTTCTGGTATTTCTCCAGTTTCATATATTTCTTTGATTAGTTTAAATATATAACTATATGTTTCATCATCCAATCCTTTTATCATTTCTCTAGTTATTTCATCACATCCTTGTGCTTTATTGTTCTTCAGTTCTTTCACAGCCTTTGAATGTTGCTCTTTAGTTAGTGAGGGTCCTAACTGATCATTTGTTACATTTTTTTCGTTTTCCAGATTATTCATCTCACTTGGATATAATTTTTCTATGTAACGTTTCCATCTCTCTCTCACTTCCTTGTTCTCAGTTACCAGTTTTCCATTTTCATCTAATATGTTATTACTTCGGCCATTGACTTTCTTGAACTGCTTCATAATCAGTTCATAGGCTGTTTCTATATTTCCCTTCTTTAGCTTTTCTTCTACTTCCTTGCATTGTCTCATTATATATTCTTCTTTAGCTATCTTAGCTTCTGTGTTGATTATGTTTCGGAGTCTTTTTTAGTTTTTAATTCCTTCTTCACTTTTTAATTTTTTTCCTTTCGTCCATAAGTTCTAATACATATTCAGTAATCCATGGTTGTTTTACTTGTTCCTTTGCATTGTATGTTATAATTTATAATATGCCATGTATTATGCACTAGCCCATCGACTGACTAAGAACACCTACAAAAAGGAATGCCAACCTGAAACTTAAACACTACACATCAGTCTTACGACCAGAAGCCCTGTTTGCCATGTAGTGTCTTTCCTTGAACCGAACAGGTCTGGTAGAGAAATTGGAAATCAGAGAGACGAGATTGCTCAAGAAGATACTAGGCCCGGTAAAGGAAGATGGGGAATTTCGAAGACGACATAACTCTGAGTAACTGAGCTCTACGAACATATTGAGAGGCTCTCTGACTGTGCTAGGAAAAGAATGGTTGCTTTCTATGCCCACGTTGCAAGATTGCCTCCAAACCGACTAACCAACCATCTGTTCACCTTCTGGTCTTTCCTTCTGTTCTTTCCAAAACAGACAGTCTGTGACACAGTCAGACACACCCTGAAGGAAGTCCGTGGATTTCAGGAAAAACCCCGAAGGGAAGGTACCCCCTGGACAGAAGAGAGAAAGGAGTTACACCGGCAGAAGATTTTTACAATACTGGGCAAAGATCAAAGCCCAACAGTTGAACAAACGTGGTCCAAAGTAGGCTTATTCGAAACAAGAAGAAGATACAATGTATTATTTGAGAATATAATGAATTACGGAAAAATGTCGTGGGGTGGGGCATATTAGATAACTAACATTCGAGTGCGACGTTCAGCGAGAGTGGACGTTCGAGCAATTCATAAATTTAATTGTTAAAGGAAATAAAAGAAAAAAACTGTTTGTGGTAGCTTAAAACAAGTTTATTGCAAATAAAAAATCTTAACTCAATCTTCAAAATGAGAGAATTGAGATCAAATATACCCTCGCCGGCGCGAGTGGCGTAGTGGTGACGCTCGTGGCCTCATGTTAGAGCGCTAACTGACGAGTATAGAGGCCCGAGTTCTATTCCCAGCGTCCGGCCTCATTTGTTCCAGAAAGACAAATGTGAAAAATGGCAATTAGCGCAATTTACTATAACAACAGGTTTTCTGGGCCTAAGCGCATGTAGATAGAATACAATAGGCTACCAATAGGCCGCAGTGTTAGAAGGCTCGGCAAACCCTGTAATCACATCGAACCAAATTAATATATATATATATATATATATATATATATATATATTTATATATATATATATATATATATATATATATATATACCCTCGGAAAAGCATTTTGAAATCTAAACGACTTTTCTTGAGAGTCCAGATTTCGAAAACATAATGTCAGGGATTATAAAAAAAACACGTTGAGCCTTTGCATGTCCTAATTGCAAACTTAACTAAGGGAGTTAAAGAATTAATGGAGAAAAATGAGATGTTATATTCCCCAGCGTGTGCTACTACGCGGGAAAAATCAATCATTCCGCAGAAATTAAACCAAAAAGAGCGGACTCTATCTATAAGCAGTGATAGTAGTGGTTCAAGCGAACGGCCTCCTAAGGCCGAAACATATCCCTTCAAGGATGGGGCGCAGTACCGGAAAAAACAATAACACAAAAACTGGAACGATTAAGAAACGAAATGAGCCAAATCTACATATAAATGAAAACAAAATAGATAATGATAAATGGGAGACACAACATTATAGAAAAAGGGATACAAGGAAATCGAAGATTATTCAAGGTACAAATGATGAAACTACCCAGATAAAAGCAGCCACAAGATATTGCCACCTGCATGTCTACCGGCTGGACCCAACCTTATCTGTAAGTGATATAACACAATATCTGAATAATAAAAAATTTAATAAAGTAACGTGTAAGAAACTTACTTCAAAATACCCAAACGATTACTCATCGTTTAAGGTTTCGGTACCAATAGTAGACCTGGATAACATAATGAAACCTGAGACATGGCCAAGAAATACCTATGTAAATCCTTTTTTACTACGGTTAGAGAAGACCACAAAGAAACTATAAATGATCAATTTCAGAAGAAAAGTATCAAATTGCTTAATATTGCACATGTTAATGTTCAATCTATATAAAACAAATTTGAACTTGTGGATCTCTACATTCTACGTGAAAATATAAATGTGTTATGTATATCCGAGCACTGGTGTTCACAAATTGAAATAAGTTCAATCGTGCTAATCAACTTCGTTCTTGTTTCTAGCTTCTGCAGAAGCTTCCATAAGCATAGAGGGGTTCCGATTTATGTACGTCAAAATTTATTTTGATAACTAGTGTTTGATCTTAATATTCAAAAGTTTTCTACTGAACTAGATTTCGAAACTTGTGGTATAAATCTAATGGTACAAAATACGCGAATTTCGTTAGTGACTGGTTATAAATCAACTAAAGGTAATTTAAAGATTTTTCTTCATCAACTCAAAAACACTTTAAGCCATGTGCAAAAACTTAATAATTATGTTATTCTCTGTGGTAATTTTAACATTGACTACATGAAAGATACTATGGATAGACGAACTCTACTACATCTTCTAAGGTGTTTTAATATAAAAGTGGTTAATATTGGGCCTAAAGAGTATGCGGTAGAGCAGATGGCTCTTGTACACGTACTGCAATAGACTACATCGCCACAAACCTAGACAGTAATACTTTCACAAACAGCTCAGTTGAACCTGTTCTTGCTGATCATCTAAGTCATATTTTACATCTAAAGTTGAAAGCTTTTGAATTAAAGAATAGAGATACGTGTGTTTATAAACTTTCTAGGATCTATTCTGAAGAATATTTCAATTAATTCCGACACTGGCTCTACAAGTTGGATTTTGGATTTGTGCATTAAAAAAATGTTGATGAAAGCTTTAAGGAATTCCTAAATACAATTTCATTTGGACTTAACCATATTATGCCAGAGGAACTAAAACCAATTGTTATTAAACCTGAAAACAAATGGATAACAACGGCAATCATAGAGGAGGGTAAGAAGTTGCGAGATCTGTATTGGGTTTGTTGCAGAGTGGGTGATCAGCATCTTCGTAATCAATATAAAATAAAAAAGCGTCAACATGCAATAAATGTTAGTATTACAAAAAAGCCCTACTTCTTGAATACAATAAATTCTGCAAATAATAAAATGAAAGAGGCTTGGAAAATAATAAACCAAAATTTGGGTAAATGCTCTCAACCAAAACAAATTTCGCTAATAATAAATAAAAACAAAATAGTGAAACAAAATGAAGAATTTCCTAACTACTTCTCCGAAATGCCTCGTCAATATATTAAACGTGTTTATCCATCACTATCCTGGCAATGGACTTAAACAAATACTGCAATGTCAACATCCTTCTTCATGCCGCCTATAGACGTAGCTGATATACAAAATATTATTTACAAAATCTCTTCAAAGAACTCCGCAAGCATTGACGGATTTTCAGTTAACACCATATTACGTATTTTGACAGCTATCGAACAACCGCTAGTGCATCTTTATAATAAATCCATAGACTAGTCTATCCATCAGTTTTAAAAGTCACAAGTCACTAAGGTTGTGCCACTACATAAAAAAGCAAACCCTCAGAATGTAAACTATAGACCAATCTCGTTAATATCTACATTCTCAAAAAAATTTGAGCGCCCCATATTTGATCGCATGATGATATTTTTAAATAAATATGAATTGTTATCAGAATGTCAGCATGGATTTCGACCAATTAAATCGGTTGAAACTGCTGCCAGCAGTTTCGTTAAATTTGTCATACAAAATCTGGATGAAGGAAACCATGTTGTTGGACTATTCTTTGATCTAGCCAAAGCATTCGATACTATCAATATTGATTTTATAGTTGACAAGATGGAATGTTACGGCTTTTGAGGCACCTTTTTAAACCTTCTACGATCATTTTTGACAGAACGAAAATTAATTGTGAGATTAAACAACTACATTTCTAATACAAAGGATATCGGAATCGATGTGCCACAGGGATCTGTCTTGGGACCACTTTTATTTTTACTATTTATTAATGATCTACCGAGTTACATAGACGCTAAGACCATCATGTTTGCTGATGAAACATCAATTGCTGTTACTGCAAATAGTATTGATGAATTGAAAATACAAGTGGAAATCATTATCAATCAATTCAGTAAATGGTGCCAAAAGAACCGGCTTATTGTGAATCATGACAAAACCGTTTGCTTATATTTTAGCAAAAGAAAAACCATGGACAAAGTTCCTGTCCATGGTGTTTCTTTTGTGGATATTCTGATAAATAAGCAACGCTACAAACTGTCAACTAGTACCAAATTTCTTGGAGTACAAATTGATAGCAAACTTACATGGTCTCATCACATTGATATGGTTTGCAAGAAACTATCAAGAGCTTATTTTATAATCTCTCAAATGAAAAAATCGATGGATACCAATACAATTTTAAATCTTTACCATGCTATTGTATATTCACAACTTGCATTTAATGTTCTGATTTGGGGAATCTCAAGTAATGCTAAAAGGTGCTTCAATTTACAAAAAAGAATAATTCGGCTAATTTTTAATTTAAAGTCTAGGCACAGCTGCAGAAGTTCATTCAAAGCCAATAATTTATTAACCCTACCATCGATATTTATCTACAAATGCCTGTGCTACACTAAGAACAATATACATAATTATAGCACTGCATCTAGTTCGCAAACATATCAAACAAGACATGGAACGCAATTAAGACCTCTACAGCATGTCAGCATTATTTCAAAAATCTTTTTTGTATTGGCAGTAAATCATTTAATCATCTAAGTGATGACATTAAATGTAAACCACTAAAGCAATTTAAAAGTAAAATCAAAACTTTAATGACTGAGGGAGCATTCTACTCAATTGATCAATTCCTATAACAGTATTATTATTCTGCAAATTGTATGCAAGTCTTAATGTAACTTTATTTTGTATATTTGAATCTTTTATTTATTAATTAATTTGATTAATATTGTATATTTTGTTCTTTGACCATCACATCCATATCATGGTTTGTATGTATATGTATTTTTATATTTATTATGTCTGTATATATATATATATATATATATATATATATATATATATATATATATATATATATATATATATATATATATATATATATATATATATATATATGTATGTATGTATGATTCTGTGGAAAATCTGAATAAATTATGATTATAAATATAGATTAGATAACGAAATATATTTATAAATAAAATTACTAAAAATGTAGACGTGAATATACGCATATACGCAATACTACATATACGCAGTACTTTTATAGTCTGCTCAATACTGAATGCAAATGCAAAATTACAATTCTGAAAGTAAACAGATATTTGCCAATTATGATGGTAAAACTAGATGTAAGTCAAATAATAAATTAACTAATAATTAAAAAAAATTAAGCTATAAAAGAAAACAAGTTGTGAAATGGTTATGTCCTCAGTGTTAACACGAGCTTACTCTTACTTGATGTTGTATTTTATTGAATTAATAATAAATGGGATTTTTCTAATACTATTTATTAATAGCAAAACAGAAACGTCCTCGATTTCAATCAATTTTCTCCTTCGTTACTGTTTTCAACGATGGATGAGTTATGTTTTTTTTTTCAAACAAAGTTTGTGACTGACGGAGATAAAACTGTATTAATTTATTGTTGGATAAAGCCTAAAATATAGGTTTTGCCTTGACACTAACAAATCACCAAAAATCTATTTCATAGAAAAATATATATTCACACTAAAAGCAATTTATATTCATTTTTCACATCTCATATCTCGCCCAGAACTTACATTAAAATAGTTTTACTAAAATGTTTAGAAAATCTCCATATACTTTTTTCTTGGATTTTATAGATCTTGTAGTTCTTGTATTGTTTTATCAAAATAATTAAAAAAAACTACTTATTATGAATACATACCACAAAGCAGCAAACATATTTTCCGAGGATTGATTATTCAGAACGTTGGCTACTACATCTTCTAAAATAATTCTAAATAGCCTCAACCGGCCCATTTTATAAAACCAAGTTATCCTTTGTCCGGATTCTTCTATTGTTGTTTACAAAAAGGTCGGGTAAATAATGTAATTAGTAATAATTGCTTTATATAAAAGGCTTTTATTGAAGGTGCTAATACAGAAGTTCACTTCGAGTTTAAGAAAAATAATTCAAATAGTTTGTATAACGGTATTAAAACAGTTATGTTGAAACGCGACACAAAAGTTAGTAAATCGATGAAAAAGTTTTAATTACTTTATTTAGATATTCGGATGCAAAAAATATAAGTTTCTTTAAGTTTAAAATGTCACGCGGAGATAAGGTTCTTTATATTTTCAATGGTTAACGAAAAAGGGAACAGTGATAGTCTATATGGGTATTTCTCCCATAATTTTACCTTTTCAAATTACATAATATATACAAAAATATAAAAAAACTAAAATTAATATTTGGTAGTTTATTCCTGGTTCAAGGTCATAGAAACTAGTTAAAACTGTAAGGGCGGGTAATATAAACCATATTAAACCCTATAAAACTTACAAGCTTTCAAAGCCATCAAACTCTTGTTTAATTTCCTGACCGTCCCTCATCTGGTAATACAATTATCTGTTAGAAAACATAGTGTTGGGTCATGTTTTTATTTTTTTTAGTACAAATTTAGATGTAACAACCGCGCCCCCTAAAAAGTAAATTTCCTAGCCGCGAAAAAGAAAATATTCAATGATAAACGAGAAACAGATAGTAAATCGATAAAAATATGTATTTTTATAATAATTTGTGAGCTTATAATAACTAAATCATAATAATACTCTTGCAAGTAAATGTTATATAGAAGTATATAGAATTTACTTTGGTTGCTTAGCATTCAATATATCACGTAATGCTAAATCTTAGAAAAATAACACTTTTTTGCAAAGGGACGGTCGTGTGGCAAACCTGAATAAAGTGGGAAGGTCAGGATCAGTGTGGAAAGGTTAAGAAAACAGATCTTTTTTAATATCTTTAACAGATACATTCAACACTTTAACACATTTACATTTAACAAGATACATATAACATATGTTATATATTAATAACATATGTTAAATGTATCATGTAGGCAAAAACTTAATATAAAATGCACTTAAAATAAAAGGAATGCGTTTCAAATGAATAATACTATTCCATTGATTGACAAACGGTCTTGTTATCTTTCTATTGCATAAACTGTACTAGATAGGGCAAGTGGTGATATCGATTCATTGTAGCTCTTTATTTTCTTTTCTCTTTCTTTCTCTCTGTTTTTTAGTAATTTCTTGTCCGTTAATTTTGATTTTTTTAGTTTATTTTGTGTTTTACTAATACCTGGACTTGTTTGTGCGACTAGGTTTTGGTTTATTTCTAGGTTTATATTAATAACATTTATACTGATATTTTCATTCTCATTTATTTTCATTCTTCTATTATCAATAATGTAAATTTTTGTACAACTGTTTGTTTTGTACAATGTTTATTAGTTACATTTTCAAAAAATGTACATTTATTTTTCTCATTTTGTTTCCTTGCTTTTCTCTCGCTTCGTGCATCCTGTTTCCCTCTTAAATTTGTTTGATAGGCAGAGTTATGTGCGCACTTGATCAGCAACAATGAACAATTATTGTATATAATTTTAGTGTTTATTATATTTAAGTTAGAATAAGTTATTTGTTTTCATCATTCATATAATCAGCTAGTTTATTTTTTGTTATGTCGATGTTTTATCGTCGCCTAACGAACGCAGGTCGTCAAAATAAGTGTCAACTTGACGTGTGTCAAGCGAGATGAACTTGTGTTTACCGAATTACTGCCGGTATAAGCAGTCTCCCCTTTTTTAGTCAACAGCTTAGGGTGGATGAACTAATAAGGGTACGGGCATTCCCCTGTCCTGGAGATAAGAAATTATTGCCAAAGGCGGATGAGCCAAGAAATGGCCAACGGCAGGAGAATACAGAAGGCAACGGGAAACCACTGTATTAAAGATCCCAAGGATATCCCTAGTACAAATTATCATGGATAGGTCTTAAAGGATCGGAGGGTGCAAAGAATCTCCGGGTCAACTATGAAAATCGGTACATGGAACGTCAAGTCCATGCATGAAACAGGAAAAGTGTATAATGTGATTCAAGAAATGCAGCGACTAAGAGTGAATATAATGGGAATAAGCGAAACCAGATGGGCTAACTCAGGAGAGTTAACCATCAATAAAACCAAGATTTACTATTCCGGAAACGATGAGTCTCATCACTGGAATGGAGTGGCAATATTGGTTGACAACAGCGTAAGACAATCGGTGACCGGATTCAATCCAATATCGGACAGAGTAGTCATGCTACAAATTCAAGCAACCAAAACAGTAACTAACATTATTCAAGTATATGCACCTACGGCTGACAAAAGTGAAGAAGAAATAGAACAATTTTACAACGATGTCCAACGAGCGCTGGAAATTACCAAGACCAGAGACACTACAATTGTAATGGGAGATTGGAACGCGAAAATCGGAAAAGGGAGAGATGGAGATAGTATAGGAGAGTTCGGATTTGGGACTCGAAATGATAGGGGAGAAAGGGTAGCACAATTCTGCCAAGAGAATGACATGGTAATCACAAATACTTATTTAAAACTACCAGAAAGAAGACTATATACATGGAAGTCGCCAGCAGATGGGACCAACAACAAGATTGTTAGAAATCAAATAGACTATCTCCTAATAAACAAGCGCTACCGTAATTCTATCAAATCCGCTAAAACATATCCCGGAGCAGATGTATCAACAGACCATAACCCAGTAATAATAAGAATGGAAGTAAAACTTAAGAAGCGAATACCGAAACAAAATATAACCAAATTAGACATCTCACAATTACAAGATCCAGTAACGAGAGAACAACTAGCAACAAAAATTAACAACGAACTAAGTCAAATTAAAAGTACCACAAACGAAAATAGCAACAAGAAATGGGAAGCGTTCAAAAATAGCATATCCAAACCGACCAAGGAAATATTGGGGAAGAACGAAAGTAATAACAAAAGGCAGCCATGGATGACTGACGAGATACTGCAACAAATGGAAGACAGAAGACTGCATAAAAACAAAGACACATATAAAGGCATACAAAGAGAGATAAGAAAAAAAAATATGATACACAAGAGAGAAATGGTATGATGAAAAATGCTCAGAGATAGAAGAACTTATGTCAAAGAATGAAAGCTTTAATATGCATAAGAAAGTCAAGGAACTATGTGGTATCAAGAAAACGAACAGAACTAATATCTTGTTAGACAAAATTGGCAAAATAATCCCTGATATCAATGGAAAACTAGAGAGATGGAAAGAATACATTCAAGAATTGTTTGATGATGAGAGGCAACCAGAAACAATAACAGAAGAACTGAGTCAAGAAAATGGTCCAAATATATCGAAAGAGGAAGTCATAAACGCAATCAAACTCATGAAAAACAACAGAGCATGTGGCCCGGATGAAATACCAGCCGAGATAATTAAACTCTTCGAAGAAAAACAAATAGGAATACTCGTTGACCTGTACAATACAATCTATAATACAGGCATTATTCCTAAAGATTGGCTGACTTCAACCTTTGTGGCTATACTAAAAAAACCTAATGCAAAAGAATGTGACCATCTAACAGTTAGCTTAATGAGTCATAGTCTTAAGATATTTCTAAAGATTATACATCAACGCATTTTTAGAAAGCTTGAACAAGATATTAGCGAAACACAATTTGGCTTTAGAAACGCTATGGGGACAAGAGAGGCTCTGTTTGCTTTCAATGTGCTAACACAAAGATGCATGGATGTCAATCAACCAGTTTACGTGTGTATTCTGGACTACAACAAGGCCTTCGACAAAGTCAGACACAATCATCTTATACAAATGCTCCGACAAAAGAAATTGGATATGAAGGATATTAGAATTATATCTAACCTTTACTTTAATCAAACTGCCCGAGTAAAAGAGAGAAACGACCTTTCCGAAGATATAGAAATTCAGCGAGGGTGAGATAAGGATGCGTGCTGTCACCAATGCTCTTCAACCTATATTCAGAAGACATAATCCAGCGAGCACTGTCGGAGGAAACAACTGGAGTTAGAGTTAATGGAAAACCAATTAACAATCTACGGTTCGCAGATGACACGGTAGTGATTGTAGAGAACATGGCGGATTTACAAAGACTAATTGACCAGATAGTAGAAAGCAGTGAGGAAAACGGACTAACACTAAACATCAGAAAAACTAAATTCATGTTAATCTCTAAACAACAGCACCCACAAGAGAGCCTAATAATTCATGGAGAAGTCGTAGAAAAAGTATCAAAATACAAGCACCTAGGAACAATTGTCAACGAAAACAATGACAACACTGAAGAAATTAGAGCAAGAATCGGACGAGCAAGAAGTGTGTTTAACAAAATGAGAGGAGTATTTTGCACCAAAGAAATGAGTTTAAATCTTAAGATCAGATTGTTGAGATGTTATGTGTATTCAATACTGCTTTACGGAATGGAGGCCTGGACGCTAAAGAAAAACATGATAGATAAAATGGAGGCATTTGAGCTATGGACTTATAGAAGGATTCTAAAGATAAGCTGGGTGGATAAAGTGACGAATGATGAAGTAATGAGAAGAATGAAGAAGGAAAAGGAAGTAATCAATACAATAAAAGTCAGGAAGCTGCAGTACTTGGGTCACGTAATGCGGGGGGAAAGATATAGTTTCCTGCAAGAGATTATACAAGGCAAAATACAAGGACGGAGAAGCATAGGAAGAAGACGCATTTCCTGGTTGGATAACCTAAAAAAATGGTCCAACTGTAGTTCCATCGATCTATTTAGAGCTGCGATGTCGAAAGTGCGCATCGCCATGATGATTGGCAACCTTCTAAGGGGAGACGGCACTTAAAGAAGAAGAACGAACGCAGCGTTTAGTATAGAGGCCTGTTGTTATGTGGTTACGCTTCAACGCGAGGCAACATTAGGGCCATATCCAAATCTTGGATATTTATTATTTCTTTGTATTAAAATTAATAGAGAAACCCCACCGCAGAACCGAGGTGATAAGGTGGAGGAAAACTAAAAGAAACATCAGAACGTAGTTTTACAATATACTTTACACATCGTCTCTCTGTGCTTACTAATAATATATTATTTAATAAAATCGTTTTTGTCACCCCTTTAAGTTCTACGATTGTTAAACTCGAAATTTAACTGCAGCCTCTTTTGGAACACGAAGTTTCTATCTACGCTTATTTTTTTTCTGTCATATCATGCGTCTGCCATGTCAGACCGTCCATGCCTTTTCCTGATCGTCTCTCTTTATGCATTTTGCAAAGGGACGCTCGGGAAAGGGGACGGTCAGGAAAACGTGAAGGTTTTTAGCAAATTTAGTAGGTAATATTCATCCTTCAAAAGTAGGGTTATATATTTTGTAAACGGACAATATGGGAAAGAAATTACCGAATTAGTCTTAAAGACAGGATATTAAAACGTGTAATAATGCTAGAGTCGGTCTTGAAGACAATTAAAATACGCACATTAATTTTTACCTGTATTTTAACTAGAATGCGGCACTATACAAGCCCACATTCTTTGCCCATATTTTTTAGCTTAACAGACAAATCTGCACGTAGCACAACCAAATTTTTCTGCCTGGTTCGTACAGTGGCTTTCAAACTACGTTAATTGTGTTGGTGAACGGTCAGGAACAAGAATTCGTCGACATACTTTATAGCTATAAAATAATAGGATTCTAAATTAATACCATAAAAGAATACGTTTACGTCTACTACGTCTATTAAAGATTTCAAATATTTTTAGTTATAAGCATAAATTAGATTTTAGACATAATTAGATTAGATTACAAGTATTTGTTCCAGTTAACTTTTCACCCTTAATGATAAAAACATAATAATACATAACTAAAAACATGTTTGCGACATAGGGACGGTCAGACATTTCAGCCTGTTCAAGTTGTGATTATACGGAAACGAGGTGTAAAATCTTTACTTTAATTGATTAAATTAATAATTTGCCATCCAAGATTTGCAAATATAACTATTTTTTGAATACGGCTTATGATTTTTTTTATAGTCCAGCGACACGGGTAGTAAAATTATGGGAGAAATACCTAAATCAGGCAGTTGCAAATTGTCTGTTTTTGACTATCCATACATAAGTTCTAACGTACATATTTACAAAATTAAACCTCCATTTGTAGCCGCTGATACATTTTTTTATTAAATACGATACAATACTTAATATGAATTTAATCAAAAATAAACACATATTAATATAACGCATAAATATATCGATTTTTAACAACTGAATATGAATTATTAGATAGGATTTTTATAATTATAAGTTGAAAATATGAATATTGAAATTAAAGAGCTAAATCGAAACTTAACTAAAAACCGATATTAATTATATATAATGATTGAACGAATAGAGAAATAAACGGTTGCCTTTTGCTTAATCTAATCTCCGTGAAGAAATGACATGCTTTCTTCATATGTTTCGCTGCAACGCTGATTAAAGACACAAAAATATTGGTTCTCCTATAATCACAAAAAGAAAACAAGGATTTGCGATAGTTTGATTCCGTTTTCACAACCAATCTCTACTTTTAATCCCATTAAAGAGAGAGAAATAAAAATACTAACGTGTTTAACGACTATTTGGAAAGTTTTCTTCTCTCAACTAAACTTAATTCACTTAGCGTCCGCAAAAAGTGACCCTTTAAATTGTCAATCATCGGTTTATCACTGTCTACCAAAATTATGTTGTAAATACGACTGATTTACCAAATATCGCAGAAATCACTAAATCGTCAACACAGCAAACATTTGTTCGAATAATATATCTTTGTAAAATATTTTATCTACGACCAAAATTGTAAATGCCCATTATTGTACAGTTCGTGGACTATATAAATACATCATACCACACACATATGTAACAATCCGCGATTAATGTTAGGTAATAATTCAAAATCACCCTTGCTTGTTTCGTTTACGATTCGTTGTTAGTGGTCAGGTAACAAACACAGTGTTCGAATTTGAGGCCTGCAGAACCCACATGCATTCGTTAAACATGTACGAGATTCGCCCAAAGTTAATGTGTTTTTTGCGATATCTCGATCATCTGCTTAGGGCTCATCATCTGCATTCTTCTTTGATGGAAACACATCATTGAACATGTACGAGATTCGCCCAAAGTCAATGTGTTTTGCGATATCTCGATCATCTGTTTACGGCCCATTCTTCTTTGATGGAAACACGGTTAACGGTCAGCAGTATCTTGTTGTGTTACAAAACTCGTTGTTTCCGAGGCTGCATGAAGACAACTTCATTTTTCAACAAGACTCAGTGCTCATTTTTCGTTCATTCGGAATGGAGTGAAAGATGAAGATTGTCAATATCCAACATCGATGGATCGGTTCATTAATGAATTTATTCCTCACTTTTGTTTCATTTTGTGTTTAAACGTTTCATTTCAAACTGTCTGATTCCACTTTTAGCGCATGCAGCGTCGACTCCCATCGCGTAGATGCGCCTTGTATAAGTTCATGATTCGGAACGTAATGAAAACCTTGCTGCTGCTCGTGGAATTATTGGAATGGCCGATGATATATCGTGCTTTAATAATCATTCACCTGATCCTGATCGGTAACTATGGATCGAACTCCGTCCAATATATTCCAATGCTGAAAAGCCTTCTTTAGATTACATGCTATGATGGATCCTTGAAGTGTTGGAGACCCTAGAGCGACATAACTTCGAAGCAATAAAGTTTGTACTCGAAGTTATCATCTATCACATTAATTATTACGCTAATAAAATGATTAGAATGCGATGAATATCTATATATCTATATATATATATATATATATATATATATATATATATATATATATATATATATATACTATAATATATATAATATCTATATATATATATAACTTTTTAACAGTTCTAGTACTTTATTTCTCACTCGCACATATATTTCTGGTCTAACTTTTTAAGTAATGCATAAATACTATTTTGTAAATCGGGTACAGTTTCATTAATAATCGTTGATAAATTGTTGACTAATTGTAAGTCGAATGACTCATCACAAGTCACTGCTACTAGTGGAATCGAATTATAAAACGCAGAAATTCCGCGTGCGTAAATAATCTTTGCCGAGTTTAAATGAAAACGCGCGCGGGAAAGTCACGTCTACACGATATATTATAGCGCGGAATTCAAAATGGTGGTTACCAAATATCGCCGATTCAAACTATATCGCTAATATATCCAAACCAACTATATCGCTGATATATCGGAATCGGATGTATCCCTGAATAAAATAGTTCATGTGGGTAGGTAAATAGTTATGTGTAATGGATTATGTTTAATTAACTTGTTGAATTTCGACATTTGAATAAATATTTCTTTCTTTTTGAAATACTTCTTTATCTTCATAGACTTGAGAGTAGCTCAAGTATTGTTTTTCTGGCGGAAATTTATGTAGAATACCACTTTACTGCTTCTACTATATTGTCACAATGTCAAAAACAAATAATTGAACAAAAAACTTCTTTTGGCGCGATCTGAAAACAACCTAGATATTTTATCAGGAAATAAGGTTCAGTAAAGTCTGTAGTCTGCTTATGGAATTTCCGTTTTTGACAATTTTAAATTTTGTATAAATTGATCAATAGATGTCGCCTTAAAATATGAGTAAGTGTAACCTTTACTCGTGGTTGAAGTAATTCTTTGACGGTTGTGGCAGGTACTAATAAATAGATTAAATTTTAATTGAATTTAGAAACTCAATGAGATTTCAATGTTATTTTTCGTTCAGAACACTCTAACCAGCGGTCGCCAAAGTGGTCAATATCGACCCCAGGGGGTCGATAAGAGTTGCAAAATGATCGTAATGCAAAAAATGAGTTAATATTTTTTTAATACTTAATCTGGGGGTCGATATGAAGCCATTAATTGATTTTTTAAAAGAAAAATTCAATTCAACAATGAATAATTCACTTCAATAAAACAACGAGATTTGTTTCAACAATAGATGGTTTTTTTTTAAGAAATATTACAAATTTTCAGAGAGGAGTTTTCTCATTTTATTTATCATAAACCTTTAGTTTCATATTTGAAATTTGATATTATTAGAATTAATTTATTGTTAGAACATTCCGCAATAATACGTTGGTATGATTGTATCTGTAATTAGTTAGTTTCACCCTATATTTAATTCATGTAAATCAATAACTGAAACTAAGTTCAGGTCTTTCCATACACATGTCAAAACATAACCTCTTTTCGACTGACCAACACATGGTTTCAAACTAATGTAAGTGTTCTCCAATTTATAATTCATAAGAGCAAAGCTGTACTGATGATAGATAGATCTCGAAACGCGTCTGGTAAGATCTGATCTTAAAAACAATGTTATTTATCTAGTGTCTTGTTTTACTGTCACGGAAGTGTACTGAGTACCAGTGAATAACACAAATATCTGTTGTCTTTCAACATGAGATTTGATAAGATATTTATATATTCAACAGAATATATTTATATAGTCAGGTCCTAGCTACAGCTCTGGGTGTTTATGGGTAAACAAATTTTAGTTTTTTAATGCGATAAATGGCTGTTTGTCAATTCAATTATGCTTGGCGCCCACAAATTTTCAATAAAATTTGAATAGGTAACTAAAAAAAAACACAATCAAAATCAATATTAATAAAAATGACAGAATTCAGAAAGTGACAGAATTTTTTTCATTAAGTAATTGAAATTAAATAAAAAGTTTTAGATTGAATTGAAAAATTCAGTTTGTTTATACCACACTTATAATATGTAACAATGTTATACAACTTATTATTGACAGTTATATAAATTTATACACATATCACGACTCGGGTTTCGACGTTGAACGGTCATTTTCAACTGACTTAACAAATTGATGAGGTTGAATATATACCCTTAAAGTTTTAGCGGGGAGCGGGGCGGTGTCTGTCCGTAGATGAGGACTTATCTGTTTGAGATTGGGTGAGATTAAAAAGTTGGGAAAATATTAGGTCGGTTTGCTCTTTTAGGAGATTACCTAACCTAACCTAACTGAGGGATTACGGGTTTATTTTGAAAATTTCTAATGACTAGGACAGTGGTGACGAACCTATGGCACGCCTGCCACAGCTGACACGTTGGAAAATTTTAGTGGCACGCGAACTATTACTCACGCATGCCTTATAAAATTGTTAAACTATCTTATCTAAAATAAATTTCTAAGTTTCTTAATCTACTTTTGTGCAACACAATGGTGTAAAATATAAGACGTGTTCAAAATCCGTCGATTGGTTTGCCCGTAATTGCAAAAGGCGCACAAAAATTTACAAATCTCAAAAATTCACGAAAGCCGTATTTACAAAGCTATAATTTTGAAATTTGGGAATTTGTGAGATCTCGTAAGAATATCAAATTTTACCATGTTTTATCAAAATCCGTCGATTGGTTTGCCCGCAATTTCAAAAGGCGCATAAAAATTTCCAAAATTCACGAAAGCCGTATTTGCAAAGCTGCAATTTTGAAATTTGGCAATTTGTGAGATTTCGCAAGAATATCAAATCATACCAAATTTCATCAAAATCTGTGGCAAGGTTTGTCTGTAATTGCAAAAAGGCGCACAAAAATTCACAAACTTCAAATATTCACAAAAGCTGTATTTGCAAAGCTAAAAATTTGAAATTTGTGATATCTTGTAAGAATATCAATTCATACCAAGTTTCATCAAAATCCGTCGATTGGTTTGTCCGTAATTGCAAAAGACGCCACAAAATTTACAAATTATAAAAGTTCACGATATACTAGATAAGCCGTATTTACAAAGCAAAAATTTTGAAATTTGGGAATTTCTGAGATCTGATAAGAATATCAATTCTTACCAAGTTTTATCAAAATCCGTCGTATTTACAAAGCTACAATTTTGAAACTTGGGAATTTGTGAGATTTCGTAAGAATATCAAATCATACCATGTTTTATCAAAATCCGTCGATTTATTTGCCTGTAATTTCAAAAGGCGCACAAAAATTTAAAAAATTCAAAAGAGCCGTATTTACAAAGCTATAGTTTTGAAATTTGGCAATTTGTGGGACCTCGTAAGAATATAAAAATACAAAATCATACTACGTTTTATCAAAATCCGTGGATTGGTTTGCCTGTAATTTTTTAAATTTTTTAAATTGCCTAAAATTTCACCAAAGCCGTATTTACAATGCTACAATTTTGAAATTTAGGTATTTGTGAGATCTGGCAAGAATATAAAATCATACCAAATTTCATCAAAATCTTTCGCTTGTCCGTAATTGCAAAAGGCGCAGAAAAATGTACAAACTTCAAAAATTCACAAAAGCCGTAATTATAAAGCTACATTTTTAAAATTTGCTAAATTGTGATATCTTGTAAGAATATCATTGCATACCAAGTTTTATCAAAATCCGTCGATTGGTTTGTCCGTAATTGCGAGACGCAAAAAAATTTACAAATTTCAAAAATTCACGAAAGCCGTATTTACAAAGCTACAATTTTGATATTTGGGAATTTGTAAAATCTCGTAAGAATATCAAATGATACCACGTTTTATCAGAATCGGTCGATTGGTTTGCCCGTAATTTCAAAAGGCGCCCAAAACACGGCAAATATTCACGCTAATACGGTAACTGATTTTCACTATCACATTGTAAAAGTACCTGGGTGACCTGGCACGTCAGCATTTCACAACGTGAAAATTAAAGAAAAGTGGCACGCGGCCGGAAAAAGGTTTTTTTGCCCCTGCTCTAGGAGATTTAGTTTCGGGCCTTTGTTGCAATTATGCAAGATTTATAGATTATCTATTTCTGGGAATTTGTGATTGCATTCGAGACAATGGTTTGAAGAAGAACTAGTGTCTTTTTTCAGACGAAAAGCGCGAGAATGTTCTGAAAGCCGTGTTGAAAAACTTCTTCCTGTCTGACCTATGTACACGCTAGTGCATTCTGAACAATGCATTTCGTATATACCGGATTTTTTTAGGGGGTCGATTTTGTCTTTGGCATTAAACCATATGTTGGACAACTTTCAGGAGCGTTTAAATGCTACTTGAAGATTTTGATTTTTGCGATGTGTTAGCTTGTTTTGCCAAAATATGTCAGGGAGAATCTGGGATTTGAGGTTTTCGGATATATTTGGGCCATTGTGAATTGGGTTCGTTTATTATTAATAATGTTTTGGATGAGTTTTGTTGGGAAACCGTTCTCTGTAGCGATTGAAATGATGGTATTTAACTCTTTGATTCTCTTTTCTGAGGTAAGGGGGATTGAAAAGGCTCGATGTATCATTGAATGATAGGCAGCTAATTTATGTGTTATCGGGTGAAATGATGAATACGGGATTGTAGAGTTAACATTGTTGGGTTTTCTATATATATATATATATATATATATATATATATATATATATATATATATATATATATATATATATATATATATATATATATATATATATATATATTTCAAATTCTATTTTCTTGTTTTTGTGAATCAGAGTAAGGTCTAAGAAGTTTATTTTGTTGTCTGTTTCTACCGCGGTGGTGAATTTCGGTGAAAAGGTGCAAGAATCTCTTATAGCTGGAGCCAAAATAGCCAAAATATCATTATTGAAAAAACAAAATATTCTCTTCAGATTCTTTTTTTTTTGAAGGCCCCTGGACCCCATACTTGTAAGATAAGTCTCTTGAGCACGTCGCATGAGTAATAAAATATATTATCTGCAATTCGTGCAGTATTGTCAATTGCCGTCTCGAGCGAATGATCGCACTCACTTCGATTGTGCGCCCTACTTCGCTATCGTGGGCAATAGACAACTTGCCGCACTAGTTGTACAATATACTATTATTCAATGTTGAAATCATACAATTTCGGACCTGATAAAATTTAATTTGCATGCATTATATAAAATAATCATCACTTTTAAGAAACTAGATTTTTGAAATAAAATAACTTAATTCTATTTTATATTTTTCTCTTCCATACTCATAAATATAAACATTAAAATAGACAAAAAATGCTTTTTGTATTATTTCTTTATTGTGCAGTTTCTTTTAGATCAAATTTAATTTTCCCATAGCAGACACTTTTTGCAGCGTTTCAGTAATGAATAATGAAAAACCTATTTTCAACATAAAAGTAATTTATTGTGAGGTGACATTTTATTATCAAAACATACAATACGTAATTTTTATAAATATTATCAATTTTTACAGGAACGTTATGTGATTGCTATTCCTTAGAATGAAAGAATACGAATTTGAAAATATATTTAGTCCATTTTTTTATTAAATGAATATTCAAAAGAGTTTCATTGAATAGATTTATCTGAAAGTGCAAAAAATAATTTAAATTGAAGATTTAGTTAAGTATATTTTTATATACTATTAAGACACTTTCTGAATACATTGAAATAAGAATGGCTTTAATAAAAAATATAAGTATCGGCAATCTATTTTGCATGTTTTTTTTTCTCAGGCTCGAATTTTCTTATTTTCTTTTATTAAACGTTTTTCCAGTTTCGTTCCAATATCCAGGCTAAACAAAATATTCACCGCACATCGCCCCCCTCAAAAAAACATATTTACAAAAGCTGAGAGAAAAATATTTATTTTATTTTAATATGTACTGTACATTATTATGAGCTGTTGAGGTGTTAAATAATAATTGAAATAATTTAATTTGACTTGTAACTGTCTTCTATTTGTACAGTTAAGTAAATAACGAGAAGGTGTTAAAGTTGTTATAAGTTAATACGCTTCAGTGAAATCTAGAGCTTAAGATTTAATTTTAAATAAAAATGAAGACGATACTGTTAGTTACCTTGATGGTAAATTATGCATTGAGCACAGTTCTAGACACAAGTGGTGCACTTTTATCTCGACAAAAAAGGACTTTAATTTTCGAACCGGGTTTAAATTGGATTCAAGTAGGTACTAAAATAAAGTTTAATATAAGCATGAAGAATATTTTATTCAAGATGGTTGTCGGCGTTGGTTTGCCTGTGGAAATAAAAGATCATAGTATCACCTGGGGTGCAGCTCTTAAAAGTTACTACGAAGTGCCGAATAATAGCTCGGCATTTACACAGCCCTCGATTGACGTCGGACGGGGTAAACGATCGACCTCGCGTTGGAAACTGTATTCAGCTCTTCAGAATTTCGCTGAAAAGTAAAAATTATAATGCCATACAAGCATATCATAATAACTTCAACGCAAACACTTAACCTAGATTTCACTCGCTCTTTTTTTAGTTTTGGTTTTAAAAATAGTAAAGCTTGTATTTTGAGAGTAATTTGTGAATGCGCGTCCATTCCGTTCGACGGAAGAACTGGCTTGATGTCAGAAATATTACATCTTTTGTTTACGTAAGCATTATTCTTTTGTATCTTCTTGGGATAAATAATGTTAGGAGGTTAACTTTTTCTTGATGTTATAGTCCATCGTCTACAAACGAGTTTGTGGAAAGTCACTACGATTATGAGTACCATGCAGCCGAAAGGTTAGGAAACGAGGAGAAAGACTGTGTCGCATTGTTCCCGGAATGCGATGCGGACTTTATGACGCAATTTACAACAGTTTTTACGCAGAACTAAGAGAATAAAGGGGATGATTTTTTATTGTTTCTGTATCAAAAGAGATGTATATAAATACAAGGACTTTTATGTAGCGTCAGTTTTTTTTTATGGGCGTTGGAAAGTTTTCAAAAATTATTATTAACTTAGGACCATCATAAATGTATATCTAAAATGTTCATCCTATGAAAAGAGAAAAGAAATAAAACTAATACAATAAGTATAAATGATTTGACATTTTTATTATAATTTTGTTTATTCCTAGAAACTCGTAAGAATAAACAAATTTATAATTTTAGAAAACTTTACATGAGACAGAAGTTACATTTAACTTAAAATATAACCAACTTAGAACATAACAGTATAATCAGTATATACCTATATAAACTATGCAGATAAAAAAATTTGCAATAAAATTAAAACGTCGGGAAATTTTTGTGGCGGAGCGTTAAAAAAAATGGAAGTATTATTTTGAGTGGAAAAAATTACATGTACTCACTTGTGAAAAGTTTAGTTTTATTTAACCTTTCCGGAGCTCTATAATATTACTGAGTCTTTTTAGGACTATCAAAACAAATCTCAGTTTAAATTTGTCAGTTATTTACTAGCTTTCAGTCTACATTCGTGGCACTCAACAAAAAAACAGAAAATTAAAATTATGTGTTTTTTAAATCACGTCTTTCCGTTAACTTAAGTGAATAGTCATCTGCAGACGCGTTTCGAGATTTATCTCTCATCGGTGCAGCTTTGCTTTTATGAATTACAATTTGTAAAACACTAACTTGAAGCCTACTTAGATGACTAGGGGTTAGATATTTTTAATGTGACATTTCGTGAGAGAGACATGAAGTTAGCAGGTTATTGATTTAAACCAGTGTTTCTCAAACTTATTTGTCTCATCGCCCACCTTTGATATGCTAAAGTTAATAGCGCCCCCCAAATCTTTTTTTTTCTCTTCCTAGAGTAAAAGTATTTTGACTTACCAAGTATTTTATAGGATACTGAAAATTTTTCAGTTCTATTGAATTTTTTATTATAAAACAACGAAAATACTTAAATATTCACTAGAAATCTTGCAACGTTGAAACTAAAATATATATATACAGTCGAACTTCCATAACTCGAACTTCTGAAACTTTTAAGATGTTAAATATAAATTAATTATAAATTAATTAATTATAAATTTCTAAGATTTTAAATATAAATTAACTTCCATAACTCGAATTTTCCTCAACTCAAATTTTTCCATAACTCGTAGTAAAAATTTGTACAATGGTAAAATTTTACATACAAAATAATTTCTATAACTCCAATTTTTTAACCGCCTCGTATTTTCCAAAACTTATGATGCCGGATATTGCCTACCATAAACCGTCGATAGTGTAATCCTCGGGCAGATTACGAAACATTTTATTTTTCATATTTTATGATCACCAAAAACTCAAATAAAGCAAAACTAAGAATTTACCAGCGGGTGTGCTTTAGGAAGATTAGGACAGGACATTATTCTCCCGAGAATCGATAATCCAAAAAGAGACGATATAATCGAAGATCACCCATAAGGTGCTATATATTATGAAAAACAATTAAAAATTACTGACCTTTTAAAAAAATAATATATTAATTAAAATTATTTTTAATTAATTATAATTATATCATATTAATAATGTATACATATTTATCTTTTGTTTTTTGTTTATAAATATATACATATGTACATATGTATTTACTTTGAATAAATTGTGTAGTGTATTTTACTCATTTTATAGTTATGTATTTCTATAACTCCAATTTTCTATAACTCGAATTTTTTTCATGAACTATGGCAATTGGACTAGGGAAGGACTTAGGGAAGTTCGACTGTTTATCACGAATACACGCGCTAGTGAGGACACGCCGCAATTTCTTGTAACTTCAAAATTCAAAATAAATTGTAAGTTTAGGTCTGAGAACCTATTTAGATTAATAATAAATGCATTCTTAAATAATTAGCAACAAAAATTCTGATAGTTTTTGAAATATTTCAAATAAAAATGCGGGGATCCCTGTACAAAGAAAAATTCGTGAAAATAAAGTGAAGGCATTATAATTTTTACAGAAATAAAATTATATAATAATTTTTTGTTATAATTAATTAATTTTTGTGGCCGGTTGAATAATACTGAACACGGAACAATTTTGTTGAACGTATTTGTTAGTTTTAAATTAACACAAATACATTGTATAGCTCGTGATACCTATCGCCCCCTATATCGCCCCCCTGGCTACCTACCGCCCCCCATATCGCCCCCTGGCCACCTACCGACCCCCAAAACGACGTCATCGCCCACTGGGGGGCGATATCGCCCACTTTCAGAAACGCTGATTTAAACGATAATTTACTATTGGTAAAACCATACAATATTTTAGATAATCATATAAACTTAATAAAGTCGGAACACAGCCTAAATATATCAATATATTCAACCTTTCCCGAGCTCTATAATATTACTGAGACTTTTTAGGACTTCTTCTTCTTCAGATACTTAAAGAAGACCTAAAGGTCTGTTTATTGTCAAGGCTCAACTCGGTTGGTTATCCTGTGAGGCGGAGCTCCAACTATCCTTCCATCTCTTAGGTGGTCTCCCTGGCGGGCGTCGGCCACCTGGTTTTCCATCTCTGGCGATGTATGCTAGTCCCTCTTGGTTCATTCTGTCAATGTGGACCCCGCTGAGGGTAGGTAAAGATTAGCAAAGAAAATACACATTTTATTGCGTTATGCATAACGCATAATAGGTCTCCTCGGATAACTTTTCGCAAATTCCTCAATGACTTTGTTAGGTTGTAGATTAGCAGAGGTGAATATACATGGAAGCCAAACCAGTTAACCTGTCTTGGGTCATTGTCGTACGAAGGTTCGATTTTATTAGTTTAAGCGAAGAGAAGCTGCGCTCCACACTACAAATAGTTACTGGTAATTTTGCGCGAATTTGCAACAAAATTTTTATATTTGGAAAAAAGTGACTAGTCGGGTAAAAAACGACTATTATTTCCGTCTTAGAAATAGTACTTAGTAAAAAAACTATAACTTATAACTATTCTTAGTAAAAGTTAAAGATCTTAATATCTACGAAATCTACTAACTAAGAAATGTTACGGTATCATAAATGGGAATAAACAGATCGTTGATGAGTTAATGAGAAAATTTTCTTCATGTTAATTAAATGGGAAATCGAAATTTGGGATGTGGCACCTCTTAATATTAGGAGCTGTTACTTTCACAGTTTCTCTTTTCCGTCATTTGTAACAACACTTTCAATACATCTAAGACCGAAAAAATAGTCGATTTTTGCCCGTATCAAGGACGCATCGGCGGCGGCATTTCACAAAATACAAGCGGCATGTTAAGAAAGAGCCGGTGCTTTAAAATGTGCATTTATCTAGATAACAAAATAATTATAAAGAAAGATGTACCTTTGGACTTTGAGTCGACAATGATAAGTCGCTGACATTGTTTCCAGATGTGCCAGATGATATTGGTTCATTCGATTGATTGTTTTTTTCGATCGATTCACCCTCTTCTTTATTTCTTTTCACCAAGAAATACGAACAAAGATCTCTTTGTTTTCGTTTCGACGACATTACTTTGAATTCAAAATTTTATAAAAACAATAACACATCGCGACAACAATTGAACGTCTTTACTGCTGAGAGAGTCGTGGATAGCCAAGTAGTGACTATAGTAGTGGCTTAGTAGTCAAGGTATCGGACTTTTTTTTTAAGTTTTGTTCGATGTGGATGCCGGGTTTGCCGACCCTTCAAACACTGCGGCCTACTTGCGACCTATTGTATTCTGCATTTACATTCACTTATAACCCAGAAACCTGTTGTTATTGTAAATTGCGCTAATTACTATTTTTCACATTTGTCTTCTGGTACAAATGCGGCCGGCACTGGGGATAGAACTCCTGGGGAGGGACCTTTATACTTGTTAGTTAGCGCTCTAACATGAGGCCACGAGCGTCACCACTTGAGCCCCTTGGTCCCCTCCCCCCCCCCGGATCCTCCACTGCAATACCATAGGTTAACACCGGTCTAACACAGGATTTATATATCCGCACTTTACAATAAATGTGCATGTGGTTGTTTTTCCAGATGATATCTCTCAGGCATCCTGAGATTGTTGCGGCTTTGTTGACCTGTGATTTTATGCCGTTTATCGGGTTGTTGCTGCTTGATGTTTCCGCTCCTAGGTATCGGAAGCTCATTACCTGTTCTATTGATTTATTGTCTATTACGACTTTACACCTTGCTGGTTCTTTGGAGAAGGTCATACATTTTGTTTTATCAATGGAGATTGGCATGTTGTATTTTTCACTAGTCTGATAGAACTTATGAGTTTGCCTCTGAAAATCGTTTTCTGTTTCTGCCAGGATTACCGCATCATTCGCATAGCACACCACGCTGATTGGTTTGTTATTCAGTCTGTATCCCCTGTTCATTGTTGTCACACTGTGTGTAATCTCGTGCATGACAAGGTTAAAATAGGAATGGGCTGAGACTATCACCCTGTCTTACTCCTGTTAGTGTCGGTATATGTTGTTTGCTGGTCCACTTTTATTCTTGTGGTGTTGCCTGTGTTCAGATTTCTGATTATATTTATGATTGATGTTGGGATTTGTTTCTCTCTTAATAGGTCCAATATGTCTGACACTGTACTTTGTCGAATGCCTTAGGTAGGTCGATAAGACACACATAAGCAGGGTAGCCGAATTCGATCGCCTTTTCCTTTACCTGTCTCACAATGAACAAGGCATCAGTTGTCGATCTGTTCTTCCGAAATCCTTGTTGTTCATCTTTGTTTTCGATGGTGCGTTCTAGAATGCTTTTGACAATGCTGGTGAGCAGTTTCATGGTGGTGCAAGCAGGGTTATGCCTGTGTAGTTTTCCGGATTGGGTTTTTGTCCCTTTATAAAAATTGGTATGGTGATACTTTTGTGCCATTCTGTTGGTATGCTGGATTTGGTTATTATTTTGAGTAGGGAAAGATGAAATGTTCTGGCGCCTCCTCCTCCTCAAACCTCCTCTGACCTTGACCCCTAACCTAACCTTGACCATGGAACTTCCGGTTTCGACTTCCGGTTTCGACGTCCGGTTTCGACTCCCGGTTTCGACTTCCGGTTTCCGGTTTCGACTTCCGGTTTCCGGTTTCGACTTCCGGCCGCCATTTTCAGAACTTCCAGATGCGCGGGAAAATTCAAAAAATAGACGTGAGGCGGGGACATTAGATTCAAAATTAGATCCTGTTGAGACAAATGAGGTGTGAAGTTGGTTGCATACATCAACGGGACTAAATACATGAGACTAGACAGACGGGGCTAGATACATGAGACTAAATACACGAGACTAGATAGATGAGTCTAAATACATGAGACTAGATAGACGGGGCTAGATACATGGGGCCAGACAGACGAAGCTAAATACATGAAACTAGATAAGACTGAACTAAAATATATAAGGATTGTTTAATTTAACTTAATAATCTACGTTTTAATTTTGATTACTGCTCTGGCTTATTGATTAGGTTCGACTGGATGTTTGCTAGCAATAACAACTTCCTGTTATCTTATCAGCGGTGAGCGAGTGTTAGTTTCCAAGAGAATGAAAGGTTGTAAAATAAAGAAAACTCCACACAAAATTTATGGTTTTATTAAATTCTAATAATAATACATTTAAATTTACATCGATACATTTAACTACTTATATAAACATTTCTTGCAATACATATAGAATAGTCGCTAATATGATTTATACATACAATGATTCATTTTAATTAAATTTTTAAATTAATTTTCGAACTATTCCCGACAATGGAGTGTATTCAACGGCAGCTCCACATAAAATAAGGCAATAGTGTAAATGCGTAACTTCAAGTTCAATTTTTAAATCAACAGCAGAGATTTAATACTCTCATTTTGTTTAGATACATCAAACACAAAAAGAACATGATCCTTGAATTGAATCATATCTAATATCGGCTCATTTGTGCGATCATAGTAACTGCTTTGGAAAGTGGCATACATGTAATAAAGTTGGGCATAATCTCCACTATCCATATTAAGATTTAAGCTTTCATATGGATATGAATCCAAGTTTAGGTCAATTTTCATATTTCGCAGCGATGCATTATCAAATTCGGACGCGTTTTTTAGATAAGCATCCCTTCGCCCCTCTTGCAGTGCAATTATAACGTATCGAGGCTTCTCCAGAGTTGTAGATGTTTTAACAGACCAGATATCTCTGTCGGTATTTTTTAAAGCAGGTAGTTCATGCAACTCCCACCTACGAAACGGTATTAATATCGGCTTATCTTCTTCGAGTATGTCTAATACATTCAATCGAGCTTCGTCGTTGAGTTGGATATGGGGAATTCGCCAGTAAATTTGATCAATATTGAATCTTATATTTGCATCTCCTTTGTAGCAGTTCACGTCAGTTCTAGCTCGTAGTAGAATTAATTCCTGCTTTACATTAATTAACATTTTTGTATAATCCTCAGCAAAACCCAATAAATATTTCAATGGAATTAGAGCATAGAACTTTCTAATATTATCAAAGTATGTAACATTTGTAGCATTTTCAGCCCAGCCGCAAAGGTCGAGTATATGCTGATCCCGCTTGGTATTGGAGAGTAATCCTTTCATCGTGCTTTTAATTCCTACATCTCTATTCTTATCTACTTCAACTCCATTCAATTCATAGCGAATTTCATCAAACAAAAACGAATATGTGTTTTTCACAAGTTCAAAGTCATGTGTAGTTGCAGGTGGAATGAGTTTCGGAAAATTAACGGTTCCGCTTACATAAATATAACTTTCTCTAGGATTAGTGTAAATATCCTGGTGTTGGATCTTAATACGAATCTCATCATTGTTTCTATAATTTTGAGCTATAGGATAATACGTATGAAATTCACTCTTTGTAATAGTATCCTCATAGTCAACTTTGGAGAATATATCTATTTTATCCATACTATCGCTTTAACTTATATCCTAGAGATAATAGTTTATTTTTTAATATAGGTGTTAACTCTTTGCGATGTAAATGTCGAGTGGTAGAATTGTCCGAAACAACCGCTTTTATACGTTTACCGTGAAAATTAATTCCCATCTCTCTCTCTCTCTCTCCCTCTCGCTCTCTCTCTCACATAACACTCTGCAGCTCTAATCGGTTATTTGTAGCGTGGGGTCACATATACCTCACACTTTGTTTAGCGTGGGGCCACATAGACCTCACACCCTGTTTAGCGTGGGGTCACATAGACCTCACACCCTGTTTAGCGTGGGGTCACATAGACCTCACACCATGTTTAGCGTGGGGTCACATAGACCTCACACCCTGTTTAGCGTGGGGTCACATAAACCTCACACCCTGTTTAACGTGGGGTCACATAGACCTCACACCCTCATTGATGCAAAGAACTCTGCACGATATAAATAGGGTTGGATAGCATTTCTAATTTAGTGTTAACGGTGGTTTTTTACTATCAAGATGGGGATTGTATTTGGTGAGAAGCGTGCCCGTAATAAAACCATCTATTGGACTCCACTTAGAATATCTACTAGTTTATCACCATCATATAAGACGCTTCCTAGACGTCAAAAGAATAAAGTTGAGAGTTTGAATGCACATGTTCCTGATTCAATAAATCAATCAGCTGTTTGTTCATCCAATGCTAAAGATAGTGAACATTCCCCCGAGAAAGCGGATGTTAAAAGACGGTGTGTTGGTTGTTATAAAGAAAACCGTATGATATTTGGAAGACAAAAGGCCTCAAGTAAAACTAGTTGTGTAAAGTTTCGCTGTAATATGTGTGCAAGTCATTATTGCTTAAGCTGCTTCTTCCGAACGCATAACATATACAAAGCATGACCACTATTTGTATTTAAATGTATTGATGTAAATTTAAATGTATTATTATTAGAATTTAATAAAACCATAAATTGTATGTGGAGTTTTCTTTATTTTACAACCTTATCCATCTCCCCGTCTGTCTAGTCTCATATATCTAGCCCCATGTATCTAGCCCCGTCTACTAGTCTCATGTATTTAGTCCCGTCTATCTAGTCTCATGTATTTAGTCCCGTTGATATATGCAACAAACCAAAATTTTGAATTTCCCCGCCTCACGTCTGTTTTTTTAATTTTCCCGCGCAAGTCGAAACCGGAAGTCGAAACCGGAAGTTCCAAGGTCAAGGTTAGGTTAGGGGTCAAGGTCAGAGGAGGTTTAAGGAGGAGGAGGCGCCAGAACATATCATCTTTCCCTACTATTTTGCTAAACAGTTCCGTTCATTTTCTTGTTAGCTCTTTGCCTCCAAATTTGTTCGTTGGGGATCTCGTCCGCTACCGGAGCTTTTCTGTTTTTCAAGTTTTTAATCTTCACTCTAACTTCCTCCTCCGTAACCATTAATCTATTCGTGATTTCTTCCTCTGCATCCTGTGATTGAGGTTCTGCCGTATTGTCCGTGTTGTCATATGAGTTTCCAAAATATGTTTCCCATTCGTTCAGTGGAACCTTTTTGGTCTATATATATTCGTTTACGGGCTTCTTTCTGTTTTTTAGCATCTTCCAAACTCTCCTCTGTCCTCCATAAAGATCGTGTTCCATGTCTGTGGAGAACTTCTTCCAGTATTCCCTTTTGATTCTTCTGATTGCCGCGTTGACTCTAATTCTTGTTTGTTTATAGTTATTGCAGTTTTCCTCTGTTGGTGTACTTTTATATTGTAGGTAGTTTTCCTTTTTTTCCTCGGCCAGCCTTTTTACCTCCTGTGTAAATCAGGGCTTGGTTTTGTTTTGCGAGTTTAAGTTTATGGTTCTTTTCCCTATTGACTCGTTAGTCGCCTCCTGTATGTATCTCTTAATTATATTCCAGCTGTCCTCCACATTTTTGTCTGTTATGTTTCCCGATGTAAGTTTTCCACTTAGTCTGCTTTCATATAGGTATTTGGTGCAGTCGTTATCCACTGATTCTAGGTTGTATTTTTCAATCATTATCCGTCTTTGCTTTATTCTTCGATGCCTCTCTATGGCAAATTTTCCGAGCACTATATTGTGATCTGTGCCGGTGTTAGCAGAGGTTAGTACTCTTATGTCTTGTATTTCATTCGGTGTGACATATCTATTTGTTATTATGTAATCGATCATTGATTTCTGGCCTCTTGTGTTGCAGAAAGTATATTTATGTTGGTCGTTGTGAGGAAAATAGGTGTTGTTTATCCGCAGTTTGTTTCTTGCGCAGAAGTTGTTCAGTTGGTCTCCATTTTCATTTAATATCTGTTCGTTAAATCTTTGTTTAACTCCAGGTATTTTGTCTGAGCCGATTCTCGCATTGAAGTCTCCGAATAGGATTACTTTTCCATTGTTGTTTATTTGGTCAATGGTATTTTGTAGCTTCTCATAGAAACTGTCTGATTCCTCTCTTGGTTTGGACATGTCTGGGGCGTAGATACTCACAAGACGCAATGGGCCTTTGGGGAAGGTAAGTGTGACTTTCAATATTCGGTTGCTTACGTAGTCGACGTTTTCTATTATGTCAGTGTACCTTTCGTGTAAAGGGATACCGACTCCTGAGTGGCTCCTTTATTGTTTCGGTTTGCCACTATAGAGTAGGATATAGTTTTCGTACTTTGTCGTGCCCTGACCTTTACGTTTTGTCTCCGATAGGCCGCATATATCTATCTTGTGCTTCTTCATCTCCAAGATTACTTCCAGATCCCTTCCGTTCCATGAGGTAACATTCCAGCAGGCTATTCTAGTAGTACTTTCCGTTTTTGCTTGATCCGTCCATTTTCCGAGGCTGGGCCTTCTTCTCTGTGAGCCGTAGATATTTTTTACATTATGCAGGGAGCTAACCTGGCCTAAGAACCCTCCACACTTTATCCGAGCTTGGGACCGGCAGTGACCGCGGCAGAACTACTCAGTTCATCCCGCGCGTCTATCACAGGCGGTGTTCTTTTTAGGACTATCGAAACAAATCTTGTTTGAAATTTGACAGAAATTTGACAGAGAGATAAATCTCGAAACGCGTCTGCAGATGGCTATTCACTTAAATTAACGGAAAGACATGATGTTATTTTTCTGGTTTTTGTTGAATGCCACGAAGATGGATCGAAAGCTAGTAAATAATAGTCAAATTTCAAATGCGATTTGTTTTGATAGTCCTAAAAAGACTCAGTAATATTATAGAGCTCCGGAAAGGTTGAATATATTTATATATTCAGGCTGTATTCCGACTTTATTAAGTTTATATGATTTATTTATAATGTAGTATGGTTTGACCAATAGTCTTTAGTTTTGTTTATTCAATATTCTTTTTCCTCGTAACTAAAAGAGAAATACTAAATTCGATAATTTATCAAGGCGTAATATCTATGGATATAGCCCATGTATATTCAGGGTTTATATGGACAAGTGTCATAGTTATCGTTTGTTACACGTCTGCCCTACTTATACTTAAAAACCTTTCTGCCTCATATGAAGGTTTCCATGCACTCTGGCTTCATTCATTTGACGTAACAGTTCTTGTTCTCTTCTTCCGAAAATCTCTTCCTACGAGTTTATCGGAAGTTTTTCGATATTGTAAATGCGTCAGTGCTTTATTATTTTTGTTCTTTTGGACAGGTTAATAGAGAATGTAATGATTTATAAACGATATCTAAATCTACACCACATAAATCAGACAGCAGTACAGGAAACCCGATTTACGGATGAACATGCTTTCGAGTCCCAAGGCTACAGAATCCTCAAAAGCAAAGTGGGTCAGCGGGTAATGAATAACGTAACCCACTTAGGTTCAGGATTTATATTCAGTCACAGGATACTGGATTCAGTCACCGAGTCGGTGTTCAGTCAGTCGAGTATCCATGCTCTCTCTCAAATTATGCAAACAATGGCTACAGTATAGTCAATGTACACGCCCCAACCAAGCAGGACAACAGACGCAATCCAGACAGAACTGATAAATTCTGGGAAGATTAATAATGTGTTTGTCCCCTTTTTTATTCACTTTGTTTGTCGTTGGAACCTTGTTTGTCCCCTTTTTTGTATTATTGGTGATATCTTTAAAATATCCGGGTAAGACTCTTGTTCAAAGGAGCAGTTTATTTCTTCGTTCGCAGATCTTCTCCGTCGACCGACGGAATTCTGACCGACGGAAATAAGATTAGGTTAACTCATATCTATATAGATATCGATCTTTCAACAACAGTTCCAACATGTTGACGTGTCTCAACATTGAAAAAAGTAAAACTACTTTAAACACGACTTGAAAGTAAATCACACCTTTTCTCTGATTAAGATAAGATTAAGTAAAGTCTATATTCTGCTTACGAGTTTCCGTTTTTTTGTGAATTTTAAAGTTTGTGGAAATTGATGAAGAGATAAAAAGAAAGAAGAGACAAACAACTGTACTTTTTCTGAAAGATATCCTAAAAAAGGCAATAAACAAACAGAAATTACGTTTACTTAAGCTGGTAACCCGTTGAACAAATTACCATTGAAAAACCACTGGTACCTCTCATAACCACTCGTACCTCTTTCGTTTTTGAATGTATACGTTTAAGGACAACCGTTGCAAAGAACAATACCGAGAGTCTCACCGTCTCTTCAGACTACAGAACATTTTTTACATACATCAGACTTTCTTTTATTCTTTTTCATGTTTCGGATGGGCCTAATTTTGACCACGCTTGTTCAACTGTTGGGCTTTGATCTTTGCCCAGTATTGTCGCATCTTCTGCCTGTGTAACTTCTTTCTATCTTCTGTACAGGTACCCCACCTTTCCTTCGGGGTTTTTCCTGAAACCCACGGACTTTCTTCAGGGCGCGTCTCACAGACGGTCTGTTTTGGAGATCTGTTATTCCCAGTTCTTTAATATTCTTCTCGGTTTCTGTCAACCAAGTGGTACGAACCTTCTTGTTTTGCCAAAGGTGAACAGACGGTTGGTTAGTCGGTTTGGAGGCAGTCTTGCAACGTGGCCATAGAAAGCTACCCTTCTTTTCCTTGCACAGTCAGAAAGCATCTCAATATGTTCGTGGAGCTCAGAGTTATGCCGCCTGTAGAATTCCCCATCTTCCTTTATCGGGCCTAGGATCTTCCTGATGATCCTCCTCTCTCTGATTTCCAATTTCTCTATAAGACCTCTTCGGTTCAAGGAAAGACACTCCATGGCATATAGGGCTTCTGGTCGTAAGACTAATGTGTAGTGCTTAAGTTTCAGATTGCGTGACAGACATTTCTCGTTGTAAGTGTTTTTAGTCAGTTGATAGGCTAGTTCTAACTTGTTGACTTAGCTAATGAAGCTCTTTCTGATAAGTTGGGTTCAATTCATTCGCCGAGATACTTAAATTTATCAGTCCTCTTGATGTTTCCCTACTCTAGTAACATCTCTCTGTTTGCGTCTCTAATGTTGGTAAAGAATTCTGTTTTCTCCAGCGACACTTGAAGACTAACTTTGGCAGCCTGTTTTCTGTGGCAATTTACCTGCATTGTTGCCATCTCAAGAAAATCAGCAAACAGTGCCATGTCATCTGCAACGGCCAGGCAATCTACAACCAATCCATCGTTCTTACGTCCCAGGTAGATGCTCCACTCTGAGCACCCAAATTGATCAGTTCCTTGCGCTATTCTATCATAACCTTTTTTTTCAACCACACAGTTAAAGAGAAGTGGGGAAAGTCCATCTCCCTGTCTCACTCCAGTTTTTATTTTGAAGCTTTCTGAAATCTCGCCTCTAAATTTAACCTTGGAATGGGTGTTGGTAAAAGTTTCTAGGGTGTGTCTGCGGTTTTTGTTGTCTAGCCCTAGCTCGTGGCGTACGTTGTTAAGCGTTTCTCTATCAGTGGGATTGGGCCTTCTTATAATCAACAAAGGTGACGACCACCTTGCGATTTCTCATCTTGGAATATGCAAGTACAGTTTTAAGATTGAGGATCTGTTGAACACAGGATCGGGTCTTCCTGAAGCCCCGCTGGTATTCTCCCAGTGGACTATCCAGCTGATTTTCTGCCCTTGTTTGTAACGCCTTCGAGAGTATCTTGTATGTTACCAGGACAGGAGAAATTCTTTTCTGTTTTTCTAACGATAATTCCTTTTTCCGCAGTTTCTTTATCTGACAATAAGTAATTCTTTTACGTCGAAAACAGGTCGGAAAGTATTTCAGCTTACACAAAAATATATGCACTGCAGAAAACAAAATCTAAATATAGCTAAACAAAATGCAGTGATTTTTACTAAGGAGCTTCTTATGCGATCTTATATGAAAGTAATTAATTATGTACGAACTTGATTTTCAAAACTCATCCCAATCTACTCTATACAAAATTATTGTCCCATCCCATCCCACTGCACGTTCTTACCACTCATCCCATCCTAGGGGACGTTCTTACAACTCATCCCATCCCACGGGACGTTCTTACGACTCATACCATTCCATGGGACGACGGGATGGGATGGAATGGGACGTTGGGATCCCATGCTCATCTGTGTATGCAAGTGTAGTACCTATCAATCTGTATGTAATATCCTTTTGCAGACTCTCTTGCATCTCTACAAGTGTAGTACTTATCAATATGTATGTAATATCCTTTTGCAGAAGGTAGTCGATCTAATAATTGTGGTGTTGAATAGTAGAAAGATTTGCGGATATGATTCATCCGTAATATGAAAGGATGCTATAAACATATCCTGCTTCTGAATCCGGTAAGTATGTAATAAAACTTATTTTTCTTTAAATTTTGTATGAAATATTCGAAAAATGTTGAGTTATATATGTTCTAAAAAATTACTTGCTCGTTGAATACGACTTCTAATATTGTTTCTCGCAAGATCAGGCGTTTTTAGATCAGAAACAGCCAGATTAGCTGGTTGAATCTGGTCCTTGTCATTATGCTACTAAAAAAGGGGGTTCTTACTATTACCTCTATTGAACAGTATTCTTGAACATTTTCCAGAGATATCATATCCATATTGACCATGATTGATGCTGACTAAAAGGTCCAAAATTCATATTTTTTACATCACGGCATGTTTACTAAACAGAGTTCATAATTGTTTCTTTCAATTTTAGAACGAATAATTATTTATTACAGCGATTTTTTTGCATATAGCATATAGCAATATTATTTTAAATTATTTTACTTTCGACCTTAATAATAATTTTATACTTTTATGTGTCCAGATTTACATTTCGCAGTAAAATCGATGCAAAGAAAAATTTTTAAAACTATTTTCAAACTATTTATTGGGGTTTTATTGTCCATGAAAAAAGTGGTATTACTTCTTCAAACTTTACCAGTTTACTGGAAATTTATTAAACGTACCATAAACCCACTAAGAAAACAACATTAACTTTACTTCAGTGCGTTTTCGTTTCATATTTCCTTGTATTAACATTTACAGATCAAACGTAAATAGCGTTCCTGAAAATTAATACTCTATTCAATATTACGGTTTATTTTTAAATTATAAAGTAACAAGCATTCTTAAATTGTAAACTAACACATCTCCATATTTCTTAAACGCCATAATATTGATTTATTATTCGTTTAGGCCATCTAGGACCACCGTTATGTCTTGTTACACTTGGCAGTTTATGTGGCTTTCCAGAATTTGCTCATTCTCTGCGTGTGGATCAGCTTGCGCACCGCTGTCCAGGTGGTACCTTGTCTTACTTTTGGTTCATCTCGGTTTATCCCATTCGTCAATATCTTTTTGTGGAACAGATTTCTATTGAAGGGGTCGCCTGATTTTAGATGTAGTATTTTGAGGTCTTTATAAGGTTACCAGAAGCATACCAGAAAGGCATGTTAAATTTTTAATGGGAGACTTTAATGCGCAATTAGGTAAGGAGAGAAAATACAGACAAATCACAGGCCTTTATTCAGCTCACTATCGCACAAACAAAAATGGAGAACACCTCATATAATATTGTCAAAATTTGAATCTCAAAGTTATGTCGACACAATTTCTAAAGATAAGACGAAAACTTACAACATGGAAAGCACCTAACACCGTATGGGGAGAATTCCAGATTGATCATGTGGCAATTTCTAACAAAAATACGCAGGAAATTTTAAATGTCAGAACGCGTAAAGGGTTCTTCGGGTCAGATCATTATTTGTTACAAGTTAAGATTAGACCAATTCCAAGACAGAAGATAGTAAAAAACAAAATAGTCAAGCCTGATCCAGAATTTTTGCGGATAAACAGAGACAAAATCATTGAAGAAATTAATAGGCATCCAACAGACACTTGGACAGATCTTGCGACCACAGTTCAGAAGGCAATGCGTTGGGCGCAACCTCCCAGAAAAAAGAAACATAGGTGGTGGAACGCTACTTGTTATCAAGCCATTGAGAAAAGAACACAGGCGTGGATGAAGTTCAGTAGTAACAGAACATCCGAAACATGGAAGGAATTTTACGAAGTTCAGAAACAATCCTCAAAGGAAATTAGAAGAGAAAAACGAGCACGCGACAACAACAGGCTAACAGAAATTGAAGAAGATTTTAAGGGAAATAATACAAGAAATTTTTACAGAACATTCAAAGAAAATATTAAGGGTTATCAACCTCCTAGCCTCTGTTTTAGAAGAGCAGATGGATCCTTGGAAACGAACACTAAAGAAAACTGTAAAAATCTGAAACAATACTTTAGTACTCTTCTTAATTGTAAAGAACCCACGGAAAAAATGACCTTCCAAAAAACCACATCCAATCCTGATTCTACTCCACCTACAATAGAGGAGATAGAAGAGATCATACAACAAATGAAAAATAACAGAGCGGCAGGAGAAGATGGCATTATTGCTGAAGTGTGGAAGCTTCAAGATAAAGACATCATAAAAACAATCCATAAGATCATTACAGACATTTGGATCACAGAAAAAATGCCAGAAGAATGGAAATGTGCCTTGATCCACCCATTACACAAAAAGGGTGATAACTCAGACCCAAATAATTACAGAGGTATTTCACTACTGCCAGTCACTTACAAAATATTCTCTAAAGTGTTATTGAACAGACTAGAACCACAAGCACATCATCAAATAGGTGAATACCAGACTGGCTTTAGGAAAGGGAGATCATGCATCGAACAAATTTGGAACCTAAGAACAATACTGAAAGTCAGACAGACAAATAACACTGTAGTTACCTATGTGGACTTTAAAAATGCGTACGACAGCATTGATAGACAAACGTTCTTTGCAGTACTGGAAGAATATGGCATTGACAAAAAAAACCGAACACTAATACAACTAACGCTCACGGACACCACCTCTAAGATCAAGTTCATGGGTGAAATTTCGGAGCCCTTTCAGATACGCACAGGTGTCAGACAAGGCGACGGCCTCTCACCAATTTTGTTCAACATGGTCTTAGACAAAATTGTTAAGCAGTGGGAGGAACAAGTGAAAGGCATACAGCTAGGAAGAACACGCGAAACAAAAATAATCATTCAATGTTTGGCATTTGCAGATGACGTTGCCATAACCAGCAATAACACACAGGAGGCAAAGGAAGCACTGGAGCGATTACATGAAATAGCCGCTAAAACAGGTTTACAGATATCGTATGAGAAGACCGAATACATGGAACGACATACCAACAATGTACATACCATACATACGACTTATAAATCTATACAAAGAGTAGAAAAATTTAAATACTTAGGGGAATATATACAAATAGGAGGATCAAACAAGATGTCTAACATTAAACGAACGGAAAAACTCCAGAAAGCATACAAACTTACATGGTCACATTATAATAAAAAAAGCATACCAAGGCAGGCCAAACTCAGACATTACAAAACAGTTGTATTGCCTGAAGCATTGTATGCGTCAGAAACGACCACAATTGGAGCATCTGGCATCATAGAAACAGAAAAAATTGAACGCAAAATTCTTAGAAAAATATTTGGAGCAGTACACAGAGATGGGATATGGATGAAAAGACCTACCAAGAAGCTATATGAACACACGGACAGACTAACAGATATCATTAGAAAACGAAGACTAACTTTCTATGGGCACATACAGAAAATGAACAATAAACGACTTTATAATAAATATACGAAAAAAAATCTTTGATGTAGTAAACAGTTCAAGTAGGAAAACAAATTGGTTTCCGGAAATAGAAGATGACTTAAAGCAATTGGGGATCAATCAGCAAATGATAGAAGAAGAAAAATTCAGAAGCATAATTAAGAATACCAAATTTTTAGTAAGCGAAAGGAAGATAGGAACATTGTGGTCAGAACAAAGGAAACAGGAGGTCAAAGGATGAAAAGATTTTGGGAAGAAAAGAAAAAGAAGGGAAAGAACTTAAACTTGTGTCATCATGAGATATTTAAGTTCAAGCACTGTCCATATGGGCAAAAATGATGTAATAATATATATATATATATATATATATATATATATATATATGTATATATATATATATATATATATAAATATATATATATATATATATATATATATATATATATATATATATATATATATATCACCATCTTTTGCCATATGCTTTTGAAAAATCTTTTTTGTCAGCCTGTTTCCGTCCATTCGTTTGAGATGACCATAATACCGTGCCCGCCTCACTGATCCTTTCTGTAATTTTCTCTATTTCACTGTAGACTTCTTTGTTGGTTTTTTATTGGTGCCATTCTTGTAAATCGATTCCATTACACCTCTAACAATTTTGTGCTCTTTCTTCTCTTGTTCTTCGTGGAGTCCGTTGTTAGCATTTAGGGATAGGCTTTCGGCTGCTTACATAATTACTGGCTTCAGAACAGTTTCATAACGATGTAGTTAGGTATTTTTAGACAGGCATTTTTTGTATTAGATTGAGCGCGATATTTGATAGGCTATTTCCAGTTTGCGTACTCATTCTTTAAGTGCTTCTTTGTGCAGTCCACTTTTCATGATGATCTGTCTCAGGTACTTAAATGTTTCCACTCGGTTGATCCTCCGGTATTTTGTCTGGAGTTTTGCTGGGGCATCTTCGATGTTGGTCATTACTGTTGTTTTTTCAAATGATATCTGCAGGCCAGTTGGTTTCGCAATTTCTTTTAGAAGGTCGATTTGCATCGTTGTAGTTTCTATGTCTTTCGACAGAATGGCGGTGTCATCAGCGAATCACAATCCGGTCACACAAGACGCTCAATCACAATTCCCTTGTATTTTGTTCCCATTCTCATAAGGCTATACTCAGCTGCTAATAATTGTGTTCGCCAAGTCGTAATGATCTTTTCGATAACGCAGTTTAAAAGCATTGGAGACAGCCCGTCACCTTGTCCGACTCCCGTTTTGACTTCCAAAGATTCCGATGGACATCCTAAGAACTTTACTTTGGATTTTGTTTCAGATAGGGTGGCTCTAAGTCGTAATGATCTTTTCGATAACGCAGTTTAAAAGCATTGGAGACAGCCCGTCACCTTGTCCGACTACCGTTTTGACTCCCAAAGATTCCGATGGATATCCTAAGAACTTTACTTTGGATTTTGTTTCAGATAGGGTGGCTCTAATTTGTGCAGCAGTTTCAGGTCAACCCCAAATTCGTTGAGGATATTCAGCAGGAAGCCGCGGTCTATTGAATCATAGACCTTTTTAAGGTCCACAAAGACCCGACACCTACGGTTTGGACCTGAGATTGCAATATCTGATGAATGTTTCGAGTTTATGGATCTGTTCGGCAGTTCAATGACCCTTTCTGGATCCCTCTTGATATTTGATGCTCTACTTCAGCTTCTAATTTCCCCAGGATCGGGTCATTCCGTGTCAATTCAACAAAGAAAAATACAATTTTCATGTTTAACATCTCAAATTTACTTGAAATTTGCACAGGTGTACGTACTATTGGTAATGACTTGGAAAAATATGAAATTTTACTGAGATGTGACAACTCGTTTTTGAATTATAGTGCTGTAAAGTACTCATCAATGGGTGAAAAAAGAGGGAACACTAATTTTTTGAAACGCTGTAATAGCCTTTTTGATCGAGCTAGAGACCTGAAAATGGTACCATTTTGCAGCATTGTAACGCCGTTTTCTATAATATACAATACTATATAAGTTAATATATGCAAAAAAATTACAAAACCCAATTTCAAATTTTAATTTATATTTTTGCAGAAAGTACATATTAAATTAATTCCATGAATACATAGTATTGTTGCAAACCACAAGACAAAATATAAATTTGGCCAATGGCTTCATTGTTATTATTTATAATGTTTATGTGTTTTGTTTCACCAATAAGTGAGGTTAGGTTTCAATATGAAAACTTATATATTGCGAATTCAGTGTTGTAATCCGTTACAGAAAGCAATTCACTTTGTCAGAGACAGAAGAAATTTGAAAAATTCCACAGAATGGTTGCGTGAATTGTATCCACAAATAGTCAATGGCTCAAAAATGTTTGATAGATGTAGGAAGGAACTTACTGAGTTAAAAAATGCACGGGTCCTAAGTGACAAAAAATGTTGAACATGATCATTTTCACTCAGAAACATTATCGGACAATGACGCAGACTTTATAACAAATTCAGAGGTTGTACAGTCACTTAATATATCTCTTGAGCAGTTGGGCGAGTCTCCCATTACTAAGAGAAAAATTAAATCCAAGAAATATGGCACATCGAAAGTAAGAAATATCTCATCAACTATAAAAAACTAAATTTTTGTGGCTGCTGCTGAAAGCTAGGCATCAGAAAATGAGAATGATATTGAGAATTCAGAAGTTGTCAAAAATCTGCAAATTAAGTTTTGCAGTTGTACGAGTAGAACGAAAAAACTAATGCTTTTAACATGTTTACCTGAAAATTGGAGTATTAAAAAGATAATGCACGAATGTAATGCACCGAATTACATGGTTAGGCAATTTAAAAAGAATTCTCAAAGAAAAAGGCTTTTTAGAAGGTCCAAATTTAAAACCAGGGAAAACTTGCCTACAGAGACAGTTGAAATTGTACGTTTATTTTATAATGAACAACAATTTAACATGATGAAGTTAGTAGAACAATGATCGAGCTAAATCGAAGATTTCGGAAAGCAATATAAGTCTTTCCGAAATCTTCGATCTCAGTAATGTTAAAGAAGCATACAATCAGTTTAAGGACAAGTTTACTTACAAGGTTTCTCTAAATTTGCAGAATTAAGACCTAAACATTGTGTGTTAGCTGGCCAAAGTGGAACACACCCTGTTTGTGTGTGCATAACTCACCAAAATGTAAAACTGATGATAGAAAATGCAAAATTGAAATTGAACACAATAACAAATGAAAAAATACAAAATTACAAGCAATGCCTCACGAAAGTGCTTTGTAACCCATCGTCTATTGATTGTAACATGAGAAAATGTGCTTATTGTCCAGGTGAAACTGAAATACGTAAAATTTTGGGGAAATCCCTTGCTGAAAATTCAATTGAAAAAGTACAATTTTGCCAGTGGATTTCAGATCTACAGATTTTAAATGAAGCTTCGGATGAATTGTTAAATAATTAAGCAGCAAGTTGTCTTCTTTGGTGCAGCATGACTTTATTGCCAAGCAGCACGGAACACAAGAGAAATTCTGAAAGAATCAGAATTCGTTGTCACCTGATTGACTTTTCTGAAAATTATAGCATAGTATTACAAGATGAAGTACAGGGCTACCACCGGACGAGCCAACAGGTCACAATCCACCCCTTTGTTATATATTTTAAAGAGGAAAACAAAGTTGAACATATCACTTGTTTCTGATTCCCTAGAGCACAACACAATTGCTGTGTATACTTTTCAAAAGAAACTGATACCTTTTCTGATAAACAAATTTCAAAAAATTTCCAAAAAGATTTTTTATTTATCAGGGTCTGCAGCCCAATACAAAAACAAAAAGTGGAGGCAGAATGGCACTTTTTTGCCACAGCACATGGCAAGGGGTCTTGCGATGGAGTAGGGGGTTCTGTATAGAGACTAGTAGCTCGTGCCAGTTTGCAAGAACCCTATGAAAATCAAATCCAAACCCCACTACAAGTTTTCGAGTGGGCAGTAGAAAGCATTAGCAAAGTATACTTTGTATATTCAACACAAGAAGACTATATTGAATCAGAATGTTTCTTGAAAAATCGTTTTGATCATGCACTATCTATCGTAGGAACTCACCAATATCATGCGTTCATTCCCAAAACTACTTCCAAAATATTGGTGAAAAACTTTTCTACAAATTCCGAAGCTTGAGAAAAGGATCCAAAATGTGTGTCAAAATCTCCTGATAAGCTTAAATTAGCAGACATGTTAGGTTACATCACTGTTTTGTATGATAAATATATATTATATTCATTGGATATGTTTTACAGAAGAATAAAGAAATTCATGAAGTAAAAATAACTTTCCTTCATCCAGCTGGACCTTCTACATCTTTCTCATATCCAAGAAATGCTGATATTTTGTGGGTCTCAGAAATGGATGTCCTTATGAAAGTATCTTCCACGGGAAGAACCTATGTTCTACTTCAATGTGATATCTGTCATACAAATGAAGCCCTTTCAAACTTAAAATGATCATTTGTTCTATTATTTGATAGTGTGTAACTTTTATAAATAGTAACTACTGCACCTTTTGATTATTTTCATTAATATGTCAATATAGCATTGTTGGATTGTAAATACTTTTGAGTTGAATTAATGGAAACATAAGTTCAGTCTTTAACTTTTTAACAATGAAGCCATCCATTGTCCAAATTTATATTTTGACCTGTGGTTTACAATTATGCTAGCTAGTCATGGAATTAATTTGGAAATTTTAAAACATGTACTTTCTGAAAAAAAATTTATTAAAATTTTAAAATGGGTTTTAAGAATTTTTTTCTTAACTTTACATATATAATGTTGTAAATCACAGGAAAGAGCATGAAAAATGTTCTATAATGCTACTAATTCTAGGTCTCTAGCTCAATTACGAAAGCTTCTACAGGAATTCAAAAAGTTGTTGTTCCCTATTTTTGGGTCCATTTATGAGAACTTTGCAGCTCTGTAATTAAAAAACGAGTTGACACATCTCAGTAAAATTTCGAATTTTTTCCAAGTCTATACCAATAGTACACCCTAGCCAAATTTCGGGAAAATCTGAGATCGTGAGGTTTAGACCCTGTGTTGATTTGATGTGGAATGACCCGATAGCAAGTGAGAGAATTTTGTATGTTACCTGCAAGAGAGATATTTTTCTATAGTTGTTGAAGTTTTCATGCTGCATTTCTTGTGTAATTAATGGATCAAGGCTGTTTTCCAGTCTATTAGTAGGATTCCTTCTGCCCATCCAAATTTGTTCTATTTGCTTCTGCATGATTTCAACTTGCTTTCCAGGGGCATATTTCCAAAGTTCTGCAACTACAGAGTCTTCTCCTGGTGCCTTATTGTTTTTGAGTCGAACAATGTGACGTTTGATTTCATCTTTATTGTGTGGTCTCTATTTTGGGTATCTGTGAATGGGTTCCTCGGTCTTGATGTTTTTTTTTGGATTGATAGCAATTTAGTAGGTCCTTAAAGTAGTCAGCTAGTATGTTACAGTTTTCTTTATGTGAGGTCGCCAGTGTACCGTCCTTTCGCTGAAAGCATACCGACGGCGGTTTAAGGTAGGCGTCCACAGTTTCGCATCGTACTTATTGGAAGCATCGCATCAAATGGATCGTAGTATTCTTTCTAGAAAGTAATACAAGTGCGTCCACTATTCCGCATCGTACGGATCGCACGAATCTACCCGTCGGCAATGCCAATACTTTTGCCGAATGCCGATCATTGGACGGGATCTGTGCGATATAAAGAGATATATGATTTTAAACACCCTAAATAAAAAACCGAACCAACAAAGAAGGGAAAATATCTGGGAGGAAATTTCACTACGAAAATCCGAATTAAAGTAGCGTCGGCAAATCCGATCTTTCTAGATACTGTGGACGCACTGTAAAACTTTTCATATTTACAAGGCTTTTCATATTTACGCTTCTCAGCTGAAATCAATTTAGCTGTCTGGGCTAGTTGGGTTTCGTAGGATTCCCAATTGCGTTTTTGTTGAATAATATTGTTTCCATGTATCCAGCCTTTTTTGAAATTTGTAACACAGGTATCATTCCAACTGTAGGCAGTGGGAGGAGGCCCAGGTCCAAATGGGGCTGTTGCGCCACGAAGAGAGATCATTCCATCAGGCATATTTCTTGCTTCTTTAATTTCAGCAATTTCTTTGGGGGCCGCAATCAGACGGTTTCTTGTATTTTTAAATTCAGAGTCAATTGGTCGAGCCTTTTCCTGGAACTCCGTTACTTTCTATTGGAGTTTATCATTGTCAAAGCGAATAATATATTTGAGTGTTCTGTTGGTGTCTACAGCGACCGGTTTGAACTTAATTATGAACATGTAATGGTCTGGGGTCACGTTTACTCCTTTTTTAACATTCATAATCTCAGTGTTGTTTTTCCGGAAACTCGCGAAGTGATCTATTTGGAACTCTCCGACGGTGTCGACAGGAGATCGCCATGTTGTTTGCTTTCTGGGAAAGTGGCGAAAATGTGTTGACATGATCTGGATGTTATGGTTTTCACAAATGGAGATCAATCACTTGCCATTTTGATTGTTTCTCTTGTGGGCAGGATAGTTTCCAATGATTTTCCTATACTTGTGTTCTCGTCCAAGTTGTGCATTAAAGTCCCCCATAACAAGTTTAACATGGTGTTTGAGAATTTTGGCAAGCTTTTCATACTGGAGGTCCCAACAGTTATCCACTTCGTATCAGATCTGTTCTTATAATTTTTGGGGGCATGCGCCTTAACTAGACTGTAGGTTTCGTTAGCACATTTGATTGAAAATACGGATTATCTATCATTTGCTGGTTCAAAGTTTGTGACCGACTTAAGGATTCTCGTTCTCACAGCAAACCCAGTTCCAAGATCATCAATACACAGATCCATTGAGGACCCTCTTTTGAGCTCTGCTCTTAAAGATGCGGTAACCTTCAGATTACGTGTAACGTGTTACGCGTAACCTGTTTCTTGTAGTGCAATTATAGATATCTGGTTTTTATTTAGGGCTTCGGTGAGAGTTTTCAGTTTGGCAGTTTGTGTCAGCGTGTTAATATTGAACGTTGCTAGAACAGTTTTCGATTTTGTTCTGAGTTTTTGACTGGTTGGGATACACCGAGACGCTCCAACTCGTCTCTTGCATGATGTTGAATTTCCCTCAGAATCCGAATGAGACTCGTGGGTTGCAGGTTTTACGACGAGGGATTTATCCAAAGACTTGCCCCCTGGGGTAACTTTCTTGCAATGTAGTGCTATCATGCTTACTTGACTTTAGTTTGTTTTTTGACGCATACGCATCCTTGTTGCAACGAAGGTTGTTAACCCTTGCGGTTGCCTCAAGGTCTTTTCTGGCTTCTCTATACTACAGCACTGATATTATTATTATTACTATTTTTATATTAATTTTTTCTATAATAATATTTTTTAAAATACTATATATTATTATATTAGAAATACTTGGTCTGTTAGAAAAGTATCCGACCTTTAGCCGGTAAAAAAAAACTGGCATACCTGGAGCGTTGGAAACCTAATCACCCTTAAAGTAGTCTCCTTGGAACTGCACACACTTCCCCCAGCGGTGGCGCCATGGTGGAAGCATTCCGAAAAAGCGTCTTTCGGAATCGACTTTAGCTCGGCTGTCGTTGCAGCCATAATGTTCTCTCTTGTCTGAAATCGCGTTCCTTTCAATGGCCTCTTGACTTAGGGGAATAGCCAGAAGTCGCAGGGGGCCATATGAGGAGAGTAAGAGAAGCCTGTCGAATCAGAGTCTTGTTTCCGCCAAAAAATTGTGAAACATGCTGGAGCATTGTCGTGATGAAGTCGCAAATTTTTTGATGACCACAACTCCAGTCGCAATTTTTCGGACAGTCAAACGACGGTTCCGCATCACCGTTCAGTTCACTTTGGCAATGACATGGTCATTTCAGCATGTTGATGGCCGACCAGAGCGTGGCTCGCTTTCCACCGATGTGCGACCGTCCTTAAACCGGTTGTACCACTCCTATAATCTGTGTGATGCCCATAGAATCGTCACGGAAAGACGTCTGAATCTTCCGAATAGTTTCCATCTGGTTGTCGCCCAGTTTCTGGCAAAATTTGATGCAGTAGCGCTGCTCCAATCGTTCCGTTATTTTACTTGCATTGAAAAACCGACGAGAGTACTACACGCTACGTCACTAGAACACACTACACTAGTTGCTCGACAGCAACTGACGCTATCTACAGGCAGCAAAAAATTCACGCATGCGCACGAAGGTTCATGGTTGACTCATGCAAGCGCGCTTGATTCAAATCCATCAGGTTTTCAAAATAAAAAATAAAGTCGGATACTTTTCTAACACACACGTATTTTTCTTAAATTAATCCCTGAGCGGTCTGCAAGCTGCTCAGTGGTCAATTAGCGTTTGTTTGACTAGAAAGTAGTGACATATAGAGGATTACTCTAGTGAGTTTTGAAAATCATCTAAATCTTACAATTAATCTAGAGCAGGATTTCTAACCTTTCTTACTAGGAGGACATAAATCAGAAATGCATAAGTTCGGCGGGCACCATGGGTTATATGGTTATATTATCTGAACAAAAAAATGCAACATAAATTTATTACTTAGATTTTTAAAACATAATTCCTGACCCTACGTTTTGGATCTATTATGTCTAGACTCAACAACAGTTATTTGTAATAACAAAAGTTTGGTCAAAAAATTAACAAATTTCATATATTATTTGAACGGATGGCATACACTGCAGGCATCGAATTGTCGCACACTGATCTAGAATATTTTTCTCCATGCAGTCTTAAGATTACATTTATTTGGGTCCTGTAGTGAGGACTGATGCTGACCTGAAAATATTGATGAAAAATTTATTACGTCTAATCGATCGGATTCATTAAATTTATGATACATCGGATATTATCTTGACCTCCGCGTTAGCATCGATTGAGGGTTACTCGTACATTCTGTGTAGAATTGATTGTAGTTGCTAACGGGGATATCTGTACAAAATTGAGTGTACTTAGAGTTGTTCTTCAACTCTAAGTACACTCAATTCTGCTCAGAGGGTACTAATAACCCTTATTAGATGCTAAAGGGGATAAAAGCAATCTTTAAAAAATATTCTTAACGGAATTAAAATCCATCGTTTCCTAAGCCAATAAGGGTCACTTATTTCTCTTTCGGTCGCTGCTGAATCGGAGCGTCATCGATCGATGTATATTTATTTTCTTTTAAATCGGCAATTCACTTCAAAGTATTTTATTCCGCGAAATATTTTTCTATTGTATTGCATGTTAGGTCGACTAGTCCAATTCGAAGTTCAAATTGCATTACGAAATTTGTAAACCTCAATTTACTTTAAAATATGTTACATTGCACGATTTCTCAGAAATAATTCATTTACTTTCTCAATTTACTTACTCAATTGTATTGTATATCAATAGTAGATCAAACCAATCTTGTAGAGTAGTCTGCTCATAGGACAGACTAAAAAGACTAAAAGAGGCCTGACCAACCAAAATGGTTTCACGGGGCAATTTGATGACGCGGAACGTTACAGTGGGCCGCAATTTAAGCAAACAATCTTAAAAAAAAGTAATCCAAAAACAAAAATGAATAATTTATATATTGTGATTCAATATAATTGGACCGTTTATTTCGAAAGTGATCTATGTTCATTTGTAAATAAAGAAAAATAACCACTTTATATTTAAATTTCTACGTTATTTTTTCACTTGGAAGAAAATTGAAGCCCGATATATTTGAAATCGCCTGGATATTAAACATATTTGATGATAATTTTCTTCAATATCAAAGAATAAAGGGAATATGTAAATATAAAATGGTTAGGTTTTGTTTTTGAAAATAGACTCAGGTCACTTTCAAAATTAGGGGCTCGATTAACTCGAGTCTTTGTGTTGCGAAATATTTGTGTATCCTTTCACTTCATTTTTGTAGATCTATATTTATGTACGACGTTGCACATCTTTGTTGGTTTTCTAAATTGGCATCTGTTAACGAAGCACATATGAACTCTTAAAGTAAATTTGGAAAAAAAAATGTTACACAACATTTAAACTTATGTAAAATATATAGGCAGTCAGGCACTGCCGACTTTATCCACTCCTAGATGTAGGCCTCTTCCAAGGATTTCCACGTCTTCCTGTTTGTTGCAGTTTTTATCCAGTTTTTTCCCGCAATCTTTTGTATACTGTCTCGCCATCGTGTCTGAGGTCTGCCCGCGCTCCATTTGGTCTCTCTCGGGCGCCATGTTGAGATTCTCTTTGTCCATCTGTCCGGGTCTTGCCTGGTAATGTGACCGGCCCATCTCCACTTAAGTTGCGCTACTCTCACTAGCACATCCGTCATACCAGTTCTTTTCCGGACCTCTTCGTTGCGAACTCTGTCCCTGAGGGTAATTGCAAGCATAGCCATCTCCATAGCTCTCTGTGTGGTTTGTAGCCTATTCCATGTTTTCCGTGTGCACGACATCGAGGCCATAGGTAAGGACCGACAGTACACACGATTCGAATACTTTCCTTCGAAGGTCTATCGGGAACGCCGTGGACTTGAAAATGTAGCTTATTTTTCAAGATCGGTCTAGGAAAGGCTTATTCTTCTTGACATCTCTAGAGTTTGGTTTACTTTACCCAATTGAATGTTGTGGCCCAGATAAATGTAGTGTGATACTTTTTCGATTTGCTGTTTATTAATAGGTAAGTCGATATTCTCTGGGCTCATTATCTTTGTCTTTGTTAGGTTCATTTCGAATCCGACTTTTACTGATTCTTGATGCATTCTTTGCAGTACTGCTGATGCTATAATACCATCTGCAAATCGCAGATGATTAATGTGTACTCCGTCGATGTTTATTCCCATTTCATTCCAGTATAAGTTTTTGAAGACATCATCCTACAAGGCGAGTATGAATAGTTTCGGCGAGATCGTGTCTCCTTGTCTCACTCCTCTTTTAATTGGGATATACTCTGTTTTTCTTCGTCAATTTTCACTTGGATGGTCGCGTTTTCGGAGATCTGCTTGATGAGGTTTGAGTACCTGGAATCGATTCTCGCTTTATTGATGGATCTTAATATTGCCCATGTTTCGACGCAGTCGAACGCCTTGTGGTAGTCTACAAAGGCTACATGAATTGATATATTATGCTCCGTACTTTTTTCGATGAGAATGCGAAGTGATTACGTGTACTGTGGTACCAAATCCTTTCCGAAATCCTGCTTGTTCGCATGGATGATATAAGTCAATATTTGTGTGTTAGCCGATTAGTTATAATCTATGTTAGTAGCTTGTATAAGTGCGATAACAAGCTTATAGGACGGTAATTTTCAATGTTGTTTCTGTCTCCTTTTTTGTACAGTAGTATAATTTCTACATTTTGCCTTTTGTTTGGGATTTTTCCTTCCATAAGACACTTATTTTTATATATGGTTTGCGGGAAGCTCTACCAGCCTGTGTGTGAGGTTCTCACTCCCTAAACCCCTTCTTCTACTTGGCTTAAAAGTACGCCACCCCTGAATCGCTGGCGCATTCCTTCAGGGTGAGCAGCCCGGGCGGTTTTTTTTACCGCCCTAGTTTTTCCGCCTTTCCTTTTATTTTGATCTTGTAGTTAGGATAGTTGTTGATTCATCTTATTTGGGCCTACTGGTGGATCATTCTATTGCGTCTCAGTTTTTCGTCATTTTCCTTAGAGCAAATAAAAAATTTAACGAATTTGGTCCCAGTTTTCTATATCTTGTAGCATGTAACCCATTACTGTTCTTGCGTTAAACGGTGTCTTCATGTTGGCTCTTAGTTCGTCCCTTTCTGCTTCCCATCTCCAGCAGTCAAATATTGTGTGTCTTACCGAGTCCACATGACCACAGTATTCACACAAGTCATCTGCGGCGGCGCGTATTTGTTTCAAGTAATCGCGGAAGCACACATGCCCTGTGAGGAACTGGGTCATGTCAAAGTTAGTCTCGCCATGCTACCTGTTGACCCATGTGGTGATATCTGATAAAATCAACTTCGTCCATTGGCCTTCGGACGCCCACCATTTTTGTTACCATTCTGCTAGGAGATTTTTTCTAGCGGCAATTCTAGTTTGCCTATCACATCCGGCCTTATGCAGTTCGGCTCTCTCTTTTACCAGGAGCTCTATGGGGGGGGCTATACCAGCTATTACCAAAACTGCTTCCCCCGATAAAGTCTTATATACGCCACAGACCCTAATTGCAGTTTTTCTTTGAATTTACGCCAGTTTGTAAATATTGCTTTCTACTGCCATACTTTGAGCGCATATTGGGGCAGCATATACCATAGTGGATTGTACTATCGTACCAAGGAGTTTTCGTTTGGAGCTTTTAGGCCCACCTACATTGGGCATAATTCTGTCTAATGCCGCCATTACCTTCATGCCATTAGCTCCTGCCTTCGTGAGGTGTGAACGGCGGGCTCTTGTCTATGACTATCCCGAGGTATGTGATTTCGTTTTTTGGTCTTATATATGTATGTTGCACTTTAAACTGTATTGCGTTGAGTCTCCTTAGGCCGGTTAGTAACACTGCTTCAGACTTTTCGGGAGCAAGGCTCAGGTTGTTTGATGTCATCCAATCAGTTACTTGGCGAATTGTGCGGTTTGCCGTTTCCATTAGCATGGATTCCGTTTTTGCGGAGATCACGAACACCATCATACAAGATCTTCCACAAAGTAGGGCCTAAAACTGAACCTTGTGGGACCCCGCTACTCAGTTCTCCCTCTACCGAAACTCCATGCACCAGTAGAAGCAGTGTTCTATTATCGAAGTCGCTTGTTACCATGCGCAGGAGGTAAGACGCTATTCCTCTTTCCGTTAGTTCCTTCATTATTATTTTCTAACTAGCACTGTTAAAAGCGTTTCTAACGTCAAATGTAAGCTGTTTGGAGCCACTTCTAGCTTCTACAGCAAGTTTTAGGACCGTTTCCATAAGACACTTATTCAGTATGAATCGTACGCTTTGAAGGAGGTCTTCTCAGCCCCTTTTGATCATTTCGATGATGATTTGATCTTCACCTGGCCTTTTCCTGTTTTTCATCTGCTTTCGTGCTGTCATCATTTCTTCCAAGTCTATCTCGGGAATTTCTTCCGATCCTACGTTTTGAGCTTATACCTCTGATATTGGTTACCTAGAGATGTGAAAGTGTATAAGTTTTTGTAGAATTCCTGGATAGCTTCTGTGATCTCTTTTATATTGCTGACTATAATGCCCTCTTTGTTCTTTATTTGTGTAAGTTTCGGCCTTCCGTAAGATAGTTTAGATCTGAGAACCCTCATATTTCTGTTATCTTCGATTGTATTCATAAACAACTTGGTTTTGTGATCTCTCAGGTCTTTCCGGATGTTTTTATTTATAGTTCTATGGATTTCCTTATAGCCTTGTGCTTCCCGATTCAAATCTTCCCGAATCTTCATGGAGCTTTCTTTTTTCTCGAAGCATATTTTCTTTGTTGCAACTTCAATGCTTTTTGCTATGTGTTCAGAGAGTTCGTCGATTCCTAGGTTTATTAGTGCTCTGGGTTCTCCTAGTTTAGATTTTAGAGTGCTATGGAATGCTTCTCTGTTGTTGCTCAATACTTTTACCGTTGGGTACTTTGGTTTATGGATTAGTTTGTTCCTCTCGAAATTTGTGTTGATTTGTGTTGTTCTTTCAAGTAATAGACAGTAGTGAAGTAGTCTCGACACGGTATATTTGTCATGATACAAAGCTGATATATTCTTCAAAGTGGTGTGGCATAGTGGCAAACCACTGGAAGCGCATTTAGCCTTTCCGAATTCATAGTGTTTCTTAGTTTTCATATTATTTCTTATTATTTATTGGTCCCGTGTCCTTTGGAGTACGCTGAGTTCTTGTATGTATCTTTGTAGTATCTTGTAAGTTACTTGTATTAGTGAGATGCCCCTGTAGTTGTTTACAACTGTGGGGTCGCCCTTTTTGTGCATAGGGTGGATCTGGTAACTTTTTTATTGTCTGGTAACTTTTCTCATGTCCATATGTCTGTGATGATCTGTGTGAGTTCCGAGTTCGGGCCGAGGTTTTTCAGTAGTTCAGCCACCATGTCGTCTTCGGCTTCCAGTTGTCCTGTTGTTTTTGAGTCTGAGGATGTGTCTGTGAACTTCGTCTTGTGTCGGGGGTGGTGAGTATGTGTGTCTATCTGTAGGTTCTTCGTCTGGGAATCTTTCTGTGAGTTCTAGGCAGTTGAGAAGTTCTGAGAAGTATTAAATTTATCGGTGGTTTACTGCAGTGGTTCTTAACCATTTTAAGCCGCGACCCAATTTTGAGGACTTTGTTTATAGCGCGACCCAAAAAACCAATCGAAAGAATTTTTTAAACCATATTTAAAAAAAGTTCTTCAATTTTATAATAATTGCCATTTTAACTCAAATATCGTGGGTGTACTACCAAAAGTGACCAAATTTATCCAAAATTTGAAAAAATGAGATAATCAGCACAGGTCGTTTTAATGTCTGCTACCTTTATGGAAAAAATAGTTCAAGTCAATATACTTAGCTAATCATAGCCTTCTAACATGAGCCAAAAATGATCTAGTTTTTTTAATCAAAATCTCTACAGTTAAAAGTGTCTAGACATGGACACTGATTTACTGATTTGAATTTACTGATTTTTGCCAATTTTTGACTAGGTCATTTTTAAAGATAACTTGTGAAGTGATATAAATCTACACACTTTACACGACTCGAGTTTGGACTGTAGAAGGTCATTTTCAAGTGAAAGATAAATCAAGGTACTTTTCGATCAATGGAAAATTTTATGAATAATCTAATAAATATGAATATGTGGTTATATATTTTATATACCTAAATATTTCTCGTAAAATTAGGGCAAAAACTTTTCTGCTTCACCTCTTTGTTCGACCCCAGAAGTATGTTTCGCGACCCAATTTTGGGTAGCGACCCATAGGTTAAGAACCACTGGTTTACTGGTGCGACTTCCCTGATGGATTCGAGTATGGTCTTATGGACCATAAAGGCCATTCCCAACTGTTGAGCGCCTTTGGCAACTCGCCTATCAGTTTTGCTTTTAAAGATGCGATACTTGCCGTAGTCTGTAATGACTTAGTCTGTGATCTCTCTGTGTCTCTTACAGTGCGAGGATCAGTATCTTCTGCCTACCGAGTTCCGTGACTAGGTTGTGCAACTTTCCAGACTGAATGAGAGTGTTGATCTTGAAGGTACCTATGTACCTTCGAATACCCTGAATGTACATTAGCGTATTGTATAAGAGTTTGCTAGAGAACTCCGACTTTCTCTGTAGTCGTGAAAGTTCTCTGTAGTCCCCCAGAATCCGAGTGCTCGGTTGCCACCTGTTGACGGGTAGATTGGTTGCCACCTAGGGTATTGCTGTTATAAGAACAGATTTAAAACTGGTTTTGAGGATTTATCAGTATGTTAATTAATCAAATTTGGTACATAGTTTGTTAGTATTGTTTTATGTAATTCTGGAACATAACTCACTTCTGAAGGAGAATGACTGTTATCAATGTCATCATCATAATATGAATTTGAATCCGGAATGTTTGGTTGATTCTGTGTTGATAGGTCAGCAAAATGAATTGGTAGGATATATAGCACATTTCTTGTTGATGGGTCTGCAATTTGTGAGAATTTTTGGAAATTTTGACTTTTAGAAACATGCCTTATAACTGCTTTTGAAGATTTATTTGTATGTAAATTAATTTTTGTTTGGAATATTCTTTACGTTTAATTTTTTTCCTCCTTCTCAGCTGTGATTGTTCGATGTTTAGAAATTTCTGAATTAACTATTGCAAGAGTTTTTTTTCTTATTCTTATCTCTATATCGCTGACTATTAATTTTATTTTGGAGTTTCCTTCCTTTGGAGAGCACAGGAGTACATTTGGTTGCCTAAAACTTTGATGAATTCTTATCTTCGGAAAATTCTTATTTTGGCTTTTGGGGAAGTTATTTACAAGCTGAAAGTCTTAAGCATTGTTATTTCTAAGTTGGTTATGTTGAATTAATTAATTTGTTGGTTTTGTGAAATTACAAGGATCGATAATTAAATTATCTTGCCCTTGCGAATCCTTATTTAGCTGAATAAGTTCTTCTGTTATATACACTTAAGAACATATATTTTTTTTTCGCCTCCCCCTTTTTCTCTCGCACATTACACTGGCATTCGCTCGCGCATTCCTTCAGTGCATTGGCCGTTTGTTTTATTTGCTGTTTAATTTCTCTTTTGTTTCCATAATTTGTCGGATAATTGTATATGTGGTTTCGCATGTTCTCGTTGACTCTACAAGGCTGTGCATCATATTCTTAGCATTAAATAATTTTCCTGTGTTATTTATGTATATTTCCCTTAGATTGTCCCATTTTGAACAGATTTTCGAGAGTATGTTCTGCGTCGTCGATGTTTTCGCAGTAACGGCATTTATTTGAGTCCACTATCTTTCTATCGTACAGGTATTTTTGGAAGCAGCCATGTGCTGACAGTGCTTGGGTTAGGAAATAATCAATCTCTCCGTGACTTCTGTTGATCCACTTGTAGATATCCGGGATTAATTTGTAGGTCCAGCGTCCATATGTCCCGTTTTCCCATTTTTCTTGCCACTTTTCTAATAACTGTTCTCTGGCTGTTGTTTCCTCGATTCCTCTGTATCTGTCACATCTCTCTTTAATTTGTAATTCTATAGAAGGAATTCCTGAAATGACTCCTACCCCTTCGGCTGATATAGTTCGATATGCAGAGCAAACTCTCTGTAGCTGTGTTCGGTTGTTTGATATCGAATGCCAAATTGGTGCAGCATATAATAGTTGAGAGTGTATCACACTCGATAGTCTGCTCTTGGATGTCTTTGGTCCTCCAATGTTCGGTATAAGGCTGGCGAGGGCAGTCATCGTCTTTTATGCCTTCTGAACGGTTCTCCTAATGTGCTCAGTGAATGTTAGTTTTGGATCCAACCACACCCCTAGGTACTTTATAGCTCTGCAGGGTGTAACTGTAAAACCTTGTTTGTGAAAGGTGAGAGGAGATATCTTCCTTTTAGTTGTAAGAAGCACTGCTTCAGTTTTCTCTGGTGCCAGTTCCAGTTTGTTTCTTCCAACCAGTTTAAAACTCGTTGTAGTCCAGTGTTTGTCCGATTCATTAGAATTTCTTCCTCTTTTGCGGTTACCACCATAGCTATGTCATCTGCAAATCCTATTAACGAGCTTCCTTGTGGCATTTCACTTTTTAGAAGACCGTCTTACAGAATATTCCATAGGGTTGGAACCAGTACTGACCCCTGTGGTACTTCACTGTTTATTCTCATTGTTTTAGTAGTTCCTTCTGCTTCTAGAACAATCTCCCTTTCTGACGCTATAATATTAATTAGACTTTTGTCGATGTTCCTCCTTCTTAGTTCTTCTAGAATTTGCTGCCATGATGCGCTATTAAAGGCGTTTTTCACGTCTAGTGTTATTACTGCGCACAGTCTTCGGTGACGACCAGAACAGGCTGCTGCTTCTTTGGCAACTTTTATTACATCATTGACGGCATCTATTGTTTGTCGACCTTCTCTAAAACCATATTGCTTATCCGACAAGTCCCCTGTACGTAGTATTTCTTTTTGTAGTCTAATTAAAATTAATTTTTCAAATAGCTTGCCTTCTACATCGAAAAGGCAGATTGGTCTATAAGACGCCGGATTATCAATTGGTTTCTTTCCCTTTCTTAACAAGACTAATCTTGCCTGCTTCCACTCTATTGGAAACTGTGCTTGCGTTGCCAGTTTATTGTATACTCTTAGTATATAAACTGGGTTTTCCATTGCCACTTGTTTTATTATTTCTGGGGGAATGTTTCCTGGGCCAGGTGCCTTGTTGTTTTTCAGTTTTTTGGATGTTCTGTTTGTAGTTCATCTAGCGAGAAGTCAGTAAAGCTAGTATCGGTGTCTATGTCGAAGTTTACATTTGGATGATCAGGGAATAAGTGGTTTACCACTTTCTCCAAAGAACATAGGTTCAAAAAACAAAGGTCTAATATAGTAATAGAACATAGATCCAAAGAACATATCATTATCATCCCTTAATCCAGGAGCACATTCTTTTTGCTCGTTCATAAACATACATTTCCTCCAGTAAATGAAAAAAAAAATTAGGCAGTCGAGCACTGCCGACTGAAGTGAAAACTTTTGAAAAAAACAGCTTTAAAACTGATTTTGAGGATTTATCAGTATGTTAATTAATCAAATTTGGTACATAGTTTGTTAGTATTGTTTTATGTAATTCTGGAACATAACTCACTTCTGAGGGAGAATGACTGTTAATTTCATCATCATAATATGAATTTGAATCCGGAATGTTTGGTTGATTCTGTGTTGATAGGTCAGCAAAATGAATTGGTAGGATATATGTAGGATATAGGATATATGATATATACGCACATTTCTTGTTGATGGGTCTGCAATTTGTGAGTTATGGAAATTTTTACTTTTAGAAACATGCCTTATAATTGCTTTTGAAGATTTATCTGTATGTAAATTAATTTGTGTTTGGAATATTCTTCACGACGTTTAATTTTTTCCTCCTTCTCAGCTGTAATTGTTCGATGTTTAGAAATTTCTGAATTAACTGTTGCAAGAGTTTATTTCTTATTCTTATCTCTATATCGCTGACTATTAATTTTATTTTGGAGTTTCCTTCCTTTGGAGAGCACACGAGTACATTTGGTTGCCTAAAACTTTGATGGGTCTGATTCGTGATTTTCCATGAATTCTTCGATACAATTCAGTAATCTGAACATTCTAATACTCCGGCACTAGTATTACTAGTACATCCGTCAAAAGTACTTACTCTTGTACTGCACACTGATTATAGGGGTTGATATTTCCTTAGAGGCGCTGCGTTCCGTCAACACTGCCAAAAACTTTCCAATAATCCGGCACTAGTACATCTACTATTACATCCGGTAAAAGTACTTTCTCTTGTACCGCACACTAATTCTACGGGTTGATATTTCTTTAGAAACGCTACGTTCTAACAACACTGCCAAAAACTTTATTAAACTATTAAGTTTGACGTTCAGAGCCAACTTTAAACATGTGCGTATAGATGTGTTCTTTTGAATCTTTAAGTAATAGATTTTTTTCTATAGAACGCAGCTATTGATGACGCTGACGCAAATCTATGAGTTTACCCTCTATCTAAATGTCATTCAGCGCCGCTTTAGAAGTTTTCACTTCAAAAACATATTAAATATTATTTCTACTGATGTATGTGAAAAATGGAATTTTTTCCACGGCTTACCCTACATGAAAGTGACATTTTTTCATTCTAGAGATGAAAATATTTGCACATCTAGAGATGAAAATGAGCTTTTTAAATTTATGATTTTCTCGATTAAAACACTAAACTAACCAAATTTGCATGGACTTTCTTATTAATTACATCAATTTCAATGGAATATTTTATGTACAAACGTAAAACGAGCCTGAAACTATTTAAAAAACCGAAATAAAATTAGGACATATGATTTGACAAGTAACGATTACGATTTAACGATTAATTTTGTATTGACAGTTCCGATAGTTTGCGTCGAATTGGTTTTATTAAAGTCGAATTATGGACTCTGCAACCGAATATCAGTAGAAAAAATTGCAATTACTACTCGTGATGAAATCGTTTTTTTGGTTCGGTGTGATTGCTAACTCGCTGGCGCTCGTAAGCAAATTCTCACCTCACCATAAAAACGCCACTTTCATCTCTTGTTGTAAAATATACTATTCTACGGCTTAGCAACCGAACACTGGTAAAATATAATATCATCATATTCAGAAGATAATTCGTTACTGAATTGAAAACTACGTTCAAAACGTGATTTATAGATAATACTCATAAATTTGGTTAATGTATAACAGAGTGATTATACCAAATCATTGGTTTTAATGCATCTGCAATGTAGCTTATCCATAAATAATTTTAGAGCTCCCTTATATATACCTACCAAAGCAGGTGCTGAATCTGTTGTCAATCCGGCAAGAGCTTCAAAATTTAAGTTTTTTGCTGCTAAATATTTTTTAGTCGCCTGAAAAACATCCTATACTCCAGTTGTGTCTCTTAAATTTAAAAGATTTAACATTTCTTCTGTCACCTGGAGTAAATCATCCACACTACGTATAAGGATCACAAGTTGAGATGTGTCTGAGATCAAATGTCAAAGAATATGCTTTGCATTGGTTAATTTCATCTCCTAAAGTTATTACTATTTTAGCTGATATGCCATTAATTCGACGACATATAATTTGGCGAAAAAGATTGATACTGATTAAATTTTAGATCGAGCTTGCTACACAATATCCTACTTTTCTTTATAAAAGCTTCTTTGGCCATTCCTGCTTGGGTTTTTATTTCTTTCCAGCTTCTCCAGTCATTCGTTACAGTGGTACCTAGATATTTATAGTTGTTACCCTGTTTCAGCATTTCACCTTTCACTATCACTTGCATATCTTCTGCTTCCCCGATCCTTATAACCTTCGTCTTTTTCTGATTTGTCGCTAATCCGTATTCCCTTGCTTGATTAGTAACTTAAGATCTTCAAACCATATGGTCATCTGCAAACCATATGGATACAACTCTCCTTTGCTCTAATATTTACGGCTTTGTTACCTTTCCAGCATTAAAAACCTACACCATGGATTCTCCGTAAATATTGAACAATATGGTGGCTAAAGGACATCTCTGTCTCACACCCTGGCCCAGATTAAACCAATCCATAAGATTGCCACCGACTGTCAAAGCTACCTGCTGTCCCAAATACAACTGGCTTATCAACCTTCTGTCCTTCCAGTTCGCCCCTTTTTCTTCCAGAATATCCATTAATTTTTCCCACAGGACACAATCAAATGCTTTTACCAAGTTGACAAAATACAAACTTAGATCTTTTCCTTTTTCAATGTACCTTTTACGTAACCTAACCTAACCTATCGTTCTTACACAACTAATCGCACCTCTTGTACACATTCCTCTTCTAAATCCGAACTGCTCATCCGCCACGTTTTCTTCTATTATCCTCTCGAGCCTTCTATTTAATACTCGCAATAATATTTAGGACAAGAGGCGACGCTTGTCCTACTAGAATGTTGTTTAATAATTTAATAATAAATATAATTTCATAAATAATAATTAAATAATTTAATAATAGAAATTATGGTTCTGTGCTCATAGCATTTGTTTGTATCATCTTTATATCATCAGCGCCTTCAGCCAATTTATTACAAGCTTGACGATTACACTTTTAGTTTGAGCACGGTTTACCAGCCGTAATATGCCAGACCGAAAAATCTTTGGAAACATTAATCGACGTCTTCGTGAAACAGGCACATTGAAACGAATTGGAGGGCCAGGAAGATTAATGACAATAAGAACGATTCAACTGGAAAAAAATATGCTGGACATGATAGAGGAAGATCCAAATACTTCTACGTGACAAATTGCTAATACTTTGAATGTATTATATGAAAATTCCTAATAGTCCGGTCATTTTAGACAATTGAAATAAAGAAAATTCCGACAGAGCCAAATCTAGAGACCTTAGGTATACCACAAGGAATAAAGTGTCAAAAGTCCCCATCAGTCCCATGTGAGCTTAGGGACATATTCGGGGCCCAAGGTCAAAATTTTAGGTTTTTTGGATTTTTCTCGAAAACGGTAAGTTTTATCGAAAAAGTACTTCAGAGCAAAGTTGTAGATCTTAAAATTCTCTATAAAAATGGTCCCTATGATTTTTTCTCTAAGACCCACTATTTCCCAGATATTGCGCTTGTAAGAATCATGTTCTACATAGTATGCACACATATGCCACGTATATACATATTTAGGTACTCAAGCAAGCAAAAATGCCTACTCGTGTCTCTTTTATGTATACATTATACTATTCTAAGAAAATTTACTCTAAAATGACCGCCGGTCCCTTACCGAATCCCCTCTACTTGAATTACATCTGGCCTTGAAAAACATCTGCCTATTCTTTTGTCCATGTGGTGTCGTTCACGTATACCTGCTTCTTTTAGTGTTGAACGAGCAGTTCGAGTGACTATACGTATTTATTACAAGCGTCTACTATTGAAGTTTGACAATTTTGCTTTATTTGTAATAAACTTTTGACTGAAGATGAAACTGTTGTGGTCAGTGGTGGAATGCCAACTTTAATCGATGCAAGTGTCGCGAGAAGTGATGAGTTTGCTGATTATTTAAGAAGCCAAAAGTCCGTTACAATTCACGTGGATTGCAGAAAATCATACACCCGGAAAACTTCAATCTCTGCATCAAAAAGACAACGTGAGGAAGAACAGCCATCTGCTAGTCAAAATTTGTTTCGAGTATACTATCAAGTTCAGACATGGCAAGGCAATGAACTGAACCCTGAAGACTGGGGTTGGAAATTGATAAATAATACTTTGGAACCGATTCGAACTTTACTGCCCCCTGCTCCAGAAAAACTTCATAACACTATTTTTTGCAATTGCAAGAAAGGTTGTAGTGCCAAATGTGGCTGTCAAAAAGTAGGGTTGCAGTGTTCTCCAGCGTGTACCAATTGCCAAGGTGTCTCTTGCTCAAATGTTCAATTAAATACAAGAGAGGAAGATTCATGTGATTTTGATGAAGAGACAACTGATTCATCTTCATTTGAACAATTTCTAAGCGTTCATCAACAGGAAGGAGAAGAAGAAGAACAAGAAGAAATTGAAGAAAACATGATTGTTGAAGTTGAATATGAAGAGTATGAGTCAGATTAAAGTAATAAAAAAAAGTTAGAACGACAGTTAAACTCAGTAACCCATATCAATAATCTTCATACTATTAAATAATTATTGTTCCTGACAATAACGTCATAAAGGTTCATGGAATAGGCCTACCGGGGATACCACGTTAAAAAAACGCGCCGAGTACACTACCTCACAGGTGGTGTGGAAATGTGTGCATATTATTTAGAACGTGATTCTTACAAGCGCAATATCTGGGAAATAGTGGGTCTTAGAGAAAAAATCATAGGGACCATTTTTATAGAGAATTTTAAGTTCTACAACTTTGCTCTGAGGTACTTTTTCGATAAAACTTACCGTTTTCGAGAAAAATCCAAAAAACCTCAAATTTTGACCTTGGGCCCCGAATAAGTCCCTAAGCTCACATGGGACTGATGGGGACTTTTGACACTTTATTCCTTGTGGTAAACCTTAGGTCTCTACGAAGATTTGGCTCTGTCGGATTTTTTTTTATTTGATCACTATTTTTATGTCTAAAATGACCGGACTATAAAGGCAATTTGTTGTATTCATACCAAAGTCGACGTTTTCAGGCACTACCGATGAAGCCAATTTCTCAAGAAATGCAATAAGGAATTTGCATTATAACCACGTGTCGTCAGATGAAAATCCTCATGAGGTATTTGAAGATATATTTCAACATCAGTTCTCCTTGAATGTTTGTTTTGGAATTGTGAGTGATATCTAATTAGATTTCTACCAGCGAGACCTACTGGTGAGATGTATCGCAACTTTTTGGAAGAAACGCTGCTCGAGTTTCTACAGGATGTACAATTGGCGACAAGAATTACAATGTGGTTTATGCACTATGGTGCACCACCACATTTCAGTTCGGTTGCTCGTGATTTTTTAACAGCAACATACGGAGCTCGCTGGATTGGTCAAGGTAGGACACACGCATGGGCTGCTCGGGCTGCTCGATTCCCAGACTTAAATTCCCAGAATTATTTCTTATGCCGCTAACTGAAGTTACGCTAGTCTCAATTAGAAACAACCCTGGTATGTTGAAAGATGATGAAAGAGTTCGGTAGGGTAGGGCGGGGCTTAAAGGTCCAATTTGACTATTTCGAATTATGCTCTGAAAACTGATCTTACTATATCAAAATATGCAACACTAATCAAACAAACAGTTATCTGACCATGTTTAACAAAATTTTTGGTTGATTTATCATATTAGAAATATGCCATCTTACAATTTCTCTAGACTTTGTCGTCTGTATCTTTTTGCCCCACAGTAGGGGTAAAAAGGGACAGCCAGGAGGCAAAAAGTTCCAGTATTTAACATCAATTTTAAAAAGGTAATAATAACAATATTTGATTCAATGAAATTCAAAAGTTTATTTATAGATTCCAAAAAGAATAAAAACTACTGTAATTATTAACAAAAATCTGCCACAGCCAAGCATTAAAATCTTAAACAAAAAACAAAATATATTTTTTTAAACGTAACACAAAAATAAAATTCTTTAATTATAACTATATCGAACATAGTATCTAAAGTAACAGTTGTACTTGTCGTACTGTACTTCTCGCAGCAAATCAAACAGAAGTATTTATCATTGGAACTGGAATCACTATTAACCTCTTCTAAAATGGCTTTTCTTACTTGCTCAACTTATTATTATTTGCTTTGCTTTTCTTGTTTACACTTTTAGCTTTTTTTTTATTCGCGATTCCTTGTTCTTTACGCAGATATTCTTTTTCCGCTGTATCCGTCAAAATAGCCGTTTTACGGCGTTTTCTATTAGCAGTTGGAACTCCAAAAGAAGAAGGAGAGGGAAGCCGCACAGTTCGAGAAGTTAAAGGAGATCCACAATGAAGCGGATATTTGGAAAATGGTGTCAGCTTATAGACGAAAACAAGGGTGTTGTGACAAGCCGCTGGACCTGTGGAGAACCTACTTTAAAGAGCTGCTAACCAGTGGTGTACCCGAACAGTTCGGCGACGATACAGGAGGGGTTAATGGGGCAGTAATTGGCAGTGATGAATTTACGTGGGAAGAATTTACAAGTGTTGTGGATAGGCTTCCGATAAAAAAAGCAGTAGGCTTGGACAGTATCCCGAATGAAGCGTGGAAGCATGCACCGATACTCATCCAGCAAGAGCTTTTCAAAGAGCTAAACAAGATGTACAGAGGTTGTAAAAGGGTGCCGGAGAGCTGGAAGCAAGGCTTAATTGTACCAATATATAAAAGTGAAGATAGGGAAGACTTAGCTAACTACCGAGGAATAACGGTTATAGACTCGTCTTATAAAATCTATACAAAGCTGTTGGAGCAAAAGCTTTTATGTGAGGAGGAAGATAAAGGCCTAATCCCAGATGTGCAAGCTGGATTTAGAAAACATTATAGTACGGTGGAGCACTTGGTGACGTTGAAATATATTGTGGAGAAGGAATTGGTTAAGAAACAAGGGAAGCTTTACGCTCTGTTTATAGATTTGAAGGCAGTTTACGACGCCGTGGGGAGGGAGAGAATGTGGGAATGTCTGAGAATTAAAGGTATAGCGCGGCAGTTAATCGAGAGAATCAGGGATTTATATCAGCATACCTGTTGCAGAGTAAAAGTAGGAGCAGAAGTTTCAGAAAGTTTTGAGGTTAGAATGGGGCTAAGGCAGGGTTGTCCGTTGAGTCCAATATTATTTAACCTGTACACGGCTGATTTAGAGAGTGTACTTAGCAAAGGTCAAGCTGGAGGGGTAGTAATTGGTGATAGGAAAGTTTGGAGTTTGGCTTACGCGGACGACGTTGTGATCTTAGCTAGTACGAAAGGAGAAATGTCAGAGATGATCGATCGGGTGAAAAGATTTTTTGAAAAGAGGAAACTGGTAGTGAATGTGAAAAAGACTAAATGGATGGTGTTTCGAAAGAGAGCGGGTAATAGGATTGAATCGTTTAAGTAGGGAAGCAGCATAATTGAGCAAGTTAGCAGCTTCAAATACCTTGGGTTTATGTTTGGGCAGGATGGGTCTGCTAAAGACCATGTGAAATATATTTGTAAAAAGGCGTGGGTGGCTGCAAACGGGCTATGGAATGTATGGAAGGAGTGCTTGAACAATAACTTTGCAGCGAAAATGGTAGTGTGGAAGGCACGTGTGAGAAGTATTCTTTTGTATGGAGCGGAAGTGTGGGGAGTGAGGAGGAGGAGAGAATGAGTGCAGCTGCAGTTTCTAAAAATGGCCCTCAAACTAGACAGGTCCACGCCGACATACATTGTGCTGCAAGAAACAAATATGGTGAAAGTGTTTGCGCAAGCAGCTAGGAGGGTCGTCAAGTTTGAAAGGAAAGTGTATGGAATGGGCAATGAACGAATTGTAAGAGAAGTATTGCGAGTTGTAAGAATGGAAGGTTTGGGTATTCATAAGGTGACTAAATGGGGGAGTGAAAGGAAGAAGTTGTATGAAAGCTGCGGGTGGGCATACGGGGAAATTGCGAGAATGTTTGTGAGTGGAAGGAAGGTGGAAGAACTGGTATATGAAAGGTTAACCGAGGTGGAGCTGCAGAGTCGTCAGAGGATGATCGAGGGGAGTAATTTTCTACCTGAATATGGGAGCGTGCAAGTGTTCCAAAGGCTCCCGTTGTACCTTACAAGAGATAGACTTCCTCAAGCATTGATAGCACGGCACAGATGCGGGTCAGAGGAAAAGGGCAGGCGATACTGGATGGGCTCCCGTTTTAAACGATGTGAGATATGTGGGGAAGCTAGTGACGTATGGGCGCATTGGGCTCAAAGCTGTGCAGGATGTCAGTGGAGCAGAGAGGAGAGTGTCGTAGTAGAAGACTGGGGCTCGTGTATGAGGGAGGACGGAGCGGGATGGCCCTTGATGAAAAGAGTGGTGGAGTTAAAAAAAGAATAAAACTTTAGTTCTTTTACCATCTGGTGACGCGTGATTTTATTATTATTATTATTTGAGAGGAAATGTTGTTTTTGAGAGGATTTTTTTTTCTTTTTGTTTGTTTTCTTCTAGTTATTTATTATTTTTTGTTCTGTCTTAGGTTGGAGCGTGTATGTAATTATTTGGTTAACATAGATGGTAGCACTGTTATATGTAAAACTGTAGTTGTTTATGCCAATAAAAGGAATCTATATATAGTAGTTGACTTTCGCGATCCTGCTTTAGGTAGCGGTCGTACGATTTCGGGCGAAAAAACTACCTGTGGATCAACTAATATTGGTATCTGTGCATCATACGATGTTAATGGTTGCTTGTCCAACGACGTTAAAGGCTGTGGATTAGACAACACTGTTGGCAAAGGTGTAGACGATGTCGACGAGTGTGGCTCATTACTGTCAGTTTCCATGGGACGATCCGTTACGTAACTAGGTGAAAAATCAACGTCGTTAAATTTATCTAGGTTGAAGGGAAATATTCCACTTTTTTCGAATCCACTCCGCTAAGGGTAAAGAATTGCGGACGATTCCAGGGATATCATATATAGTCATTGTTTTTTCCAGCATTATTCCGCATCCATGCATATTGAGTTGAAGACAAATATCGTTTAAAAGGTCCATATACCGACACATCAAGTGGCTGTAATTTGTGGGAACAATGTGGAGGAAAAGAGAGCATCACCACTTCATTTTCCTTAGCTAGATCTAGTGTTGGTACAGATAAGTGTGAAGAATGATTGTCTAAAACCAACGGCACAGGTGATTTGTTACTAGGCCTAACGTGCTTGATAAAATGCTGTACAAATATGGGAAACTCGTCATTAGTAATCCTACCGCTAGAATTTCCAGCACCAATGCAATCAGTAGGGCAATCCCGAATAAAATGGTCTTGAAACTTTTTGCTAGGGAAGATGAACAGAGGTGGAATCGACGAACCTGTAGCTGAAACCGCTACTAATAGAGTAACATTAGTTCCACGTTCAAATGATGTTACTGAACCAACATTTCGCATTCCTTTAGCAGCAACTACTTTTGATGGTTTGGTGACAGTCGATATACCAGTTTCATCTGCATTCCATATGGAAGAAGCTGTAAATTAAAATCGGTCCATAACTTCTGCTAATTTTGTATAAAACTCTTGCACATTAGATTTGTTAAACGACGTAGCTCTGTTGAGACTTGTCGCTTCAGGTTTTCTAATGGAGAGACTTGTATTTCGTTTAAGAAAAGCAATCTGTACCGGCCATTTTGTTGGTATGTCATGTTTCCGGTACACTTACTTCATATTTAATGGCACAGACATAAGCCATGCGACGAACTTCTTTAGCACCTATACCGTGGAAAATTTGTGCAAGTTTAAGCAAGTATTCTGTGAGACTGGCTTCTTGTTATTTTTTAAATATCTGCCTTGGAGTACCATGGCCAAATCTCAAGTTGACAGGATCATTCTTCATTCGTTTAATAAATCTTGAAAGTCACGGCAGACCTGCCTCAATGATTTATTTTCATTCATAAGTAAATCTGCTGCACGTTGCATTAACTCTACAGATTTAGTGCCACGATCATAGTTTCTTTTATAATTGCGCATACTGAAACACATAAGTTTTTAATAAGCAATATATAAATGATGGGGTAAAAAGGTTTAATGTGGGCTAAAAGGTCCACTTTGGAACTTTTTACCCCACCAGGTGTTAGTGTTTTTACAGGTTATAAAAAAATGACCGTTCTAAAAGTAATCATTTCTGCTAAAGTAATCATACATCGTGAAAAACAAATAAATTACGTATACTAATAAAATAATAACTGTTTAGGCATTGTAAACGAAATAACACTGGGCACAACTAAAAAGAAAAATGATGAAAAAATTACTTACGTTTTAATTTTGAGACGCGATCGTTAATCTCCGGTTAGCGGTGTCGCTCGACAATCAAAGGTGCCTCGTTACGCTTCCCGCGCCCTCTTCTGAGCGATCATACAGTTAGAAAGAACGACACGTCACTAGTTTTTACTTATGGTGGACTTTTATACCCGTGGACCTTTAAGCCCCGGCCTATTGTACTCAATGACGAGAAGATTGAATGCTTGTTTAGGCTGGAGGAAGTCATTTCGAACATTTATTGTGGATTGAGCAACTTTGCATGTACTTTTTGATAATAACATATTATTACTGTTGCAAATTATGTTCATCCTGTATTTTCGAAACAAAAGGCTTTTCAGAAATCATTATAAGACAAAATATTCTTCGATCAGGCCAAAAAATAACCCTTTGAATTTTTGCCGAATATTTACCTAACACCCTGTATATATACATGTATTAATTAATTTTTTCACTGATATAACAAACACCATATATTTTCGGACGCTCCTTCGAACTAATTAACCTCGAACTAATTTTTTAAACCAGTAGAAAGTATTTTTCAAATTAATTTCGCATTTCTATAATTTTTTCTCATTCCATAATTTCTTCAGTTCATTTACTTCAGTCGTTTTTTGATTCAACTAAAATGGTTGTTTGGACCGATTGGAAAGATTGGGTAGATTGAACAAACAGTGAGACTACATTTTATAAATATTTATTTATCTTCACTAAAATTTGCCACGTTTTAATTAACGCTATTGAAGCGTGATATTGAAGCGTGAAAATTATCTAAATAGAGTCAGCGTTTCCAATATAGCTTAAACTTTAGTAATGATTAAACTAAAATGGTCGTTTTATTAGTCACGTCGGATGATTTAGTATCGATTTTCTTAATAGGCTATATCTAGTTTTATTACAGAATTTCAGTTGATTTAATTTTAGTGCTAATAAAAATTACAATTTAATATTCTGAAATAATATACGACTACAGTTGAATAATAAATATCTCGAGAGAACTTCACACGCACTTCCGAATATGATACATTATGAGAATTATCACAGATATAAAATTTGGTTAGTTTTTTTTGTATGCAATGTTAACATTGATGTAAGCAATTTGGATGCCGTCGAACTTATCGATAATACTTAATAGTTATTTATAGAATTATTGACTTCAACATATAAATATTGTGATGATGATGCTGGACGATGAAACGCAAAAAAGGGTATTGAAAATAAATGAGGTAAAAACTAAATACATGCAAGTTGGAAGAGAACATCACGATAACAATGACCTTAACTTGGGCGAGTAACGCTTTGAGCAGGTTGAAAGTTGTGTCTACTTGGGAACAGAAATCAACAGAACAAACGTAATAGCTAAAGAAACAAGCTCGCGAATACTTAGTGGAAACCGATGCTACTACGGATACCAAACACTACTAAAGCCCAAGTTATTGAGTCACAAAATCAAACTTCAAATATACCGAACACTCATAAGACCAGTAGTAACGTACGGATGCGAGGCCTGGACCCTAACCACCGCAGAGGAGGCCGCGCTACGCATCTTTGAAAGAAAGATTCTTAGAAAGATCTACGGACCGATCCTAAATGAGCATGTAATTTGAAAGATACGAATGAACTATGAACTAAGCAGGTTAATAAACGAAGCGGACGTAGTGAGATATGTAAAAGCTCAAAGAATAGCATGGCTGGGACACCTGTACAGAATACATGACGACAGACCAGCCAAGAAAATGTATAACTGGCGGCCAGTAGGAAGAAGGAAAAGAGGCTGGCCAAGGAAAAGATGGATGTAAGACGTTGAGGAAAGTCTTAGAAAGATGGGACTGAGGGATTAAAGAGAGAAAGCCGGTGAAAGGACAGAATGGAAGAAGATTGTTGTAGAGGCAAAAACACACCGCGAGTTATAAAGCCAACAGAAGAAGAAGATATAAAAATTATAATATACATATAATTATATACAAATTTTAGGCTGTGGAAGGAGGTTCAAGGTCCTACATAGACTGTAACACCAAGACGAGGCGAGATATATAAATTTTCACATTCAATTTTCAAGAAACAAACAACGCTACAAGCCAAAGGAAGAGGATTTTAAATCTGAAGTTTACCGCTTCTTTAAGATCAGGCCTTAAAGGGGGTCCTCAATGGATCTGTGATGCTTGGAATTGCGTTTGCTGTGAGAACGAGAATCCTTAATTCGGCAACAAACTTTGAACCAGTAAACGATAGATTATCCGTATTATCAATTGCGCCAACGAAACCTACAGTCTAGTTAACGAATATGCCCCCACAAATGATAAGAACAGATCTGACCCGGACGAAGTGGATAACTTTTGGGACCTCCTGGTTGAAAAGCTTGCCAAAATTCCCAAACACTATTGTTTAGACCGTATCTCACGAAAATCAATTTTTGCTAACTTTAAACGGGTTGGTCTGATCACTTACCTTTTAGGGTTGCTCGCGTCTCCGCCCCGTATGGACCGTGCTTCCGGCGCCTGTTTCAAGGGTGGAAATAAGGATAATGGGTGGAGGGATTCCCTTAAAATTGTTGTCTTCCAGACGTTTGTGGTCGCTGCAGCCTTTTGACACGTGATTACACCCCCTTGTTAACTTGAATCTATTAAATTTAGCTGCGTGCACGTGTCGATCGCCCCGGGTTCGCGCTTCAACCCGTGTCTTTTCGCTTCTAACACTCGAAGCATACTACCGGAAATATCAATTCTCGGCGTGAGAAATAAAAGTCGCGAGATTTCGGCCCAGGTCGATACACCTTTCTCCTTCTTTTAATCGATGCCGAAATCGATTTAAATTTCGAATTAAAATATAGATTTATTAAAATTGGCGCGAACAACTATGTTTATTAAACATCTTATGGGGTACTTCTATGACCAATTTGGACGAGAATACAAGTATAGGAAAATCATTGGAAACTATCTTCCCACAAAAGAACCAATCAAAATGGCAAGAGATTTATCTCCATTTGTGAAAACCATAACCTCCAAATCATGTCAACGCACTATCACCACCTTGCCAAAAAGCAGAAAACATGGTGATCTCCTGTCGACACCATAGGGGAGTTCCAAATAGATCACGTCGCGATTTTCCGGTAAAACAACCCTGATATTATGAATGCAAAGGTTAGAAAAAGAATTAACCTGGCCTCAGACCATTACGTATCATAATTAAATTCAAACCGGTCGCTGCAAACACAACAGGACACCCAAATGTATTATTCGCTTTCAGAATGATAAACTCCAACAGAAAGTAACGGAGTTCCAGGAAAAAGATCGACCAATTGACTCTTACAACACAAAAAACCGTCTGATTGATGTTACCTGTGTTAATGTTACCTGTGCTACAATTTTCAAAACAGGCTCGATGCATGGAAACAATATTATTTAACAAAATTTCAATCTGATTGGGAATCCTACAAAGCCCAACGAGCCCAGACAGCTAAAGTTGTCCAAACTGAGAAGTCTAAATATGAAAAGTCACTTATTGAGAAGATCGACCAAAACTTTATTAGAAATGACACCAGAGTGTATTACTGAACGTTCAAAAGGAAATTTACGGGCTATAAACCTCCGTCGTTATGTTTTCACCGCATGGACGGTACACTGGCGATATCAAATGAAAAAAGCTGTAACTTCCTAGCTGACAACTTTCAGAACCTACTAAATTGCGATCAACCCAAAAATCCCACCAAGACCGAGGAACCCAGATACCCAGAATCGAGACTACCCAACAAAGGTGAAATCAAACGTCACATTTCTCGACTAAAAACAATAATGCACCAGGAGAAGACTCTGTAGTTGCAGAACTTTGGAAATATGCCCCTCAAGAGGCAGTTGAAAATAGAACGAATTTGGACAGCAGAAATCCTACCAGTAGATTGGAAAACACCCTTGATATAACCATAACAGAACAAAGGCAGCATGAAAAACGTCAACAACTATAAAGGAATATCCCTCTTACAGGTAACATACAAAATTCTCTCACTTGCTTTCCTGGAAAGATCAGAAGCTGAAGTAGAGCTTCAAATAGTCGAACACCAAGGGGGGTTCAGAAAGGGTCGTTTAACTGCCGAACAGATCCACGACCTCAAAATGATACTAAAGTCACCCTATCTGAAAAAAAAATCAAAGTAAAGTGTCTTGGATGTCTATTGGATTCTTTTGAAGCCAAAACGCTGGTTAGAGAAGGTTCTTTTGGGCTCTCTCCAATGCTTTTCAACTGCGTTCTCGAAAAGATCATTAGAACCTGGCGAACACAATTATTAGAAGCTGAGTATAGCCCTATGTGAATGGAAACAAAACCCAAGGAGATTGTGGTTGACTGTCTAGTATTCGCTGATGCCATCGCCATTCGATCAAACGACATAGAAACGTCTAGGATGCAAATCGAACTTCTAAAAGAAATCGCAGAACCAACTGGTTTGAAGATATCATTTGAAAAAACATAAGTAATTACCAACATCAACGATGCCCCAGCAAAACTCCAGACAAAATACGGGAGGATCAACTAAGTTGAAACATTTAAGTACCTGGAAGAGTTCATCATGAAAAGTGGACTGGACAAAGATGCACTTAAGAAACGCGTACGCAAACTCGAAATAGCCTTGCCAAAATTACCAAACTCCGTCATTATGAAACCGTTTTGAAGCCAGTAGTTATGCGACGCCTTCATTATAAATCTCTTCCGCAAAAAGATATTGACGAATGGGACAAACGGAGATGAACCAAAAGGAAGACAAGTTACCACCTGGACAGCGGAGCGCAAGCTCGCCCACTCACGAAGAATTCACAATACACGTCTTACTACACAAGAATCTTATCCACGGTAGAATTAATGCCCATGAGCATTTAACTATCTTTATGGCGCGTTTATTGGACAAAACCAGGAACATTTGTCGGGAAAAAAACTACAAGTATACTTGGTATAAAGATGGCATAATATTAGTAAAAAAAGAAGACCAGGACAGGAACATAATTCGAATTACTGAAGATGATGATTTAATAAAAATAAAATAAAACTTTAAAATATATTGCTACAAATTTTGTTGTAGATAATAATGCGAAAAATATTATTTCCAAAACTATTTCTTTTAAAAAAGTATTATATGTCTCTAATTAATAATCTATTATATGCTATCACAATATGGCTAATATTTCATTATCTTTTTTCTCACAATAATTATTGTTCATTGATTCCTTATATTGAAATTTACAGATGAATTTATATTTATTTTATGTTATTTGTAGTGATTAAAGTTAATTTGTATGTTAAAATTTTGAACTTAAAAATTGTAATCACTTTTGAAATTATAAGTAACAATTTTCTTTCATGGATATATTTGAAACTGTCGATAATTTAATAATAGAAAGTCCATTGCTCACAAGTAATGAGTTTGTGGAAATGGTGGAGACCCAGGGTGGTTTTTCAAGCGGTTTTTCATGTTGCTATATTAATATCAGAAATATAAATAAGAATTTTGACGAGCTTTCGGTTTTGTTGGCTGATCTCAAATTTTCCTTTGACATTATAATATTGGGGGAAGCCTGGTTAGGAGGGGGGGTACCTCTAAATCTCTTTAAGTTGCCAAATTATACACAATTTAGTACAAAAAAATAATTTTAACCAAAATAGTGGTCTGGTTGTTTATATTAAAAACCAATACATATACAATATTGAAGTATCTGAACTTATTATGACTGAATGTGGCTGTTTGTCACTTAATGTTAACTATAACAAATTAACTTCCACAATTTTAGCCGTCTATAGTTCACCGTCGGGAAATGGGCAATTATTTTTGTCTGAATAAGAACCGTTTTTGAACCACAGTACAATTCTAATTGGTGATGTTAACCTAAACATAATCAGTACAAATAAATCTAAAATAATAGAAGATTATCCAGGACTTCTTGCTGTCAGGGGATTCCTATCACGAGAAACTTGCGCCACTAGGATAGACGATGGACCAGCTGGGCAAGGCCGTGTCACCCAACCTTCATGTATTGACCACATAGCTTCAAATATTGAATATCAGCACTCATTAACTGCCGTGGTTATAAACACCAACGTCACTAATCACAGAGCAGTCTGTTTCTCTATTGCTGGTGGGTTAGGAGGGACCCCTTCCTCCTCCACCTGTAATGGCCAGACCTTAAAAAAAAGTAAGATATGATGAATTCATTGATAAGATTAAAAGTCACAATTGGGATGAGGTTTATTCATTCACATCCGTAGATAAAGCTACTCAATAATTGATTAACATTTTACAATCTAATCTAGAACTTTGCTCTGAAATTAAAATTATCAAAAAGCCCTGTAAATACAAAAGTAAGAAGGCCTGGATTACCCAAGGCTTAATGATATCATTAAGGAAGAGGGATTATTTGTATAAGAAGTTGGAAAAAGAGCCTTTCAATGGGGAAAATTAAGAGAATACTATTTAAGGTACAGGAATAAATTTAGACAGTTAATTAGGATTGCTAAGGAGGATGATTATAGGAAACAGATTTCAGAGGCAGGAAAAGACACTAAAAGAGTTTGGGGAACTATTTCTGAAATAATTAATAGCAAAGATAGAGACTCTAAGATATCAAAATTGAACGTTGATGGTGATCTTATTGAAATCCAAAATTATCCAGATAGGTGTGCTGATCATTTTAACCAATTCTATCGAAATATTGGTAAAAAAATGCCTGCAAAAATTACATCCACAGAGGAACAACCTGATTTTGAGGAAGATGGTATTCCTTTCTTTGAGTTTATCCAGGTTAATGAAAATAACATTATTAAAACAATTGATGAACTAAGAGGAGGGTCTTGTCCTGGTTGGGACAACGTTTCAGTAAACTGTCTAAAATTAAATAAAACTTACATTGCATCACCTTTGACTTACATAACTAATCTCAGTCTCAGTACAGGAAAATTTCCAGAAATTCTAAAAAAATCTATAATTATCCCTTTGTATAAAAATAAAAATCGTTCTTTAGTTGGTAACTACCGCCCTCTTCCTATGTTATCCAACATAGCGAAAATAATAGAAAAAATGGTTAAAAAACAATTTGTTGGATACCTGGAAACAAATAGCCTAATAACCCCTAGACAGTTTGGTTTACGACCAGGGCAGTGTACTCATGATGCTTTAGATGCAGTCACTTCAGAAATAAATGAATCTTTAGACCAAAGCGCCAAGACCATAGGAATCTTCCTTGATTTAACAAAGGCGTTCGACACGGTGTCTCATGTCCTGTTGATTAAAAAACTTAGCCGTATGGGGTGAAAGGAGCAGCTTTAAGTTGGTACATTAGCTACCTTGCATGTAGACCTCAGCAGGTTAGATTGGGGAATGTTCTCAGCGCTACTATGTATGGTACTTGCTATGTAATCCCACAAGGTACAGTCTTGGGACCTGTATTATTCCTGACATTTATTAATGACCTGCCAAAACTTGAACGAGAAACAGAAGGACACAAATAATTATTTGCAGACGATACCGCGCTTCTTTTCTCCACCCCGTCATGGCCCAGCACTTTCAATGTTGCCTCAAAGGGGATCGAAAGAGTGAAACGGTGGATGGACCTCAACCGACTCTCATTAAATCCTGACAAAACCAAATATATTACATTCTTAATCTATAAGAATTCTCAACCTAGAAATTTATTTAATATAAAATTAGGAAACAATACAATAGAAAGGGTTCAAAGTATTAAATATTTAGGTATTCAGATAGAACAGCATCTGAACTGGAAATCACATTCGTAAACTCTAACTAAACGAATAAATCAGTTGATCTATGTGTTTTCCAGACTAACAAATATTTTGGACCAAAACACCTTAAAGACCGTGTACTTCGCCTTGGCCCAATCGATCCTAACTTATGGAATACTATCCTGAAGTGGGGCTTGTCCCACAACATTAAGACCTGCAATCGTTGCACAAAATAATTTGCTTAGGGGAATTTTAAAGAGAGGAAGGCTCGATTTGGCCGGGGCGTTGTACAAGGACTTATCAGTTCTAACCATAAATAATCTTTATGAATTGACAGTTTTAATGAAAGTCCATAAGAGCAGGGAGTCTTTGGGAATGGTAGATTATGGGCACGGGACCAGGGGCGTGGGCAGAGGTCTGCCCAGGGCTCAAAGGAAACTAACCACACAGGGCATGAGACACTGGTCGTACCGGGGTCCTGTCTGGTACGCTGATCTCCCTCCCAACATTCTGGCTAACTCCAATCAAATCCGAAGCAATATTATTAACCACTTACTAAGCCTACCACCGAAACCACTTTGAAACAAGAAAGAAACAAACAAGTTATTGTATTTAAAATAATGAACTGAGCGCCCCCTCCCGCGCTCTGGCTGTGCCTTTGCGGGGTGGTAATTTACATTGTAATATATATATATATATATATATATATATATATATATATATATATATATATATATATATATATTTGTAATAATTATTAAGGAAATAAAGAAATTATTATTAATAGACCTGCAACAGAAAATAGCCATGTCACTGGTCAACTAAGCTCAGGTAAAGGTAATAGTGAAACTATCAAGCTTCAATCCACCAGCCACCCGGCCTTCGGGCGAACAGGAGCGCTCTCTATCGGACTGAAACAACTAGTAGACTAAAATGGAGCAGAGAAATGAATTTTATTGTAATCAGAACTTACCTACTTATAAATGAATTTCGCGATGACCCTTTTCCTGGATGGAGTCAGAAACTGCACACTGAATTTACTAAATCTCATTCCGACCTGGCGTTAGCAGAACAGAATCTAGCCGACCGGAAGAACTTGATCATCCGAAATAAATACTTAACCCAAACAGAAATAGATGAAATCCGTAGAGATGTGGGCCATGAACTCCATATCCTTGAAGAAAAATTAGATCTACAAGTCGAAACGCAGAAACAGAACCAGGAAGGGTAAACTTAAATGAAAATCCGAACTAAAAGGAGTTCGAACGAAACTCCATTGAGAAAGTGCAAAGCTATTTTAACCTATTTCGCTACTCTGATCCACTAAAGATATCGATTATCCATAAACTCATCTTCAAAATAAACACCATCGAACTTGTAAGAAACGTAAATCATAGTCTCGAGCAAATGCTAAACCATCTACAAGATCAATCTGATGTTTATGCAGCGATATATGCCGCTGCCGCCGCTGTGTGCGAGCTAAATGGTCAAAAAATACATGAGAAGAAACCAGTAAATAGCATCATAATAGCTACAGCAGCTATAGCATAGCTATAGCAACAGCCCATAAATATCATCAAATAACAGAAAAGAGTGGAACCCTGCGTGGAGAACACGTATTGAGAGAAATATAAACTACCTCAGAACAGAAATAAATATAATTCTCGAACATCTCAATGACAATAGAATTAAAAAAGTAGAATTCAAAATCAACCACAGAAAGAACAAAAGACAGAAGCTTAAAGCAAAGGGGGCAAGACTACGTCTAAAGAGCAAAACCGCATCTTCCAGGCCAACCAAAAATACTTCTACCGCCATCTAGATACTCAGAAAACTTCTTACCAAAACGAGAATCCAATAGATCACAAAAAGTTCCAGGCGTTCTGGCAAACGATATGGGGCACTTCATCAACATTCAATGAGAAAGCTTATTGGCTTAAGGGAGTGGATCAACGGGAGTGGATAAAGTTCACAACTACTGGTTAAAACAATTTAAATCGCTCCTTCCACTAATAGCTGAATGCTTCAACGAAATAATACGAGATCCCCATCAGTTTCCAGAATTTTTAGCGCATGGTATTACATACCTTATATACAAGAAAGGTGACAAGACTGACCCGAAAAATTATCGCCCAATTACCTGTTTATCGGTATTGTATAAATTGCAGACATCGGTTCTCCATCAATATACGATCACTGCCAACTAAATGATATTATAAGCGAGGAACAGAGGGGTTGCATTAAAAGAAGCCTAGGATTTATGTCGATTACCAAAAAGCATTTGATTCAGTACCACACGACTGGCTTCTGAAAACCCTTGAAATATATAAAATAAACCCGAGTATAATTAATCTGCTGGCACACATGATGCGAAGCTGGCTGATGCAAATCCAAATAAATTGCAATCCTTTGACTACAATAAATATTAGAAGAGGAATATATCAGGGAGACACGTTAAGTCCACTTTGGTTTTGCTTAGCGCTAAACCCCCTTTCCCGATTACTCCATGAATGCAACGTGGACTACAGATTAGACATAAAAAGTAATATCCGAACTAGTCATCTCCTCTTCATGGACGATATCAAACTGTATTCAGAAAATAATACAAATCTAGGAAAATTAATCCGAACCGTCAAGACATTTAGTGAAGACATATGCATGACCCTTGGAGAAAACAAATGTTCTGAAATCCATTTAAAAAAGCGAAAAATTATGGAATTGTCAATACGAAGATGCATACTTTCAACAACTGGGAACAGGAGAGACTTACAAGTATTTAGGAATACAACAGAATAAGCGCATTGAACACACGAAGCTAAAAAATAAGTTCAAGGCGAAATATAAAAGTCGACTCAATAAACTATTGAACACCAAACTCAACTCTAAGCATTTAATACAGGCTATAAACACCTATGCCATACCAGTCCTAACATATAGCTTTGGAATATTGAAGTACTCAGGTAGTGACCGCGACGACCTAGATCGACTAACTGGAAGGGTATGTACAAAATTTAGAGTTCACCATCCTCACAGTGCTGTGCAGAGATTATACTTACCAAGAAAGGAAGGCGGAAGAGGATTGACTAACATTTTTGAGCTATGTAGATCCCAAGAGAACAAAATACCTCATTATTTCTGTAAGAGCAACAGCCCCCTTATTCAAGAAATAATTCAGATGTATAAAAATTATACCGCCCTTAATCTTAACAATCAAGAACTACAATATAAGGATACGAGTAAAGGAACATATCAAAAACAAGCCCATGATATGTGGCAGAACAAAGTCTTCACTTATCCAGCGTCGCTTAACCACACTGCAGTGGATAAAACATCTTCACTTGAATGGTTAAGAAGAGGACAACTATTTCCAGAAACCGAAGGATTTGCTATTGCCACTCAAGATCGTATTATCCGAACAAGAAATTATGAGAAACGCAGAATGAAGAATTCGACAATCGTCGATAAATGCAGGATGTGTGACTTACCTGGAGAGACTGTCGAGCACATTATAGCTGGTAGCCCTGCTCTGTGACAGAAATTTGCTTCTCTGTCATTATCACTTTTTTAAAATAATTCCATATTTTACTTTTTTTTAGGTTTTATTCCCCTAAATCCCCTTTTCTGTAAGAAGAGTAATGGTAATGTGGGTGATAAGGGTTAAGAATAAATTTATCACTCACGTTTTGTGAAAGGAGAAAATATAATATAATTAATATAATTTAAATCGGTCATTTCAAAAACCGCATAAGTCACACAATTAGAATTTTTCAGGAATCAATAAAAACTGACTTATTTACAGATAAACGAGTTTTAAATGACTTTTTGAGCTCAGTATAGTGTTACTTGAAGAGAATGGAATGTATTGACTGACGTGATTTATACCCAGAATACGCATCTCCCTTTAAGGAAGCGTTTACAGCAAAAAAAGCATGTTACAAAAAAAGTCACTTATGTGGTTTTTTAAATGACCGATTCATTTACAAAAATTATAACCTTCAACTTACTATAGCTTGTTGGCGTGACTGTAGCTCGAGTTAACTGGGTGAACTTATAGACTGAACTGTTCCGGTGAACTTGGTAAACTTCGACTGAAGTGAAGTGACTTGACGTGTGAATGATCGACTTGACGGTGAATCATCGACAGACTGGTTTTTCTGGGGTGCGCGTATTTATATGTCCCTTCAGGTATCTGGACCCGTTTTATTGGGGATTGTTTTCTTCTTTACTTTCGGAAACTAATCTTTCTTCGTAAACGTATCGTTCGAAGATTGTAATAATAATCCTACCATAAAACACAAATATTCAATTTTTTCGAAATTGTTCGAAGAAATAACAATCCTACCATAAAACACAAATATTAAATCTTTTAGAAATCACTGTAATGACCCTGTCATAAAATATTCAACGAAATATTTATGAAAACCGTTCGGGTGATTACAGTTTTAACCCTATTATAAAACAGACAAAAAAATTCTAGAAATTGTTCGGGGATTATAGCAACGACTTTATAGTAAAAGTAATTTCTAATTTCTAAGAAAATATTGTTCATAAAACATCGTTCATAGAAGAATCGATGTATCGTCGATGTTAGGAGTTCTAACATCGATGTTAAAACATCGATGTTTATGAACGATACATCGATGTTTTAAAACATCGATGTATCGTTTGCATCCCTAGCTCTGTCCAACAATGAGTATTTAGGCAGACACAATAAAGTTGCAAAATTTCTTCATAGACGACTAATTTAAATTACATAAAAACAAAGCCTCCTCTTATAATTACTCGCCATCTGCAGTCTTGGAATCAAATGAAGCTGTTCTGTACTGGGATAGAGCCATGATTACCGATCGAAGTGTGGATCACAATCGTCCGGACATAGTCAGAGTTGATAAAATCCAAAAGAATGCCACACTTATAGATATAGGCTGCCCGCTGGCAAATAATTTACAACAATTTGAAAGGGAAAAAATCGGAAATATCAGAACTAGGCTATCGAGATACAGCATACTTGGCAATTGCTAGAAATCCGGGTAATACCTATCATCATATCGGCCACTGGGGTAGTCGCGAACCAATTTCTTAAACATCTGAACGTCGAGGTATTCCTACTGGTCTATTGCGAAGTATTCAAAAAGCAGTTATTCTACAAACCTCGTAGAAACCTCTTACGTCGCATTATACGTAAATTTTTAATTCACAATAGAATAAGATGAATTTCTTCTCTTCGTTAAATTTACAAGTAGTATTTACCGGCAAATGTAGGCCTAGAACAAGTTATAAATAAATTTAAAAAAAAAAATAATATTTTATCTTATTATTCAATTAAAATTTTAACAACTCAACAACAATCAATCAATTATAAATGTTTTCATTTTTATTCACCTTATTTCATACTAAACTATGTTATAATGACTCTCTGAATATTTAAAACCGATTTCTAGTAAATTAGTAATAAATCAAACTAAACTATCCTAGTACTAAGAAAACAACTAAATGTTTTTATAAAGACTATGTAAAATAAATGCCTTGTTTTTTAATTAGATTTACTCGTCGACTTTTATGATATCTAACATCAAGAAAAATAACAGTCTTTCAAGATATCAATCACACTCGCGTAGTCCCTTTTAATTCAATTGAGATGCTTTGTGTCAAATAAGGTTAGATTAATAGCAGTACGTTGCGGCGTCAATCTGTATTTTTTTTTCATTCAATAAATCATACTCTGAAAATCACCTACGTGTCTTTAAAAAAATGTCAATTTTAAAATATTTGTCCCAAAGATGAATTGGCCCCCAATTCATTTTCAATTGCATTCATTGCAATAAATCTTCTATTTCCCACATTTTGTGGTAAAATTAAATCTATAACAATAAGATTAATTCATTTGATTTAATTCGTTTATAAAGTTTCTCGCAAATTTAGTTTTACGTATACTACTATTATAACATTTAATGAAAATTTTCTTTTAAAATAGTTTTGTACAACCTGTAATTCTTGGAATCTAAAAGTTTTCAATGACTAGTTTTCTGCGAACGGTGTTTGTGTTTGTGGAATATATACGAAAACTTTGAAACTAACTAAACTAGATCTGTAAAGCGCTTAATGATATTTGGACAGTTCTATTTTGCATTAATGTAATGAAATTCCCCAAGGAGTTTCTCGCTAAATTTATTTTCCAAATATTTGCGGGAATGCTTTATTTGGGATTGAGGGTTGGTTGTAGTTGAATAGGATCCGGTTTATCGACATTTCGGCAAACTAAGGGTGCTCAAGCGAGTGTTATTTTTGAAATATTTGTGAAAAATAGTATTGTTTTATTTCTTCGTTGCAGATTAGGTTTGCAGTAATAAATACATCATATTAATAACGAAATATAAGATTATAAGAAATTATACGAAGTATAAGAAATATAAGAATTATATATAGAGAGATAATTATAGAAGTTATATTATAGTGTTTAATAAACGAACGTCGAAGTACTAAACCTAATTACTAGACTGTGAACCAGTGCATTCAAATGAGTTTTTCAACACATAATTAAGATGACATTTTTCTACTTGGATGTCGGGATTTTGAGTCCAAGGCTAAACCAAGTTTCAACACTTGTAAAGTGGAAAGTTGGAAAGTTGTATTTCGTTATCACGAGATATACTTACTTGCCGTGTCCGGCTCATACGACATCTTTCCAAAAAATAGCGGCAGCAATAGCCTTGTCGTTACATAAAATTTAGTCTCCGTGCGTGCATCCTTCTTCCAGTTGTGGGCAGACCAGTATGTGGCTCATATCCTGGGGCTGACCACACGCACACAGCACATCGCCGTTGTCAGACATTCCCCGCCTCAACAGATTTGTCTTGCACCTTGCCACTCCTGTCCTGAGCCGATTTACGGATTTCCATACCGCGAAAGTTAGGTGTTTTCCTGGGGCCATTTCTTCTCTTGGGGGTTCCCGAGTAGTTAGCTGTTGGGTCCACCTAGTGATACGGTTATTTTCTATGGATTCCTCGAGTGTGTGTGATCTTGCCATGAAGCTCTTCCTTGATCTTAGGCGTCGACCGGCTGGCTCGTGTTGGAGCAGAGGATGGCGAGCATCGCTTTCCTGTTTCGTCCTTTCAGCATCCGTGGCGACGGCTCTTGCACAGATGGGGGTGCCACGCCAATAAGTGGGTACAAACTATTAAGTGGAGTTGGCTTTAGGCAGCCTGTCACGATTCTTGCTGTCTCGTTGATAGCGACGTCCACATGTTTCGCTTGAGCTGAAGCAGCCCAAACCGGTGCGGCGTATTCCGTAGTAGACACACAGAGCGTCAATGCCGAGCCTCTGAGCGTTTCTGGTTGAGCTCCCCATGCTGTGCCTGTGAGTTTTCGCGATATGTTATTTCGCGCACTAACTTTGCCTTTAGTATTGATGCAGTGTTGTCTAAAGGAGAGAGTACAGTCCAGGGTTACGCCCAGGTATCTCGGCGTCGGGCAGTGCTCCAGTCGTTCCCCTCGCCAATGTATCTCGAGGTCTCGTCGTGCTTCTTTGTTTATCAGATGGAAGGCGCAGACCTGCGTCTTGCTGGGATTCGGCTTTAGGTGGTTTTTCTGGTAATAGATTGCCAGTTCCTCAAGGGCGACCTTCAACTTCTCCTCCACCTCGGTAAACTCGGTGCCCTGGGCTGCCACAGCTCAGACCCTGTGCTCATCAAACAATGTTTCTTCAGCAAGTGTAACAAAAACGGATAACTAGTAAACCAATTATCAAAGGTGACATTGCGATTGCTCTTTGAAATTGGAGCTACAAGTCTATCTACAAAATCGAAAGCTTTGTTGCTGAGTGCGTACGGGCCCAGTGGCTGTTTTCCCGGGCAAATTTCTAGATTGGTAATGTAAAATGTCTTCGCATCTACTAAAGCATATATTTTCAAACCATATTTGCTAGGTTTGTTTGGAATATATTGACGAAAACTGCAACGGCCGCGAAATTATGGAAATTGTTCGTCAATAGTCATATACTCAGATGGGGTATATGTTTTGCCTTGCAACATTCTACAAACTTCTCAAAAACAGAACGAACAGCAGCCAAATTGTCAATTTTTTTTTTCACCGGCATAGATGAATTGCCTTATATTGTTAGGAATCGGCTGGTCGTTCATGTACCCGTCTTACAAGAGTGGGGACAGGACCAAGTTCTGGACCCTCCTTCTGCTATTCTTGTTTTGGAGTGAAACATATAATCTCCTGTTCTGGAGGAATAGACCGATGACCATAGTGAGCCTATAGTATTTTGTTGTCTCATAAAGCTTTCTTAACAGCCTCCTGTGGTTGACAGTGTCATAAGCGGCTGTCAAATCGATGAACGTCGCTCCAGTAATCTTCCTTCTCTCAAAACAATCCTCTATGTGCTTAGTTAGGTTGAGGATTTGGCCACAGCATGATTTCCTTTGACGTAAACCGGCCTGCTGTTCGTTAATCTTGGCATCCAAAATCTCCGCTGTTCGGTTTAGAATCAGTCGTTCCAGCAGTTTGAAGAGTTGGCAATGAAGGGACACGGGCCTGAAGTTCTTAGGGTCAGTCGGTTCCTTGCCATGTTTCAGTAACGTGACCACACGAGATTCTTCCTCCATTCTTTGGGGATCTTCAGGTGCGTGACACATACGTTTACATATTAAGGAGACATATGCAGGGTCTGTGGTCCAAAGTTCTTGATCTGTTCTGCCCTCAGATCGTCCACACCCGCCGCTCGGTTGAGTTTTATCCCTTCAATCTCAGCCACAAGTTCAGTCATGTAAGAAAGGGCACCGAGGAAGTTGTTCTCATGCTCCAGGTCACTGATAATGTGCTCTTTACTACTAATGTGCTGCTGGATCTGAAGTGACTGGAATAAAGTTCCGAACTTGTTTTGTGGCGTCACCACTCAAGTTTTTAGGGTCTTCCATGCCCTTCTGCTGTTGACCTTCATATCTAGGTTTTCTAGCATGTTACACCTCTTGGCCGTTCGGTCATTTTTGACATCAGTATTTCTCCGGCCTCAGATGTTTCCTCGGCAAAGGGGTCTGCGTCGTACAATTCTTGATGGCATGAAAGAAGGGGTTTCGCATCTCCAGATAGAGCAGGCATGTACTCGGTGCGACAGCCTCTGGGAATGTTTTTTCTTGAGGCCTTCACAACCAATTTTATGAATGCTTCGTACATCTCTGGCTGAGGAGCGATTCTCGCTATCTCTACATCGAGGTTTTTGCTGAACTTGTTCCAATTAGTCTTCCTGAAATTAAAGCGTATTTTGAAGGGTACATCCTCTGGTTTTACCACGGCGCTGATGGAACATATGAACGGTCTATGTTGAGTTCGCGGTATTGGTTCCCCGACGCTCTTTTTGCATTGTGCCGCCACCCTTGTACTCACGAAGATGTTGTCGGGGTTATATCCTCGTCTCCAGCGGCCACTGTGGAAGGTGGGTGGAACTTTGGGATCGTGTATTATTTGCAGTTCGTTGGTTTCGGCCCACTTTTCGAGCTCTGCCCCATTCTCATCCGTTTCACTGTAGCCCCAGGCCAAGCTTTTGCAGTTGAAGCCGCCGATGACAAAGTTGATCTCCTGCTGGCGGAAATTGTTCGGGTTTGAGAACTTGAACTTGACATCCGGGAGTTTGTACACTGACCTCACTGAAAAATTTGGAGTACGGATGGTCAGCAGCTCGATATTATCTAAATATGTCATGGAGGTGGAGATGACGTCAACACCAGGCTTGGCAAAAATAGCGCTCCCATACTGATCATGTGGTCAACCATCCTCATGCCAGCCACCCTTGGTCTGTTCCGCGTGATGCCTCTATGGGTCTCCTGTACCAGAAGCACGTCGCATTTCGTTTGCTTGCACATGTCCACCAATAAAACTTCCTTAAGACTAGAAATTCCTTAAATATTAATTGAAATCGTAACCACGAATGGCCTTGAGAAAGGCCTCCTTGGCAGGCTTGTTGCAACGTCAATGTTCATTTTCGTTTATCGTAGATCCGGTGTTAGAAGAATTAGCCGTTGAATACGTTCAACGTATCCAGAATACGCCCGATTGTGGTTCTCATGCGAGACAGCGCAATCTTCGGGGAGGCTTCTTCTGTATACCCCGAGAGTACATACCGAGAGTACCGAGATATTACATGTCTAAATGAAAGATTATGCGCATACAATCAATCACGAATTAATAGAGGTGTAGAACAAGTCTGGTATTCCGACAAGCCAACCGAATCACTGCATTGAAAAACTTATCAAACTTCATAAGAACTAGCGGCTTTTGAAGAAAAATAAAACTAGAGCTTCAAAAGAGCTTCAGAGAGATTTTGTTTACAGCAGAACTAAACAAACTTTTTGATATTTCCCATTCCTACATGCATTTGCAGGAACACTTCAACAAACATAGAAGTGTCTGCTTCACATAAAGTATTACTCGTTCTTGATAACCATTTCTCACATATTCATATTAACCCTGCGAGCGGTAGGTTAAAGTATGTAACATGGAGCGCAAGGTGGGTGTCACAAACCCAGATATGGATCGTGTTAATTTAATAGTTTAATGCATTTTTTATTATTATTTTATTGATTATAAAATATCATTACTTATTATTGAACCAAAATGAAAAGTTAAATAAAATGTTTTTTTCTGGTTTCAACATCGTCATCATCAACATTTTACTAATAAAACAAATAAATTAAAGATAATTAAAAATAATTTTTATGACATGTAACTAATCAGACTCCTCTTTAGATTTAGTGCCCTTTTCACATGCGAAAATAGCATGATCCATACATATGTAACGATTGCATTGGTAGCAAGTGTATTTAGTTTTGCGATCTTTTTTAGTGGGGCATATTTCACATCTTCTAACAGATCTTGACACTTTTCGTGGTGGTTCGTTTGATGTTTCACCGACATGATCCTGGATCCTTTTACGAAGTTCTTTTGATAAATGTAGATTCTCCTTCCTATTTCGTAAATGCTCTGCAACTAATTCCATTCCCAAGTCTCTGAGAAAATTTCGACGCAATATTATTGAGAAGTTATTATTGGCCTTATGCTGTTTTTAGCAGACATATTCAAAATAGCGTAGAAAATTACCATTGGCCATCGTTTCGTATTACGCGATACATCATTATTGCCACACATCTGATCCACAATATCTACACCTCCCTTAGTCTGGTTATAGAAGGTAATCAGCAAACCGGCTTTTTCTTGGAACTTGTAGTGTCAATTGTATCATCGTGATGTAATGTTGACATCAACAACACCACCTTATTTTTCTTTGGCACATGGAATGCTAAAGAAATATCCTTTTGAAAACCAAATAAAGTGTTGGAAATATGTCTATTACGGTTTTCGAGCATTTTCTTTGGAATTTCCACCTTATTTTTACGAACAGTCCCTGTGCTCATCAAACGATGTTTCTTCAGCAAGTGTAACAAAAACGGATAACTAGTAAACCAATTATCAAAGGTGACATTGCGATTGCTCTTTGAAATTGGAGCTACAAGTCTATCTACAAAAGCGAAAGCTTTGTTGCTGAGTGCGTACGCGCCCAGTGGCTGTTTTCCCGGCCAAATTTCTAGATTGGTAATGTAAAATGTCTTCGCATCTACTAAAGCATATATTTTCAAACCATATTTGCTAGGTTTGTTTGGAATATATTGACGAAAACTGCAGCGGCCGCGAAATTATGGAAATTGTTCGTCAATAGTCATATACTTAGATGGGGTATATGTTTTGCCTTGCAACATTCTACAAACTTCTCAAAAACAGAACGAACATCAGCGAAATTGTCAATTTTTTTTTCGTTCTTCACGTGTGGTCTTGTCGAATCGTAAGCAATTCTGAATAAATTGAAATTTCTTCAAAGATATGGTAGTCCTAAAAATCTCGATACCTGTTCCATCACCTCTCCATAAATCTTTCAAATTTAAATGATTCGATTTGAAACGTCCAGCCAGGAAAAACATACCAATAAAAGCTTTCAATTCTGATGTTGTTATAACAGCCATCTCGTATTTCTTTTTGTGACTATTTTGACATGCTGCTCGACTCAGACAAATTTGAACGTTCTTGTGATTCCTTATTTCTTGCAAAATGTCATCAGTGAAAAACAGTTTCCAACACTCAACAGCTGTCTTTACATTTCGTCCAATAGTTTTCACGCCTTGCTTTTCTCTTACAATATTTTCTGACCTAGTACGTACATTAGACCTTTCCGGTAAAGTAGACCACTTTGTACCATTCTTCCCCAACAAATATCTTCTGTTATCTTCGACGTCCATCTCCTGCTTTGTATCACTTTCACGGCTTATTTGACTAACATTATCGATTTCGATTTCACTATCGGAATCGCCAGAAGAACTGACCTCGGCTTCGTCTAAAAGTCTCAATATTATATTTTCATCGTACGACATATTACGGTGACTGTCTTACCATGACTAGTTTGTTTCTCGGGGATGACCGTATTTTTATCATTTTCCAGGTATAATCGTACTGGTATTGTTTCTATAATCTCATCTTAAAATATCCATTGCTAAATTTATACATCGTTCGCGGGATTATAGAAAAACCCCATCGTAAAATACCCACTGTGTAATTTCCGAATTCCCGAAACCAATAAGGATTTATTATCTGCGGCCCGTGGTCGCTACAAATACTAGTTCAAAATTTGTTACACGGAGCGTAAGGTGGGTGTAACTCACCCGCTGACACCTTTGACCTCTTCTAAATAATTCGCGGGGTGGCGGTCAACTGTGCCCTGACAATCGGCACTTCCTTACCACTCTCCACGCAGCTACTCAGACTCACAGTCTGTTATAACGACTAATCTCTAAAATATCGACCAATTTATCCTGGTCTGGGTGTACTACACCGAACCTACCGCACGATGGGTTAATGCACTGGACTTGTACAATAACAACGGCATTATTTTACTGTCTTTCCCTCGCCATTGCTCACACAAACTCCAGTCGCTTCATCGATCTGCATATGGCCCTATAAAGAAGACAGTAAATTCGAGCTGTGATGCGTGGATGCAAAGCCATCCAGGAAAAACAATAGCAATTTATGACATCCCAGGGATTGTGGCGTCTGCTATGTCTCTTGCTCTGTCATCATCCAACATTCAATCCGGTTTTCACAAAACGGAAATTTGCCCATATAACCGACATCAGTTTACTGAGCTTGATTTTGCTCCTGCATTTGTGACGGATTCACCGAATCCAGAAGATACAACTGACGGTTGACGGTTGGTAACGGATAGACCTTATTTCGAAAATACAACTGTGTCCGCAGTTGTTTCTACATTGAATGCAAATCCAACTGAAGATGAAACGCCGCGATTATTGCCTTCTATTTTATAGGAGGAACTACAAGAAGAGACAACTTTAGAGGCAACGGTTCAGCAACAGGCTATCAATAAATCACCAGTTCCAACAACTGAGCAAGAAAACCACCTAGACATTACAGCAGCATTATAAATCCGGAAACTTTACTGAGACCGTCTACAAGTGCGCAATCAATTTCTAATAATCCTATTGTAACACCTAGAAGAAAACCACCTAGACATTACAGCAGCATTATAAATCCGGAAACTTCACTGAGACCGTCTACAAGTGCGCAATCAATTTCTAATAATCCTATTGTAACATGAGTCCCAAAACTCTTGGAATACACTCTTGCCATGAATTTGAAGAAGCAGGTCATTTCTTAATTCACACAAATAAAATTAAACAAATGATCAACTGTCATTTTTAAGTAGCTGTCAGTAGTTAATATAAATATCTACCGGTCTAACTTAATTTATTTAATTTAAAAATGTTTACAAAAGAGCGGAAAACTTTGGCGCAGAAACTTTTAACTTTTTAGCAGAAAAGTTATTTGCGTAATGGTAGACGGTAGATGGTAGACTGGAAAATGGTGAATGGGAATACTGTATCGACCCGTACATTGAAGAATTTAGGCAACGCTTTCCTATGGCTGTATTTATTAGGAAACAGTTTAGAAGGCAGGTTTTACGATCAGTTGATTGCTTTCGAAGTACTGGTAACATTAATAACAAATCAAGAAGTGGAAGGCCTCGTATTAATAATGAGAATATTATAAACAGCATCAGAAATGCAGTTCAAGACGACCCAACCACTTCAATTAGGAGACTAACTCAACAGTGGAATTTAAGTCGTACTACCACTCACTGGATTATTCATAAAGATCTTCACATGAAACCATATAAGTTGCAAATGTACCAAGAACTTTTACCACTCGATTATAATAAAAGATTGGCCTACTGTAAATTAAAATATGAACGACGAAGTGTTAAATTTAACATTTTTCACTGATGAAGCCTGGTTTCATCTAAACGGATACATTAATTCCCAAAACATGCACATGTGGAGTGTTGACAACCCACACTTTTTTTAGAGAGACCCCACTGCTTCCAATCAAAGTTGGTGTGTGGTTAGCAATGTCAAGACGCAGAATTATCGGTCCCATATTTTTTCATAGTAATTTAAAGGCTGCCACTTATAGAGCCACTATTTTGCAACAATTTATTAACGAACTTCATGATGATGAACTCCAAAATGGCTCCTTACAACAAGATTCTGCTAGACCGCACATTGCCCGTGAAATTTTCTTCATGAATTCTTCGACGACAGGCTAATAAGCAAAGACCAATTGCCATCACCTACTTGTGATCTAACTCCTCTGGACTTTTTCAGTAGAAGATCTTCGAAACAATGTAATAAGAAAATGTGAGGAAATAGACAACACAGTATTACAAAATGTGTTGGATAACATAAAACGGCGAATTAATTTGTGTATTCGTGAAAATGAACATCTGATTCAACATCTGTTGTAATGTTTGTTCTTGTTTGTTAATATTCATCATTTTTGCCTTTTCATTTACCTGATTTCATACCAAACTATTTTGGCAAAAATAAAATGGCTCTTGAATATTCAAAACCAATTTCTAGTAAATTAATAATAAATCAAACTAAACTATCCTAGGTACAATTAAACTATAAAAATTAAGAAAACAACTAAATGTTTTTATAAAGACTGTGTAAAATAAATGCCTTGTTTTTTAATAAGATTTACTCGTTGACTTTTATGATATCTAACATCAAGAAAAATAACAGTCTTTCAAGATATCACTCACACTCGCGATGTCCCTTTTAATTCAATTGAGACGCTTTGTGTCAAATAAGGTTAGATTAATAGCAGTACGTTGCGGCGTCAATCTGTAATTTTTTTCATTCAATAAATCATACTCTGTAAATCACCTACGTGTCTTTCAAAAATTTTCAATTTTAAAATATTTGGGGCCAATTCATTTTCAATTGAATTCGTTGCAATAAATCTTCTATTTCTCATATTTTGTTGTAAAATTAAATCTATAACAAGAAGATTAATTATATTTTATTTAATTCTTGGGTAAAGGATTTTGGTTAATAAAACATATTAAATTATAAATAAAATGTTAAATAAATAAAAATTTAGTAAATGTTAGATTAATATGTTAATAAAACATATTAAAACATATAAATATTAAATTTAATAGATATGACTAGAGATCGGATTTTAGGCAAAACATCCATCGTCAGTTTTTCAGCATCGACTTTCTAATAATACACAAATTTGTTTTAGTAAATTCTGAATCATTAGAGCCCTATTTGATTTTGCCTTTTTTGCCTTTTTTGTACTATTTTTTTTTATCACCTATTTTACCAGGTATTTTGCCTATTTTCGTTTATTTTTACCTATATTTGCCTATTTCTCTGTCTATTTTGTATTCTTGGCATTTTCTTATGCAATTTAGGTCAATTTATCATAAATTAGATTTGTGACCAGTCTTTGAGAAGCCATGCCACCTTCACCAGACGAAATTGTTTTTTTTTGCTTTTAGCGGTGTCACAGACCGATTTATTTGATCATCCCCTTTCTTTTGTTAAAATACCGCGAAACTTACGCAACCAACTATTCCCTCCACTCTTTAATTTTCTCAGCCAATCCTTGAAAACCCAGCCCTTCTACAGATCGTGCATAACTAACGAAATATTTGAAAGTTCCCTTCTCACTGTAGTCATTGCCTTTATATCAGTTGTTTCTGCTGTTTGTTTGGCCCTTGTAGTCTTGTGTTGTAGTTGAGCAAAAGTGAATTTGAATGTTTTTTTTATCAAAATGCCAAAACAAAAGACACCCCTTAATAGAAAAGTAAAAGAATGGATATCAGGTATATCCGAACTGAAATTGGATGGGGACGGTGTATTTTGCAGCACCTGCAGTAAAATAGTAAGTTCTACAATTTTTCACCATTAAACACAAACTGAAACATTACTGATGTTAAATATATAATTGTAGGTGGTATTTAAAAAGAGTAGCCATGTTGAGCAGCATTTAAAAACATCTCTCCATAAAGAAAATAAAACCAAAAATTTGAGGCAATCACTATTAACTCAAAGTACTTTAAATGAGCAAACTCAGGTGAAAAATGAGTTTTATTTAGATTTATGTATAGCTTTAGTGGCCGCAAATATACCTTTTTTTTAAATTGGAAATCACTGAATTTAAGGGATTCTTGGAGAAATATTGCAAAGAGAATGTACCCAGTGAATCTGCACTACGAAAAAACTATTTGTCAAAATGTTACGACAAGGTATGCAAATTAATTTAACAAAATCATAGGATACTTACATAAATCTTGATTTCTACTTTAATGAAATTAAATTATCTGCTGTTAGGGACAATTCTGTGTTTTTTTAACTGTAGGTATCTTTAAAGTTTAAAAAAGACAAACTTGCTCCTAATATAAAAAAATTATAAATATTTTAAATATTTAGTCTATTGAAAACATACGAACTGCTATTAGTCTCCATGATATATACATATGTGTAGACGAAACAACTGATGCCATGGGACGATGTGTTGCAAATTTGATAGTAGGAAAACTAACCGATGAAGGCCCTTCAAAAGCTCATTTAATGGCCTGCAAAATTTAAAAAAAAGCAAATCATGCTACAATATCACGTTTTATTAACGATAATTTAAGTAGGTACGAGTCTAAATTTTGTCTACAGGTGGTTACCTACATTTTTTTAGCATTATTATGGCCAAATGGTATCCAGCATGATAAAGTTAAGTTATATTATTCAGATGCAGCTGCATATATGGTGAAATCTGCTGTAAGTTTGAAGATTTTTTACCCAAATCTTATACATGTCACTTGCTTAGCTCACGCATTGCATTCGGTATGTGGAGTAATACGTAACGAATATGAAAACGTAAACGGACTAATTGCCAGCACAAAAAAGGTATTTCTCAAATCTCCGTTAAGAATTCAAGTATATAGAGACCATTTACATGGCCTACCGCTGCCTCCTGAGTCAATAATAACACGATGGGGCACTTGGCTGAAAGCTGCCTTCTTTTATTGCGACAATTTTGAATCAATTAAACAGGTAAAGACTTGATTCTCTATTTGTTGAAAATATTCCTACTAGATTAATACAAGATTTTGATTCTGATGCGACTAGGGCTATAAAAGATGCAAAAATGTACTTTGCAAAACCGAACATCAAAAACGATTTAATTTATATCAAGAGTAATTTCAAAATTCTTGTTGATGGTATAAAGCTACTTGAAACAAATACCTCACCTTTGGTGGAAACAATTGGCATTATCAATAATGTGACGGAGTCCCTGATGTCAACCCCAGGACAAGTGGGTCGAAAAGCATACGAAAAATTGACAAAAGTAATAAATAAAAACACTGGATTTGCTTTTCTGAATAATATTTCAAAATTATTGGCTGGCGAAAATGCTGAAATGCCAGAAAAATTGACCATATGACACATCCCAAATTATAAATTTGCACCACTAACATCGTGCGATGTGGAGAGGTCATTTTCCATCTACAAGACTATATTATCTGACCGTCGTCAACGGCTGACGGAAGATAATTTAGAAAAACTGATGGTGTGCTGATGTTTTCAGGTTCTCGTTCCATTTTTTTTTTAAACTAGGTCAGTTCTTGGGTATTTGAAACAATGATTAATACTCTTAGTCTTTTTTCCGACGTTTGTTCCTTTATTTTCGGAATTCTTCAAGGAAGCTACAATATTGCATTTTCACAATAAATAACTTATTTAAATGTCACCGTCATAAAATTCAAAATTTAATAATTTGAATTTTATGACGGTGAATTTAATTTTATAGAAATAATTCGGTAAGTGGAAGATAATGTAATGTTGTAGCTTCTTAATGTTGTAGCTTCTTTGGAGAAGTCCGAAAATTATGGACGAAACCTTGTAAAAAAGACAGAGTATTATTCATTGTTCCAAATACCCAAGAACTGACCTAGATTCCAACAAAAATTAAATTTATAAAGAAAATTTTGAGTAAGTAATGGCCTTTTTAGCGACCTAAAACTGTTAATTTAAAGCCTTTTTTCATTAATTTATTTGTCTTTTTGCCTACCTTTTCTGATAGTTTTTGCGACCTTAAAGTCCGACCTCTAGATATGACAATGCTATTTTTGTGTTTGAATTTTGAATTTTGTGGTTGTTAGTTATGTTAGTTTTATAATGTGTGTTAATTTAAGACAGGGGTCGGCAACCTTTTACCCGTGGTGTGCCAAGCCATTCTACCAATATGATAAAGGGTGCTGCCAGAATTTTAACTTATATAATGGGGTTTTAGAGGAGAAAAAAATTATACCAAATTTATCTTTCAAACATATTTATTAAAAAAATAACATAAATTAAATTTTTTTAATGCGAACCTTGTCCCTGCACATTTTTGCTTAATATTATATCAGGGGTATAATTTGTGACTTTTAATTTCACACAAGATTCTGAATGTTCATTTGTTAAACGACTTCTTTGTGGACTCAAAATATGTTTCATATGAGAAAAAATTTGTTCACAGAGATATGTGGAACCAAAAGCGGAAAGGAGAGCACATGTAATTTTTTTTAAACAATAAAATCTTTCCGGCAATGACATCCAACAATTTAATATAGCAGTCGATTTTTCCATAGAGTCATCTTCCAGATTTTTTCGTAATTCCTTAAATTTTGTTTTCCATAATTCTGAAGATATTAGTTCGATAAGTTCCATTTCAAAATTATCAACATTCATCCACTCAAAAATTGAAAAATCAAACGGTATTATTAATGGATCTATTAAATCTGGTTTTATCAGGAAGGAAAATATAAGCAAATGAGCTTCAAAGTCTTTGCATCTTCTGGAAAATTCATCTTTGAGTGCTTCAACGTTGGTTTTAAGTTCATCTTTGTCTATGGTCGATTTATTTGCAAGCGATTTAACATTTGGGAAGTATTTGTAGGTACTAGTATTAATATCACATAAAAATACATTTAATTTTGTAGCAAATCCTGTCCAATATTCAAAAAGTTCGAGCACAGTTTGGCGCTTTCCTTGCAATCTTAAGTTTAGTTCCTTGAGATGTTTAGTTATATCAGTCAGAAACATCAATTTGCATAACCATTCTTTATCGTTCAATTCGGGGAAATGTTGTTCCTTTTCATTAAGAAAAACTTTAATGTGTTCCAGACATGACACAAACTTATTCAAGACATTGCCTCGACTAAGCCAACGAACATGGCTGTATAAGGGGAGGTCGACATATTCACTTTCCATTTCTTCTAAAAGAGATTTAAATTGCCTGTGTGTCAATGAAGAGCGAGACACTATGAAATTAACTATTTTAACAACAGTGTCCATTACAGGAATTAAGCGCTGTGACGAAATTTTGGCAACTAAACTTTCCTGGTGTATTATACAATGAAAGTTCAATATTTTATGTCCAATATGATTTTCAAGAAGTTTGACAAATCCTTTATCCTTGCCAACAATCTGTCAAAATAATTTATGAATGAAGCAAGAATATCCTGCCCCTTAGTTGTCCCAGACAGAGGAATCAAATTGCACAATTCTTCATAAACTTGACCTTTATCACAATACCGTACAAATACTGCAAGCCGCGCAATATCATTTACATCTGTACTTTCATCAACAGCAACGCTAAATGCAACAGATTCTTGTAGTCCAGAATTCTGTTTTGTTGTCACATTGTCTGCCATTTCAGTTATTCTTCTTTCAATCGTTCGCGCAGAAGCCGGTATTTCTCGAATTCGGGATAGTATGGTTTGTTGGTTAGGTAAATCGCTAAACAACTTTTCTGCACTTTTTATAAAGATTTCCTTTATATATTCCCCATCTGTAAAGGGTTTGCCTTTGGCAGCTATGCAATGAGCAATTGCGAAGCTGCATTCTGTCGCCTTAGGCTTCGTTCCAGTTATTCCACAAAAAAAAGCTACTTGTTTCTTATAACCAGAAACAGCTCTCTTTATAGTTTCACATTTCTCATCGTTGCTATTAAATGTGGACTGATGTTTGGTTTGGAAATGTCTTTGTACGCTTGACGTGCGGCATACGACACTTTCGTGACATATCACACATACAGCACGATCCTTTTGTTGTATAAATCCATATTCATTCGTCCCATCTTGAAACCAGCGAATATTTAGTTTTTGTTTCTTTGCCTCCATATGATTAAATATGGATTAAAAATAACAAATATTAAACCAATAAGATACAAGTCTTACAAAAAAAGTTAGAACGGAAAGTAGCTACCAGTATTAAACGAAATGCAAGTTTTACTGGATTCCAGGCAAATATGCGCAGCACAAAACGAGAAAGAGAGGGGCGAATGTATTCCGGCTTGAACATTCGTATAAGTCCGCTTCGATAACTAGTCGGTGCTGCGCATGTTTCATTCATTTTGCTCCGAATGCGTTTCCACAAAAGCATCGCGCAGATTTTCGTGACATTGGCAAGCCTCCTTAGATAAATGATATAATTAAACATTTTCTCTTATTTAAAAATCACTTCATCTCGATATTTTCACGATTTCCCTGATTACTAGAGGTCAGAAAAAAATACGGTGCCGTATTTTTTTTCGAAAACCTGTATTTTTGATGTTGTTGTAATAAGCTAAATTAAATATTTTATGTAAATATTAAAAAAAACGGCCCTCATGAAAAATTTAAACAAATATTCGGCGTTAACAGAATTTATAAAAGTTGAAATTTTGCTTTGAAATCTTTGATAAGGGCATTTATATTCATAAAAAATAGTTGTTAAAAAATTATTTTTTGATTTTATTTAAATGTTTATTTTTTACAAAAATTAGCTTGTTTAATAGGAAATTTATAGCAAATTCAGACCACCGCCCCCCTCCCCCCCCCACACAAAAAAACCGCTTTTATTCAGTTATAGCAAAGACAACAAAGTGAACATTCGCTAGGAATACCGTATTTTACCCTCTAAATATATATTATAATTAAATTATATAATATTATTTTAAAATACCGTATTTTCACCGTATTTATTCCGAACTCTGCTATTTACTTTGTAGAGTGCCATTCAGAAACACGCGTGCCATAGGTTGCCGACGCCTGATTTAAGAGATTATAAAATATACTAAGGCCCATAGTGTCTTCTCTGTAATTAATAGTGTTATTTGTTTTAATTTGTATCATTTCACTAATATTTCTTCTTGTGCTATTTTTGTCAATGTCAAGAATTTTAAAATTGTCAAAATCAAAGAAATGTCCGTCTATAAAAAAGTGTTTTGTGGGTGCAGTTTTGTTTAAATTATTCGAATTTTTATAATCATTTTTATGTTGACCAATGCGTTTTTTTTATGTATTGTCCAGATTGCCCAATATAACATTTATTACAGTTGCGTCATGGAATTTTGTATACTAAACCTGATATCATATCTTTTGGAACTCTATCTTTGATTTTGGTGAAAAATAATTTTTTTGGTGAAAAATAATCTTACATTAATCTTATTTTATATATAAAATAAGATTAATTAATTTATTTTATTCGTTTATAAAGTTTCTAGCAAATTTAGTTTTACGTATACTACTATTATAAATTTAATGAAAATTTTCTTTTAAAAAAGTTTTGTACAACCTGTAATTCTTAACCTAATAGCTTTCAATGACTAGTTTTCTGCGAACGGTGTTTGTGTTTGTGGAATATATACGAAAACATTGAAACTAACTAAACTAGATCTGTAAAGTGCTTAATGATATTTGGACAGTTCTATTTTGCATTAATGTAATGAAATTTTTTTCGGATTTTTCGCTAAATTTATTTGCCAAATGTTGTGGGAATGCTTTATTTGGGATTGAGGGTTGGTTGTACTTGAATAAGAATCGACATTTGGACAAACTAAGGGTGCTCAAGCGAGTGTTATTTTTGAAATATTTTTGAAAAATAATATCGTTTGATTTTTCGTTGCAGGTTTCCAGTACTAAATACATTAAGTTATAATATTAATAACGAAATGGAAGATATATTTTATTAATATGTTTTTATAATCTTATCACACTCAAAAAATTCTGTAAGCCTTTTATATTCAGATTATAGCTCGCTGATTCTTTGATTTCTCATTATTTCCAACCTCCTTGTCATCTTTCTTAACAATATTTTGTAACCGTTTCAACTTTTTCTTATTTGTCACCACTTGCTATTTCAACTGCTTCGCAGCAAACTTCTTATTACATCCATCAACTAATTTACTAACTACTTTATTAACGACATTTTGTATATTATCTTGTTGACATGGATCATTTAGCCCAAACAAAATATATGCGTAAATATATATTTTGTTTGGGCTTCAATGACATAACAGCTGCTTCATTTAAACCACAGAATTTGTCTCTGTGTTGTTTCTTTGGTTTCCTTTTTATCACAACTACATCTTCATATACTGTGTCTTTGAGTGGTTTTTCATTTTTGAGTTTGCGGTCTGTTTGCAGTAAGTACAACTTATTTGCATGGTGTTTGTGTTTAAATTTTTCTTTAATTTCTTCAAATATTTTGTCTGGAACTTGGTCAAACTCCTCTTGTGTAACATTTTCCGGGCAAATCTTGATAACTTTGGTTGTGGTTGAATTCTATGCTGGTCTTTTGACTGACTATATTGTATTAAATATTTTGAACATCTTTTCTTAAAGTCTAGTAGTTCAAAAATATACTTTTCATTATCATATTGCTGCTCCAATCGTAAATAGTAATTGAATTTGAATGCTGGATTTTGTTGTAATTTTGACAATCTCCATAAATATTCGGCAGATTTTGTTGCTAAAGTCATGTTTAATTTGAATACAAAATTAACATATAAAAAAGTAAATGACGGTAACGAAAAACACGTGAGAGAGGGGTACCAATCGACTGAAAATGATTATTAAAAATAAAATTTTTAAATTGTAAATTTAGAAATCTATTACTACAACTTTCGGAAACTACATAAAATAAGCAATATTTTTATTATATTTCTACAAAACTTTATTTCCCAAAAATCCATACCAAATCCTTACCTCAGAAGACAATAATATAGTGTGTAATAAACGAACTTCGAAAAAACCTAATTACTAGACTGCGAATTACTAGACTGTACCAGTGCATTAAAATTAGTTATTCAATCTTTCATTCATTTCCGAGTCCGAGACACCAGTATTTACATTCAGGCCCATCCTTTCCAATAGTTGTCAGCTTAGGTTAGGTTAGGTTAGGTGTTTTGGAAATATATAGTGTATAATAAACGAACTTCGAAGAAACCTAATTACTAGACTGCGAATTACTAGACTGTGCCAGTGCATTAAAAATAGTTATTCAATCTTTCATTCATTTCCGAGTCCGAGACACCAGTATTTACATTCAGGTCCATTCTTTTTAATAGTTGTCAGCGTCTATCTTCCTGTCACTTGCCACAATTAGGTCCTCCATCGTGCATGCCTCTCCCATGTTGTGACATCTGAGAAGATAGCTGTCGGTCTGAAGCCTACCGCATTCACACAGCTCGTCATCTACAGGCATTTTCCATCTCATCTTGTTCGATTTGCAGCCCTTCACTTCTGTCCTTAGTCTGTCCAGTGATTTCCATGTCCCTTATGGTAAAAGTTTACCCGGTGGCAGCTCTTCTCTGGGTTCGGTCCGCAGGTTTGGGTGTTGTTCTTCCCATAGTTCTATGCGGCGTTGTTTTGCGCGTGTGTGCAGTTGTTGTGTATGTTGCAGAAAGCTCTTCCTTGATTTGAGTCGTCGCCTTTCTGGTTGTTGGTCGTGTATAGGGTGCCGCCAATCTTCGATCTGTTTCTGCCGCTTTGTTTCGGATGCTACTTTGCATCTGACGTGTGCTAGGGTGATTCTAGATTGATGGTACAGCTTCTCGACAGGTGTCCGTCTCAGGCAGCCTGTTAAAATCCTGCACGTCTTGTTTAAGGCCACTTTGACATATCTTGCGTGAACCGAGTTGTACCACACTGGTGCCGCGTACTCGGCAGCGGAGAAACAGAGAGCAAGGGCCGACGTACGCAGCACGTCAAGCTGCGCTCCCCATGTTGTGCCAGTGAGCTTCCGCATGATATTATTCCTAGCACAAACTTTGGGCTTTGTATTCTGGCAGTGTTTTTGGAAAGGTAATGTGCTGTCCAGTATTACGCCCAGGTACTTTGGAGTGTCGCATGTTTCGAGTTCTCGTTCTCTCCATGTGATTTGCAGCTTCTTGCGTGTGTCCTTATTTCTCAGGTGAAATGCACATACCTGCATCTGGTTTATGTCGTAGTACTGTGCCATGTTTCTAAGGCTGCAGTTACTTTATTCTTGACTTCTTCGAAGCTTTTCCTTGCGGCTAAGGCTGTGTCATCCGCATAGATGAAGCGACGTGTTTGTTGGTCGGTTGGTTAGTCATTTTTGTATACGTTGAAAAGCATAGGAACCAGTACACTTCTCTGTGGTAGGACGTTCCTCTGGTCTCTCCATTGACCCCTGCAGTGTAACATAGAAGCGCCTGTTCTGCATCAGAGTTTTCACCAGTCCAGATAGGCGATAGTCCTTGGTAAGATTATGCAATTTCTCCACTGCTTTTTGGTGGTTTATCGTATCATATGCCGCTGTCAAGTCTACAAAGCCTACACCGATAATTTGCTTCCGCTCAAAGCCATCTTCAATATGTTGTGTTAGGTTTATGTGTGTCACATTTTTGGGATTTGCAATTTCCTAGCACAGTAGTTCATTAAGTTGGTGATCCATGCAATGGTTGCAGTTCCAAAAATGTTTTATTTTATCTGTTTTTAGATCATCTAGTCCTCCAACCTTGTTATTTTTTCGTTGTCTGGATCCCTATGTATTTCAGTTTTTGAGGCCCTCCTATGGGTCTTTCGGTTCATTAGCAGTTGGTGTGCGATCTGGTCTGAAGTGACCAGTGTCTGGTTCGGAGAAGAACTTGTGGGATCGTTGCTAAGATTTTTAATAAGTTTCCAGGCACATCGGCTGTTCTGCTTCAGAACTTCAGATCTTCCATCATCGTTCGCCACTTATCGGAGTTTGATATAGGGATTGGTTGCATCAGATCTTCGCCCGTATTTATGGTGTCTTCAGAGACACATAGGGTCCTCACATAGGGGTATACGTCCTCACATAGGGGTACCTCTTCAACTGGTCTGCGGATTCTGGAGTAAAACCTGGTATGTATTCGGTTCTGTATCTCCTTGCGATGTGTTTTCTATATAGTCTCTTGACGATGTCGATGAAAGCGTCATAGTTTTCGGGCTTTGCTTCCAGGGACGTGATCTCGTGATCCAGGTCAGCTCCGAGCTCATTCCATCTTGCCTTCCTGAAATTTCTCTTCTGAAGGTCTTCTGAAGGGAACACTTGCATGTCTCACTGTTGTATAGATTACCCATGTAATGGGACGGTGCTGCGTTTTTGGGAGTGGATATTCTACATGCTTTGTTGATAGGGGAACATGTTTGTCTGAGAAAAACATGTTATCCTCGTTATAGCCTCTTCTCCAGCGACCGCTTTTGAAAGACGGAGGCAGCTTGGGGTCGTATATCAGGTGCAAGTTCGTGTGCTTTGTCCAGTTCTCCAGTGCAGCTTCATTTTCATCGGTCTGGCTATATCCCCATATTATGCTGTGACAGTTGAAATCGCACAGCACTGTCCTCCCGTTTTGCGACCGGAAGTTGGGAGCCTTTTGAATTTCGAAGGCTGCATTGGGCGGTTTTGTATATTGACGTGACAGTGAGAGACTTTACCTCCACTGTGAGAATCTCAATGTTTTCATGTGAAGTGAATGCGGCAGATCGGATTTCAAGCTCAGGTCTTGCAAATACGGCGCTTCCGTACTGATCATGGGGCCTTTCCAAGACCAGTCTAATTCCCGCGATCTTGGGTCATCGCGCAGTGGGGCCTCTGTGGGTTTCTTGAATTACCAAGATGAGTGTGGCTCTTGTCAGATCAGATAAAGTGGTTTCCTTATCCTTAGAAAGTCTTTCAATTTTAATTGAGGTTGTCTTAAATATTGGCTTTAATAAAAACCGATCCATTATCGATATCGATGGTGTTTCGGTGTAGGAAGGATTAGGTTTTTCTCTTGCCGTTTCCAGGGGACGCCCGTTCGCTGTAATTTTTCAGTCTCTACATTCAATCTACGTGGAGGCCATTCCTTACATGTCCCCCAGTTATTCAATATGTAATAAACATAACATTTTTTTACTTGGATGTCGGGATCTTGAGTCAGTTCTAAGGCTAAACCAACATTCAACACATCGGCAAGTTTTATTACATAATTCATTACATGATTCTGCGCATATAATCATTCAGGAATTAATAAAGATGTGAAACAAGTCTGGTATTCCGACAAGACAATCAAATCTCTACTTTGAAAAACTTATTTAACTTCATAAGAACTGGCAGCTTTTGATGAAAAATGAAACTAGAGCTTCAGAAGGAGTGTATTTGTTTACAGTAGAGCTAGACAAACTTTTTGATATTTCCCATTCAAAGACCATAAATTGAGGAACTTTCTTATTGATCAAAGAGAGAGAAGTGCAAATTGATTATCACTTCAATTGCCAAGAAGCTAAAAAAGACCAAAGAACTTTCTCTAAAGCGAAAACGAAGAGCTGAAGAATTAGACAAAAGGCAGCTGAAATAATGCTTTGAATTGTGTCAAATCAAGAACTAATACTTGATTGCAGCTTTAGTAGCACTTACAGTGCCACCAGTGGCGTAGCTAGAGGGGTGAGGTGGGGGCGGATTGCACCAGGTGTCATCCGTTTGTTGTTTCTTTTTTTGGTAACCGTTCTAACGTTTTGTTTTGTAACCGTTTTGTGGGCATTGAAAAAGATTTTATGTTATAAATCGAAACGTCGACTTGAGAATAATTTCACTTGCATTCCTTTGATCGTAGGTACTACCCGAATTTCGCCTTTAATACCAATAACTTATTTTTTTACTATTTTTGGGATAATCGTTCGGACACGTCAATATTATTTTCCAAAATGCATTGTTATGTCGTAAAAAAAATCTGTCATGATCATGGGTGTTTGCGCTATGACCTCATCGACAGTTTTTTAAATGGCAACCTCCATTTTTTATTCGCGATTTTGATAAACGTTTTAATTGTGTAAATGATGGTGTAAAAATTTTAAAATATTACATTAGAAAATTTTCGAAAAAACTGATTTGAATTAGCCAAAAAACTAAATTGCCAAAATAACAAATATTACATTAGAAAATTTTCGAAAAAACTGATTTGAATTAGCCAAAAAACTTAAATTTTTAAATAAAAAAACTGATTAGCCAGTTTAGAAAAATGGGTTTGTAACAAGAACATCTTAATAATTTTACGTGTATGTCCTCAAACAAGTCCGTTTTATTTTCAAAAATTACACATTTTTATAAAAAAAAAAAATTTCTCTGCTTTTTTTATTTGCGATTCTCATTTTTTTCTTTCGGTTTTGCTTCCGTTTACTAGTCAAACGGCGATTATAAAAAATTAAATTTAACATTTAACAGAAAAAAATAATTTTAAACCCAAAATAAGAACAAAACAAATTCAACGTAAATGTTCAAAGTGTTCGCCACCAACCATGACACTGACCTACACAAGCGTAAACACCTACAATGCGCTCAATCATCTGTGCACAGATTTGTTCCATTTGAACGCGAATTCGAAGTTTTAAATCCTCTAAATTATTAGGTCTATTGAAATAAATTCGCGATTGTAATTTGCCTTTGCATTGACTGGGGTATTCTTGTACAATGAGGATTTTTCCGTGATCAATATCTACAGTTGTGGCAATGTACTGATACATTCAGACAAAAGGTGGCTTTAGCAGAAATTATAATGTTGCTTAAAAACAGGAAATTGATCGACAGGAAATTGTTATCAGTGCTAGACATCCGGTCACGCCGACAACTGATAAGCCAAACAAGTTCAAACAGGAAATTGTTAACAGTGCCAGACATTCGGTCACATATACAGGAAATTGTTATCAGTGAAGACAAAATCAGAACTGGGAGTATTGACACTGTTGGAGGTCATGTTAAAGTTCGAAGACAACTGGAGAGCAACGGATGATATGATAAGAAGCATAAAAAGCATGAAAGAGACACACGAACGTGCCGGACAGAATGCCAAGAACTAACCTAACTAAGAAAATGCCTGAACCACTAAACGTATGATGTGAAATGGGGGAAGTAAGGCAACAAATGCGTGACATAACAAAGACAACGGTATCCTGACGACATGCAAAAAGCGGTAACGGGATGTTCGTGAATTCCAAGGGGGGCACTTCACAAGTTAATGCTGGTGCTTGCTACGTCACCATAAAAAAGTAGGGAAAGATGGTATGTTCTAAATCCATCTCCGCCTCTGGCTTTGACAACTTCCGGTGACCTTGACCTTGGCCACTTCCTGTGACCTTGACCACAATTTCCTGTAAACGTGACTGGATGTCTGGCACTGATAACAATTTCCTGTATCAATTTGTTTGGCTTATCAGTTGTCGACGTGACCGGATGTCGACGTGACATCCGGTCATCCGGACATCCGGCATGTCGTCAGGATACCGTTGTCTTTGTTATGTCACGCATTTGTTGCCTTACTTCCCCCATTTCACATCATACGTTTAGTGGTTCAGGCATTTTCTTAGTTAGGTTAGTTCTTGGCATTCTGTCCGGCACGTTCGTGTGTCTCTTTCATGCTTTTTATGCTTCTTATCATATCATCCGTTGCTCTCCAGTTGTCTTCGAACTTTAACATGACCTCCAACAGTGTCAATACTCCCAGTTCTGATTTTGTCTTCACTGTCCAGTCGTCCCTCTCCATATTCCATATTTCACATTTGAAGACCGTGTGCGCTGCACTGTCCGTTTGTCCACAATAAACACACAAAATGTGAGAGGCCCTGCCGATATTGTGCAGGTACTCTCTGAAGCATCCATGCCCGATGAACGTTTGGGTGAGTTAGTAGTTCACCTCCCCATGTTTTCGTTCTACCCACATTCCCACTTGTAGGATTAATAATTTTGTCCACTGTCCGTTTGTACAGTATATCCTGAGGTTTTGCCACTCCTGGAAAAGATGTTGTTTGGCAATTTTGCTAAGTTCTCTGTTCTGCCCGCTATTCCGCTTTTTCTACAGTTCTTTTCTTTCTTTTTTGGTGATGGGGTAGCTGCGGCTAAATGAAACGACAGACTCGGAGACGTGTAACTGTCTTCGGTCTTCTTATTACATATACTGTGTCGACTGTTCCACGCTTGTTGGCAGATGTGTACTGTACAGTTGTCGGGGACGTTCTCCCTGGTCGAGCCTTCGGTAAAACGCATTTTACCTCCTAGGAACTTGGCGAGGGAGGCTTTTCGTTGTTCCGATTGGTTATCCGTTTTTCCCTCCACTACTTGGTCCTGACGCCAAGTAACACCAAGGAAAAACCGGCTTGTTATTCAGGGGAAAAACACGGCGTTGTTATTCGGGGAAACCGAACACCTGGGCCCGCTCCATCCATAAAACGGTCTGGGCCAGATTATACGTTTTGTTGTGGACTAAGTTTATAATCATTTATAATCCGTTTGAGGAAAATCCGAATCTGTGAAACTGCGTGTTGCAGTCTGGGATGATATTAATATTAATATAACGGAAAATAGCGCTTGTAAATAATGAGTCCCTACAGGACCCCCCTGCTAGTGATTAACGATACAAGTGTATAATGCACAAAGTTACAAAATTGCAAATTATCAGTGGTTACATTGTCGAGGAAACAAAACGGTTTCGGTGTTTAATTACAGGGTTTATCCGTAGCCCGCCTGGTAGTATTCGGTGAATCTAACGCTGCGTCCTGATCTTGTTCGAAGGCCTGGGTCGGTGTTGGGATTGACAGGTTGGGATGCAAGCGCTGGTGCTGGCGCTGGTTGCCGGGGAGCTTGGGTGCCGCCCGCGTCGTCCAGCGGTCTTCGTCGGAGTCGCTCTCCAGCTCTGGTTCTTCGATGTTCTCGTCGATGATGTACGCAGGTTTGAGTCTATCAATCGTATAATAATCGGTCGTAACTGTACATGTCGTACGTGTCTTCCCCGCATCAAGAGAATGAAAACCTTGTCATTGCGAGAAATAACTTCGTACGGGCCATCGTACGGCAGTTGGAGATTTGGTGCGTTGTGGCGCACAAAAACGTGGGTACCAGTGACGAGATCCTTGAAGACGAAGATTCTGCGCTCACCATGCCTGGACCCACTGACTGGACGGAGTGTTTCGAAGCGTTGACGAAGTTCTTTCACGAATTCAGCGGAGTTGTCGACCTCTCGGATTGCTCGGGATACCAGGAATTCACCGGGAAGGCGGAGGGGCTGACCGTAGACCATCTCTGCTGTTGTTGCCTGTAAGTCGTCCTTCCAGACTGCGCGTATGCCAAGTAGCACCGTTGGGAGCGTCTCAGTCCACCGATTAGCCTGCAAGCATTTGATTAAGCTTTTCAGCTGCCGATGAAAACGTTCGCCGTTGTGCGCGTAGGTTGTGCGCGTAGGTGTGTCGTCCCTAGGAGTTGATTGAGGCAGCGGAACAGGTGGGACCCGAAACTGCCTGTCTTGGTCGGTGGTGATCCGGAGAGCTGTGCCAACGTGCAACCCAGCTGTTGTAGAAAGCACGGGCCACGGTTTCGGCTTCCTGGTCCTGTAGGGGATTGCCTCGGGCCATCGCGAGAAGCGATCAACGCAGGTTAGGCAGTACCTGTATCCCTGCGAGTACGGCATGATGATCAGGTCCAGATGAACGTGCTCGAACCGGCGGGAAGGTGCTGCAAATGAGCCGACTGGAGCGGATACATGCCTGGTGACCTTGGATTGTTGAGACTGGATACAAGCTCGTGCCCAGGTGCGACAGTCCACGTTGATGGAGGGCCAAACGTAGCAATGTGTCATCAGTTTCGTTGTTGCCCTGACCCCAGGATGAGACAGCCCGTGGATGGCGTCGATGGCTGCCCTGCGGAACGGTGTCGTGAGGAAAGGCCTAGCAGTTGGTGTTTTGACCTCGCAGAAGATTGCGGCTCTGAACCCGGAATGCAGATTTGTCGCAAGTCCAGCTCCGAGCTGTCGTCTTGCAAGAAGTTCCTTGAAGTTCCTGATCTCGAAGTCCATTGGAACAGTGATCTCGTCGACCCTGAATAGAGCGTCAGCGACGACGTTGTTTTGCCCCGCGATGTGCTTGATGTCGGTTGTGAATTGGCTCCGTTATTCCAATGAATTGGCGTGCTCCCCTTGATGTTACCTTTGAGAAGGTCGTTGATGGTCGCCTGTGTTTTAGCAGCCTTGGATAGAAACCTGCGATAAAAATTGAGCATTCCCAGGAACTGCCGTAGTCCTTTGGCAGTTTTCGGCTTCTCATATTCTCGGATAGCGACTTTTTCGGGAAGCGGATCTGTTCCTCTCTCGGAGACGCAATATCCCAAATGGTTGCTGTATGGTTGCTGCGCCGAAACAGCACTTGTTGGGGTTGATCACGACGCCAAATTGCTGCAAGCGTTCGAACAAGATTTGCAGATGACTACGATGTTCCTCTTCGGACGATGATGCCACCACTATGTCGTCTATGTAAGCGTAGCAGAAATCAAAACCGCGGAGGACTTCGTCGATGAACCGCTGGAACGTTTGCCCGGCGTTTCGCAACCCAAAGCTCATGGACGGAAACTCGAATAGTCCGAATGGTGTGGTAATGGCCGTCTTAGGGATGTTTTCTTCAGCGACTGGAATTTGGTGATAAGCTCTTACCAGATCGATCGAGGTGAAGGTCTTCTTCCCACTGAGCGTCTGCGCGAAGTCTTCGATGTGGCGCACCGAGTAACGATCCGGGATGGTGCGTGCGTTGAGGGCGCGATAATCTCCACAGGGACGCCATTCGTCGCCTTTGTTTGGCACCATGTGTAACGGAGAAGCCCAACTCCTCTCGGACGGGCGGCAAATGCCCAACCGCAGCGTGGACTCGAACTTCTTTCTGGCGTTCAACAGTCGGTCCGGGGCAAGTCGACGCGGTCTTGCGTATATATGTGGTAGACGGTGCTGTGTTTCACCGTTGGTGGCTTGCATGCTCCGTCGGCTCGTGAATTTCCGGGTAGCGCTGCAAAAGCTCGTGATACTCGGAATTTCCGGTGACGATTTTGACACTCGCGATGTTACCCAAACTCGGCCTATTTCCGGATTATAGGTTTTGTTGTGGGCTAAGTTTATAATCATTTATAATCCGTTTGAGGAAAACCCGATTCTGTGAAACTGCGCGTTACAGTCTGGGATGACATTAATATTAATATAACGGAAAATAGTGCTTGTAAATAATGAGTCCCTACACTTTTATTAGGAGTTCTACGGGTGCTATGCCTGCCAACATGAGCACTCTATCCTGCCTGCATCCACTCTCTGCATCCGTTGAGACTGTCCTGAAAGCACTGCACACACGTAGTGCCAGTTTTCTCTGCACTGTGACCAGCTTATTTTTAATGGTCTCTTTCTAGATTGCTTTTGCCCAGACCGGGGCACCATAGAGAATTGTCGAGTGAGCAACTGAGCATATAATCTTTCTCTAGTTACTTTTTGGTCCGCCCACATTAGTTATCATCTTTTCCAGTTCTGCTGTTACCTTGAGGATGAAGATATTTAACTGCCACCGTGGGCGTTATAGTTTTGTCTCTGACCTTAAAAACTATCGGCCCTATATGCCTCATTCCGGTCAGTAGAACAGCTTCCGTTTTTTCAGGGGCCAGCCTAAAGCGCTTTTTCTCCATCCGTTTATTAATATGTTCAATCGCTCTATTTGCATGTTTCATTACTTTCTCCTCGTCTTTTCCTTCTACTACCAGCGCAATATCATCAGCAAAGCTTATTATCTCAACACCTTCTGGTAATTTTAGCCTAAGTAGTCCATCTTACAGGATGTTCCACAGTGTAGGACCCATTACTGAACCCTGTGGAACACCGCTGTGCACTTCTCGCTCCACGACTTCACCGTCTGCTTCGATTATGATCTTACGGACATGTAGATAACTGCGCAGTAGTCTCAGCAGGTATGGGGGGAAACCTTTCTCACTAACCTCATTAATAATATCTTCCCATGCGACTGTATTAAAAGCATTCTTAATGTCTAAAGTAATAAGGACACTAATCGTTTTTGTTGCCCTCGTACCAGCTAAGGCTTTCTCTACCACGTCCAGAATTCGCATAATAGCGTCGACTGTTGACCTGCCCTCCCTGAATCCATGCTCTTTTTATGATAGGTTTTTCCCTTGACTGAGCTCAATCTTTATCCTATGTAGCACTAACTGTTCAAGCAATTTCCCAACAGCATCGAGCAGGCACAATGGTTGATAGAACGATGGGTTTTCTATGGGCTTGTCCCCTTTTCTAAGTAGGACTAGCCTCGCTGTCTTCCAGATGTTCGGAAAGTTTCCATGCGCCAAAATGTTGTTAATGACATATAGAATATATTCAGGGCATCGTTTGACAGCTATTTTGATGGCTTCTGGTGGAAATCGCTCTGGACCAGGGGCTTTGCCACTCCGAATACGCATACTGGCCCTTATAAGTTCTTCCATGTAAAAAAATCACTAATCTGGTTTACTGGCGGTTGTTCCCATATCGGTTCTTCGTGGATGGGGAAATGTTCGTCTGCTACCTGCTTGGCTTTTTCCATGCTGTTTTGAAGGCTTGGATGTTTTATTTTCAGGTGACTAGTGGCAAAATGCGTATGCATATCCTTATACATTTTGGTCTTTCCCTACTGACACTGCCGAGAATACACAAGCTGTTGAACGGTGTCGATTGGTGATTGTCGGAACATGTGGTTCCAACAACACATTGCCACTTGCCACACATCACTTGAAACAATGGATTTATTGCACAACATTCCCTGGCTACATGTAAAATTACTCGCCAGAGGCTGTTTACGGCTTAGAAGGAATATGCTACCACACACACCGTATACGTTAGATGGTATCCTACCATCCTCTGATTATTACTTATTTTGGTGTTTACAGAACTCTTTACAGAACAAGAATTAAGATGGCCATACACTATCGCTCTATCAGTCCAAATGGAGCGGCGTCGCTCCAAAAAGTGACAGTGTGTGGTGAAAAACAGGTAGATGATGTGGAGTGGCAGAATGAGTTGGATATTCGGTCAGTTTAAAATCCATCAGTTTGGACCGTCATCCACTTCATCCAACTGATGGTATGTGGGGAAAACCACGTGGAGTAGCATCAAGCCATCGCACCGATCATATCCTGTGTGGTGATAACGTGGTCCAAACAGGCCTCATTCTCTCCGTGAGCGTCCTGCCGTTCACATTGTCAACCATTGTGATTGCACAACTTATTGGGATAATATGACACAATGACTGAGGTGAAATACAAATTGAAAAGTTACAAATTGAAGTTCCTCATAGGTGCACCCCCAACCCAAAAATCGAATTGTAGCTATCAATCTTTTATGAGGGGTGATACTCTCCCTCAACACAGTGTCTTGCTTTTTAATAATCGGAGTAATCATCTCTAATAAATCAAAATAACTCTCCTCGTCCATACGAAGATAATGGCGCCAGTCTGTTGGCTTCAAAGAAAGTTCATTCACTAAGTTTGTGTGAGAGAGACTTTTCCTCTCCAATAACCAATCTTTGCCGAATGAGTCCTATTCTTTTTCTTTTTAAAAATTAGGCAAGCGGAAGCAGCCAAAAGCAGTTCTTCTTCATCCATGGCAAAAATAACTTAATAATAATAACTTAATAAATAGCTAACTTGCTTTCTGGAAGGAAGCTGCCTTCAGTATGTGCGTGGATGACTGGATGATTGGAGTGATGGTGTATGTGCTTGGGTTTTGGATGTCATCCATTTGGATTTCATCCAAATGGATGACATCCAAAACCCAAGCATATACACCATCACTCGATAGTGTATGGCCTGCTTTAGAGATCCTACAATGTGGAATCATAGCAGTATCAGAAAGGTTGTCAAATGTACTGCACCAAAATGGTTAATATGTAGTAAATTAAAATAATTTCATAATTTAAAACATAAAGTTCATTTTTATGAAGGAAAACGAAAATATTTTAAAATCATCTCAAAATATTGGGAAGGGACTAGGAAGAATATATGATTTGGAAAATAATTTGAAAATGTTTTCATATTTTTTTATATGACAAATTTTAAAATTTGACTATAACTGTAACTAAACTAGTGTACTAAAATAGTTTTTTCCATTTTAAAATATTAATCAGCTATATTTTTATGTTTCCTCGATTTTTTTTATTATCGGATATTTTTAATTAATTACTAACAGGCGAAATTAAATAGGCAATTTTGTTTTCAATTGTTCTGAATCCTTTGATCTCCCCAAACCCCCGGAGGAATTGCGAGAATTTATTTTAAAAACGTAGTGAACATGTCAACGAAACTAGCTTTACAGTCGGGGAAAAACTTGTTACAGTTTCCTTTGATCTCTCTTCCGATCTGCTGGGCCGCGTAATACTCATTATCGGAATGAGCTTTTATCACTTCATTTGTAGTGGAAGGTCTAGAAAAAATATAAATTTCTATTAATTAGAAGAGAAAAGTTGTATATACGTTTATTGTATCGACTAACTGCGAGTTTAATCTCAGCATGTGCACTCACGTAAATATAGCATGTAATATTTCCTCAATTATTCCAGTAGATTTATCAATTGGTATGTCAGCCAGTTCGCAGATAGTCCTTAAAATACAGCCTTTAGTGCCAAATCCATATATCTTTGCGTATTCCTCCAAGAGTTTATAAATGTCCCACCTAGTTATTGTTTGTGGAGCTTCCCTCTTCCTCCTCATTAACACAGTACTTGGATTAGTATAATCACTTGCATTTTGTGGTAAGATATATTTTTGTTTAGCCACTAAACCAACAATCACAGCCTCGTCATCTAAATCTACTGGAAAACCAACACCCAGAATAGCCTGAAATTGTAATAAAACACATTTATTTTCGCACGTTTTTTTTTCTCCTTCAGAATAAGAAAAAATCTTTTACAAAGAGAATCACAACAATAGTTAAATTACATACTTGCACTTTTGCAACGGGTTTCGAATATACTAGAGCCCTTTTGTTCCGTGAACCGTAGCTGAAGCCCAAACAAAGCAACAGAAATGTTACATTAATAATTGGCATGAACCTTTTATTATTCCCCATTTTCTTGAATGCGAAATCGCTGATATATTACATTAGCGATGCTATAATTAAATGTGGAAGCAACATGTGCGCTCCGAAGCTGTTGTAATAATTATAGGCTTATTTCAGTTAATTTAATTTTAATCTATTAATGGTTAAGCAACCTGAAACGGAATGTCTAAATTAAGTTTGCGTTAATTATGAGCGGAGTTAATGACTTTTGTTTCAACGATAATATCTTAATTAAAGAAGACCGTATGTGTTAATTAACTTTGTTCCTAAGATTTGTGTATATATTTTGTGTAGAAGATTACTTGACTCTAATAATCCGAAAATAAGTAATTTGAAAAACTTTTAATTAATATCAATGTAAAATATGATACGTATTTAATTTCAGGGTAAAATAAATTAATAAGATGGGTTTGCTTAACCCTTTCGCTGCGAATTGCTTTTTGAACTGATGTGATTGTGTGCTCAATATTCTGAACATTACATTATAGCCCGTGCGGAATACTTTTATAAATTTATCTGCAATTAGCATTGTTTGCAATAATTTGCAAATATTGTAAAATTTTCAAAAATCAAAATCTCTATTCGAAGCAAATTTTGCCTTTTGGTTGATTTGAGTGGACAAAAATTTGCAAAATTCTTTTGTTTTAGGACAAAATTGGAAAAAAACGTCAAAATAATTGGCAAATATTGCTAGATTTTCAAAAACCAAATTCTTTATTTGACTCCAAATTTGTTTTTTTTTATTTAAATGGGCAAACCTTGCAAGATTCTTTTATTTTGTGTCAAAATTGGACGAAAACGTTAAAATAATTTGCAAATATTGCCAAATTTTTAAAAACCAAAATCTCTATTCGAAACAAATATTGTTGATTTGAGTAGACACACTTTGCAAAATTCTTTTGTTTTATGTCAAAATTGAGCAAACGACAAAATAATTTGCAAGTCTACTCTTCCTAGTCTGATCTATTTCTCTGTCTTATATGTCCTATTCCTGTCTGTCCTAGTGTTGTCTGTTATAGTCTTGTATATCGCAGTCCTGTCTATCCAAATATTGTCTGTCCTAGTCTTGTATGGGCCAGTCCTGTCTATCCTAGTGTTGTCTGTCCTAGTGTTGTCTGTCCTGGTGTTGTCTGTCCTAGCCTTGTCTGTCCTAGTCTTGTCCGTCTAAACTTGTCTATCTAATCTTGTCTTGTCTGAAACAAATTCAAGTTAAAACAATTTCATGTTGTGACAACTTCATGTTGCGACAAATTCATGTTTCGACAACTTCATGTTGAAGCGACTTCATCGTTGCGACTTCGTTGCAAAGTTTCAACTACGAGAAGAGATTTTTTCATCTCCAATCCTCATTTCATCTTCAAATTCACGTTGAAACAACTTCATGTTGGGACAACTTCATGTTGAAACAACTACACGTTGCGACACCTTCATGTTGCGACTTCGTATTACGTAGTAGGCTGTTGTAGGAAATGCAATTTCCTTTTCAGCCAAGGAGGTGGATAGATTTTTTTTTATGGGTGGGAATCAGCGGATAGTAGCAGTCGGGCGGCAATCAGTCAACATCACCTGGGCGGCGCGAGAAAACGTCAGAAGGAGGGGGGCAGTGTTGGTCGGTTCTTTTCGTCTAGGGTCTTGGTGTGTTCTAGTGTTTTGGGGTTATTTAAACATATCAGGGACTGTGTCTAGAATTAGTTCTAGGTTTGGAGAAAGGTCATCTTTCAGTCGGGACAGAAGCACTAGATAGGGGATGGGGAGCTTGTTTTTGGGCTTTCTTCTGTGTATTTCAACAGGAGGGGACTTAAAGATGTCGAAAATTGGGGGTTATTGGGAGATGATGCGGGAGGCGAGTTTTTCCTGGAGGGTGTGGAGTCGAGTATGGTATAGGTCGAAATTTACTAGTTCTTCGAGTAATATAGTTGGGAACTTGTAGTTTAGACGGTATATCCGTCGAAGGCAGTTTCTTTCAAAACTGAGGAGGGGTTCAATATGATTTTTGTTGCAGAGTGCAAGGGCTGTCATTTGATAGTCGAGGACTGGGCGAACAAAGGTTTTGTACGTGTAGAGTAGGGTGTTTGATGAACAACCCCCTACTCGGGTGCGGAGGCAGAAGAGAAGGTTTAGCCTGGACCTCATTTTATGGACACTGTGTCTGATGTTGGGTACTGGGCTTAGGGACTGGGTGAAGATCGTGCCAAGGTACGTTATTGATGGTTGGGGTATCAGGGGTTGGCCGTAGAGGTTTATTGAATATTGCTTTTCGGCAATACGTTTGGAGAGGTTTTTGTGACGGAAATGGATCAGTTGGGATTTTTGGGGATTAATCTAGATGCGCCAGAGGTTCATCCAGATTTCGATTTTGGCAATGAATTTGTTTAGGACGGTTGCCGAGATTGAGGGGTTTCGGTGGCAGGACCAGATGACGGTGTCATCTGCGAATTGTTGGATGTGGCAGCGAGAATTGGTCGGTAAAGGGATGTCGTGACAGAATAGGTTGAATAGCAGGGGGGACAGAGCCGCTACGGGCGTAAAGGGGAGAGACAGGGAATTGGACACTTTGACGCGGCACGAGCGGTTGGAGAGAAAGCTCTTTACTAGACGGACTAGTGATAGTGGGACCTGTAATTTGTGGAGTTTAGCTATCAGGCCGTCGTGCCACACAGTGTCGAAGGCCCGGTGGATATCAAGGAAGAGGGCTATGGCGGAGTCTCCGGAGTTTAGTGTGATAGAGAGGTTGGACGTGAGGTTGAGAATGGAATATTGGGTAGACCGTTGATTCATAAACCCACTTTGACGGTCGGGTATGACGTGGTGGTTTTCGCAGAAGGAGCGGAGACGTTGGGAGATGATTTTTTCGAAAGTTTTACCAATCGTGCTGAGGAGGGAGATTGGGCGATAGGAGTCAACGAGTTTCGGATTTTTTTGGGGTTTGGGGATCATTATTGTGTAAGCGGATTTCCAAGGCCGCGGGAAGGTGCCGGACGAGAGGCAGGCGTTGAATATACCGGCTAGGTATTCAATTGCTGGGTCTGGAAGGTGTTTGAGGACAGTCCATGGAATACGGTCGGGTCCGGCTGCAGAGCCGTTTCGAGTGGTGGAGATGACATTGCGAACCTCTTCGGTGGTAATGGGCTGGACTAGGGGTTCATTTTCGATTTGGGTAGACGCGGGGAACTCTGAATACGTAGTTAAAGGTAGGCGGCTAATCTCTATTGTGGTTTTGCAGAAGAATGGTTCGGTAAAGTGTGGGGAGTTTGATTGGTGAACTTTTTCGAGATGGGTCGCGAAAGCCTGGGCTTTTTCTGGAGCATTTGTGAGGATTAGATCATTTACCGAGAGTGGGTGGTTGGGCCGGCGAGACCGGCCGGTAAGAATGTTTACGGACTTCCAAAACTTACTGTCATCCTTGGGATCGAGTTTAGATGTAGTATCTATCCACGATTTTTCGCGGAAGGCACGCAGTTTTAGTTTGATGAGGGCATTTAGACGGTTCCACGATGATTTAATCAGAGGATCGTGGGTATTTTTGTAAATCCTATACAATTTACGTTTTTGTTGGATTAGCGAGACAATTTCGGGGGGGACAGAGGGACGCACCGTTGATATGGTGCGTGTTGGTACACAAGCGTGTATTTCTAATTAACGACTGGCGAGTCGTCCTGGTGGCGGTGGTGGTTTTCTTCATTTTGGGCCTTCCCGGCTTTGGGAATCCCGTGGATGTTTTTTTGGTTTTCACCGGGTTTAACTGGCTGGGCGGTACACTAGTCCGTTACACAGGTAGTTGTAGCTCGATCGGGTCTCACCGATCGAATGTGTGGGTTGTAGGGAGCTAGATCAGCTCTTATATAGGGGGTGGATGGCGCGTCGCCCAAGGGTAGGGGTGGAAGGCGCATCGTCGAAGGTAGGGGGTGGTGTCTCTGGAGTAGGGCTAGCATCAGGTAGCGACAGTGGCTCTAACGGAAAGCCCTTGGCGGAGATTTTGGGAAGTAATTTGTTACAAAGCTTCCCCTGCAGAACTGGTAGGCGCCTCGACGAAGTTCTGTCATTTAAGCTTGAGTTTTTCGGGGTCGCTCTCGGCGACGTCCAGGCACCACGGGTTCGGGTGTGACTGTAGTAGATGCGAACTTCCTGATGACCGATGAGTGATAGACTCCGAGCAAGCGTTCGGGATCAGATTGGGAGGTGACCTCGAAACTACAAGGACGCTTGGCGTCGAAGATGACGTAAGGTCCATCTCGTTTAGGCATAAATTTTGCGGTCCGTCCATTGGCGGCGTTACTGCGAGGGTGGGTATCTATCAGCACTAAGTCGCCTGGGTGGAAGGAGGGGGTAGCTCGATGTGAAGCGTCGTTGTACCTATTGTGACAGTCTTGTTCCTTCTCGCGTTGTTCTTTAGCCTCTTGGAGCACATCAACCACTTGCCTTAGTCGTGGAGTGATCTCTGGTAAGAAATTCTCGTTCTGTTAGATCTCTCGAATATCGTGGCGTACTTCGATGGGGGTGGGAGGGTTCATTCCATAGGTAAGATAGACTGCAGAGTACCCTGTACCTTGACAACGGGCTGTATTGAGCGCAAACCGAATGGGCGGCAGTTTCTCGGGCCAGTTTTGATGTTCGGATCCCACTAGTATTGAGAGAAGGGTTTTCATATCCCGATTTTTTCTTTCAACCATATTTGCAGAAGCATGATAGACGGGGGTAAATTTCTGATCAATATTTAGACAATAACAGATTTGTTGCACGATCCCGCTAATTAATTGAGTTCCATTATCTGAGATGATGCGGCGAGGAATCCCGTAGCGTAAGAATATTTCGTCGATAAATACTCTGGAGCAAGCGTCAGCGGTGGCAACTACTAGGTGGAATATTTTGATCCACCGGGAACTACAATCTTCTACGATAAGGATCCATGTTTCATCACGAGGTCCCTTAGGAAGTGGACCAAGTGGAAGTTAATCGGGATCTGAAGAAGTCCCGTGGGTTTCTGGTTACTGGCTTTATATCGTTGACACGACGCGCATGTTTTTACATAGTCTTTGATAGTTTTTCTCATTCCTGGCCAATAGAATAATTTCGAGACCTTGTAATAGGTCCGGTCTGCTCCAAAGTGACCAGCTTCTGGGGCATCGTGTAGTTCTTGTAATATGTACTGACGTTTTGAATTGGGAACAACAAGCTGTGGTTCTTCGTTGTCGTCGTCCGCAGAGTAACGGTATAATACACCTTGTGATAAGAGGTAACCTCGGGCAGTCCATCGAAGTGCTTCCTCAGGGTCGTTAGAGTCGAAGGCTGCGATGGTCTTCTGTAGATCCGGGTCATTCAGCTGGTCCTCTCTTAATTGTTGTGGGTGTTCTCGTGACCATTCTATCGTGACGAGTTTTAGACTGCAATCGAACGGTTTTTCTGGTAGCGATGGGCGAGACAAGGTGTCTGCGACTGAGTTTGCTTTTCCTGGGGCTTTATCACCGGTTTCGATGCGATGTTCAGTCATGGTCGTCGGTGGTCCTTCAGGTATGAAAATATCCGTATTTTCGATGAGTAGGTTGTTGATTTTCGTGCGTTCTTGTGCGGATAATTGTGTCCCTTCTTCCGTTCTTAAGTGGAGACTTTATAAATCGAGGCTTCCAACGTGTATATCAGGGAGGATTGTTGGTCGCTCTTTCCACAGTTGATCGATTGTTTGAATGGCATCATACCACATATAATTGACTCCAATCGAGTAATCGGGACCGTAGTTATTATCTAACCCAGATTCGTAGTCGCATTCCATGGAGACGACGGGTGAATGTAGGGGGGCCACAGGTGGAGGGATGTCGTGTTCTGCACTGATTTCCGTAAAATCTACTTTACAGGTGGTATCTTCCCTTGTGATCCTTGGGTCCTTTGCAGCGTATCCATACGTTTTGTGTGTCTCGCCTGAGAAGTGCCATCTTTCATGTTTATGGTCAATGACGAGACCAGCTGCCTTCAGGAAGTCTACTCCTAACAGTGTTTTTGCATCAGGTGCATCGGGCATGACGATGAATTTCGTTGAAATAGCGATTCTCAATTTTCACTGGAGCTACTGTTGATTTAACTATGAGTGGTTTCTGGTTTCCGTCAGCTTGTATTAAGTTGATTGGGACATTCTGGAACTCATAGTCCTGAATTTGTAGTACTCGGTATAGCTTTAAGCTTGCTAGCGTAGCACGGTCACCACTGTCCAGAAATGCAGTCCCTGTCACTTCATTGATTGAAATTTTTACGGCGGGTCGTTCGGCGGACCAGACGTCTATCGAGCAGAAAGTCACTGGTGCCTGGGTTGTTGAACACGTAGGGCAGTTTCGACGTGTAACCCCAGGTTTTCCCCATCCATAGCACTTAATTTTGTTTGCAGGAATCGTGCTTAATATTACAGGCTGTGTGGGCGGAGCCAGTAATCGTGCGGCAGGTTGTGTCTTCTCTGATTTTGCCTTCTTCCGACATACGCTGATGTCATGGCCGAAGTTTTTCCAGAATTCACATTTGGTGCGCGCCTTAGTTGATTCTTTGTCGTTTGTTACGTATCTATTTTTCTTGTCTTGCTCGTTGGCTTCTACCATCGCTTTTTCGAGTAGATCTTTGAATGTACTTAAATCAGCTCTGGCTATGCGGTCACGGATAGGCGTGCGAAGTAATCCAATCATTATATCTATTTGCCAGGATTCCTCTAGCGGGCGTGAGAGTTGGGAAATGCTATCTCTTTGCATGGTGATATATTGATCTGTAGGTATCGAATCTGTTTTTTGAATCTGCGGTTTTGAGCTAATATGTCTGCGAATATTCTAAAATTCGGACGCTATGGTGCGAATGCGCTTCGAAGAGTTTGTATTGCTTCCTCAAAGGTAGTTATGGGTTCCTTTACCCCGTTCCACCATTGATTTGCCTCGCCTGTGAGCAGAAGTGTGATTCCCATGATGGCATCTTGGTCGGGAATGTTTTCTACATTTTTGAAGATGGTGATGGCTGTGATAAATTCTTCTACGGAAGCTTTGGTTCGTGTGCCGGCGTATCTTGCGGTGCATTGCGTGAAATACCAGGATGTTTTCCGGTAATGCTTTGTAGTAGTTGTTGGAACTGCTCGTTCGTCATTTGGACCGTCATGGTAGGAGGTTTAATTCGCGGACTCCTCCTACATGGTGTACTTGCTTGCTTTTTAGACCAAATTTTGACAAATATTGGATTCAGGCCACTAAGTTGGGCGTCACTTTGTTGCACTTAATTTAAAGAGGTGTTTATAAAAACAAGTTTCTTATTCCTTCTTTAAACTTATGTACATTTATTAAACAACTAAATACAATGTTTACTGGTTTTTTGAGCAAAAACGGGCCGGTGATCACAAATATATCGAAATACAGTTTATAAGTCGTGGAATAATCTCTCAGGGCTACAAAATGACATGGTAGGGGGTGGTGTCTCTGGAGTAGGGCTAGCATCAGGTCCAGTGGCTCTAACGGAAAGCCTTTGGCCGACAGTTTGGGAAGTAATTTGTAATAATATGTATTGCAAAAACAAATCATATCTGACAAACCAGTTCTGATCCTAAGTGTCGTGATCTTATGCTGGCGTTTTATTATGTGATAGAGGAGTTAGCGATCTTCCTCCATTTACCCCTGTCTGCCGCCGTTGTTATGTTTTCTGGTAGTGGTGTCCCGGTGATCTTTTGCATCTAGTCGACCCAGCGTTTTGGAGAGCGTCCTCGAGTTCGCGTACCTTCAATTTTCACTTGGATTCCCTTGGAGTTTCTCGAGATTGTCACACGTTTCACGATTGACGTGTCCAAAATATTTAAGTATTCTTCGATTGATAACGGTTGATAGTTTTATGTCAACGTCGAGTTCTTTTAGTATATATACATTAGTTCTATGCGCTGTGCAAGGGATACTTAGTAGCATTCTCCACGTCCACATTTGAAAATCCCCAGAAGCCTCAGAAAATCCAGCGTTATTCATGGGACAAACGATGACTCTAAACATATTAAAGCGGCAACAATATATAAACATCTACATGTGTGTCGCCTAGAGCCCGGGCTAACTGAAGATGATGTCGTCCAGTACTTACAATCCAAAAACATTTCTTCTATACGCTGCAAGCAACTAGCCTCAAAGCATCCAGACGAATATTCGTCTTTCAAAGTGTCTGTACTACTACATAACTATGAAGAATTAATTAACCCAGAATTATGGCCACGAAACACATGCGTAAATCGTTTTTTAGCGCACCTAGAAAGAACGAGGCTTACAAATTAACAACAAATAATCCGGGTGTAAAATATCTATAAAAAAACCAAATAAATCTACAAACTTGTCCCGTGTAACAATTTTATGTTGTATCTAAACATTCAATCAGTTAATAAAAAAATAGCCGAGTTGGAAATATTACTCCTCGAAACAAAACCTCTATTCTTATGTCTCCTCGAAACTTAAGGACAAGGAATGAATATTTACCGCTCCTGCATATTCATGACTAAAACTTCTCTCTCTTGGTCCTAGTACCATCACAAGGGTTTGGTGGCACTATGCTTCAACCATTTTTAAAGCAATTTTCCACTCCTCTCTGTTCTGGGCTAGTTCTGTGGCCTCGTGCAGAGACAGTCCAGTCAAGCTTCTGATTCCGTCTACCCATCGTGTTGGAGATCTTCCTCGTGACCCTCGTCGACTTTGCCTTGAACCACCAGCTTTTCTAATGCATCCGGTCTTCTGGAGACGTGCCCGAAATACCGCACTTTGTTCCGGTTTGTTCTCTTGGGCAGTCTGTCCTCTATTTTTAGTTCTTCTAGGATCGATACATACTAGGATCGATCGGTGCGGTGCTGCGTCCATGATATTCGGAGCATTCGTCGGTAAACCCACATTTCAAATGCATCTATTCTCTTTTTGTCCGCTTGTTTGATCGGCCAAGTTTCAGCCGCGTATGATGCAATTGGGAAAATTAAAGTACAGACGAGCCTAATTTTCGTAGCTTTACTAATTGACGTGCCCTTCCATATGCGTGTCAGTTTAGTTGTGGCCGTTCTTGCTATTGCTAGGCGTCGTGTTATATCGGCTTCGCTACCTCCTGTGTTGGTGCTGAGGGAGCCAAAATAAATAAATTTATCTACTACTTCGAAACCGGCTACCTGTCGGATATGCGGAGAGTTGTTCGTTTTCCGGTCTACTATCATGACTTTGGTTTTACTGATGTTTAGTTTTAAGCCGTACTCTTGGCTTATATTCCTCCCAGCTTTGCCATGATCATTTCCAGCTCGAGTTCATCTGCCGCCAAAATACGAATATCATCAGCATTTCGCAGATTACTTATGCGCCTTCCTCCCACTGCAATCCCCCCATACCATTCATCGAGTATTTTGCTCATGACGTACTCACTATATATGTTAAATAGGATTTGTGACAGGATACACCCTTGTCTAAGCCCTGCTCTAACGTCAAATTTGTTTGAGTAGGTTTGATCTATTCCCACCCTTGCTGCGCTGTGTTCATAGAGGTTCCCTATCTGTTTTATTAGGTGGACTGGTGTGCCCATTTCCTCAAGGATCTGCCAGAGGGCATCCTACTTGATGGAGTCGAACATTTTGGAGTAGTCGACAAAGCACATATTCGCGTGCTGTTTCGATGATCTGGCGAATATTCAGTATTTGTTCGATGGTACCTTTTCCTGGACAAATCCACTCTGTTTGTCCGATATTTGGGGAAGAAGAAAAGGTTGCAGTCTCTCGATTATTATGGTGAGCATAATTTTACTGGTGTGTGATATTAATGCAACTGTTCTATAGTTATTGCATCCTGTAGGATCCCCTTTCTTTAATAGTGGGATGAATATTGACTAGTGCCATTCTGAAGGCCAGATTATTAAGGCCCGGTGTTCCATACTGCTTCGCATAATGAATGTATTACGTCTACTCCCTTTCGCCCATGGACTTGATGATTTCTGATGTTATATTTTCCGTGCCAGCAGCTTTCCGGTTATTTAGTTTTTTAATCGCCTTTACCACTTCTGATCTTAGAATGTTTGGTGCACCTTGGAAACAACTTAATTAGCCGAGTTTTTTTACCGATCACACACTACTGGCGGTGGTGTAGCTATATGGAATAAAGTGCAAACCGACAAAAATACCATAAACATAGATCAAATCACAATCGATGCAAGCTCCATTGAAAACACGTGGATGTGTGTGGAGCCTTTTGGCTTTGCAAAACTTTCACCACTATTTTAATCAACATATATCGACCAACAAATGGGTGCCTAAAGACATTTATGGAAACCCTTGACAGCAACCTTGATTGCTATTTCAAGAAATCCACATATTTTCTAGTGAGTGGCGACTTCAACATACATTTTGCCGGAAATTCCACCGACAAAACAAATCTACTAAACTTCATGTTCTCCTAAACTAAACAAGTAAATGACTACACAAGAACCACGTCCTTCTCCAAGAGTCAAATGGACAACATTTTTGTAAATTGTGGGCTTACAGTTACAGTCACCATTTCATGATACCCCTCCCTCAGATCATTTTTATTTTGTGTGGGGGCCGTTTGGCTGCAAAGCCTTTCTGCGCTGCGACCAACTTGATCTATTGTGTTTGACCCTACTACAATTACTCCCCCAGGAATTCAACTTCGTGAACGGAGTCTAAGATATTCCTGAGAGGCTTGCTACTCAGCTCCAAGGTGGGCAAGCCCTATGTGTGCTAGCTCTACACATGTGCACATTATGTGTTTAGCGGTTTCTTCATCTGATTCACATAATCTACAGGCAACTACCTCTGCCTTTCCCATTTTGTGTAGGGGATATCTCACCGGACAATGTCCTGGGAGTATGCCTACCAAAGTTCTGATTTCTGAAGTTCTTGAAGTTCTTGAAGTTCTGAAGTTCTTATGAGCATTTTAGCTTACCTCTGTCCTGGAAGGTTCTTCCAGTGGGTTTGCTTTTGCTCTTCTTCCCATTTCTTTGCCCCATGCCTTAAGTGGGGCTTTGCAAGCCCACAAGTTGGCTCCGGGCCCAAGAAGGGAGCCTCGGCCCCGCTTTTGGCGAGTGTGTCCGCCATTTCGTTCCCATATATACACTGGTCACCCGGTGACCACATTAGCGTGAGTCTGTTACCTTTCACCAGTTGCTTCAGGGTTTGTTTACAGTGCCAGGTTAACTTGGACATATACCAAACTTACCCATTAATTACAGTTGTGGGCTTTTAAATTCCTTAGAGCTACCTGGCTGGCTGTGCGTTAGGATGTAGATTTGCACTCCTATAACACGTTTCTTTAGGCAGATTTGTGCGCATCTTTCAATGGCTATAATTTCAGCCTGCAGTACCGTGGGAGCCTAGCCCAATGCCGTGGACTCCCTGTGACTCCGGCTGTATATGCCAATTCCTGTACCCTTAGCAGTTTTTGATGCGTCGGTGTACCACATGGACGCTTTGTCTTTCAGATTTTCGATTCTTTGAACACTGCTTTGGCGGTCATTGATGACCACTTCAACATCTGTGTCAAAGTCGTATTCTGTAGACATTGTGTCCCAGGGATGCTTCAGAAATTTCTCTCCGATTTGTTCCCTTATTTTCATGTGTCTCTGAATAGGCGATGTACACTTTAGTCTCAGTGCAGTGAGAAGACCTTCTTTTTCTGCTTGTTTGTGCAGTGGGAGTAGCTCCAACAAAACTTCCATTGCTGTGGTTGGGGTAGATTGCATCGCTCCTGTTATACCCAAGCACGCAAGCCGTTGAAGCTTTTGTAGCATGCTTTGAGTCTTTTTTGCCTTTGTTTTGTACCACCATACGAGTGAACAGTAGGTGATAATCGGTCTTACCACTGCTGTGTAAGACCATAGGACCTTTTTGGGTTTTAGTCCCCATGTTTTCCCAAAAAGCTTAAGGCAGATTATGATATTTCACCTCGTCGGAGAACTCTGACCATCAATACTCGGAGCTTTTAAGTTCAGCTACCTTTTTCTGGTAAAGGGGACCATTACTATTTTGCTCGGGTTGACACTAAGGCCCTCCTTATTGCTCCAACAGTTGATGATGTTAAGTGCACTCTGTGCAAGGTTCATGATTTTACTACCATACTCACCCCTTATTATGATGGCAATATCGTCTGCATAACCAACCGCCTTATACCCGTTCTTTGTTTGCACATCTAGGAGATCATCAACGACCAGGCACCACAGCAGAGGCGATAACACCCCCGCTTGTGGGCAGCCTCTCTCTGTGGTTACCGTGCTCGTTGATTCCCCCCAGTGCGGCGGTAATTTTACGATTGGTCAGCATGTCTTGAATCCACTCAATGATAGGGTCTTGGATCCATTTGTTGGTGGCTGCATTCTTTGTTGACAAACGGGTTGTGTTGTCAAACGCTCCCTCTATATCTATAAAGATACCTACTGCAATTTATTTGCAGTCCAGTGCTGTTTCCAATGTGGTCGTTATCTCCGCGTTTATCTCTGCGTACACTGTAGATTTGCCTGGCTGATAAGCGTGTTGGTGCTTATGGAGAGGACTTCTTTTGAGAGGTCCGCACCGTATGTGATTTTCCACAATTTTTTCCATGGTTTTCAGGAGGAAGGAAGTGGGGATAATTGGTTGGTAGGACTTTGCCAGGTCTTGAGGGCTGCGCCCTGCCTTAGGGATGAATATCACCTTGGCCTCTTTCCATTCCAGCGGTATGTACGCCAGTCGAAAGCCGGCCTTAAATGTCTCAGCAATGCTGGGGGCTATGGTTTTGATCAGGTCCGGCAGACTTAAATGGCTTAAAACTGTTCACAGCCCATGCGACTTTTTGAACAGTAAACATGGTTGTTGCCATGTTTTTGCAGATTTTGGTTGGGCGCTTCATCCGCGTTATCTCGTCACTAGTTATATAGTTGATTTAGAGCCGGGAAATTCCGTCTGCAGTAAAACGCTTAGACTTTCCTCAAAAACTTTGGTTATCGGGTAGTATAAATATTTGGTTATGGTTATATTTATACCACTCGGTGTCTTAATAAGCCCGATTTCATTTGAGTGGTCCTTCGCCAAAACCTTTTGCAGCCTTGCCGTTGGGGCGCATTGATCAATGCCTTCACAGAAGTCACGCCAGGTTTTCCTTTTCGAACTTCTCAATTCTTTATTGTAATCAGTAAGTGCTGCTCTGTAGGCTTCTCAGTTGCCTGTTATTTTGCACCGTTGAATGCTTTCCTGGTCGTCTTTCTCAGACGTCCTAGCGCTTTGTTCCACCAAGGAATAGCCCTTGATTTTTGCATATTTTTGAGAGGATTGCACGCATAGGCGTGTGTTAGAAGGCCTTTTAGATGATACGATGCTGCTTCCAGCTCGTCTGTTGTGTTTATTATGAGGCGGAGACCTTCGGCTTCCTGTCTGAGGATCTCCTTGTGGAGTTCCCAATCAGTACACCTAGGGTTCCTGCGCTCTATTACCACATTGTGTACCTCACCTAAGTGGAACTCAATCTTTTGGTGGTCTGACATTGATGGCTCGTCGAGTACTCGCCAATATATGATTAGCTTTGTTGTAAAAGCATGAGCTAGAGTCAAATCTGAAACCTCCTGTCTGATTGCGTTTACAAAGGTTGGTTTACAGCCCTTATTAACGATCACCACATCGTTAGTACATAAGTGTTCGAGTAATTGCTTACCTCTATTATTTCTATCCGTGCTGCCCCACACCGTATGATGTGCGTTAGCATCGCAGCCCAGAATGTAATGTTTGTTGTTCTTATTGCACCAGTCCACGAGGCGTATAGTTTCCTCTGGTGGAGGCTTGTCCATATCACCCTGAAAGTAGACCGAGGCCAACATAATGTGCCTCTTGCCCCCTTTCGTCGGGATCTCCATGACTGCCACTGCCTGGTCTCCTGTGGTGAATTCTGGAACAGGTACAAAATTAATATTCTTCCTGAGCATCAGCACTGCTCCTGGCTTAGAACAGCTAGTGTCATAAACCAGCTCACATATGTCAGTAGGTAGACCCCTGACAAGTTCCTGGTTAATCCATGGTTCTTGCAGAAACCCAATACCAACACTTGCCTGTTGCCAAAGGCCATGTGTAGGGCGCTGGTCGCCGCTTTGGAGTGGTGCAGATATATTTGGTGACACCACAGCATGACTCCTCATTCTTTCATTAGGCTTTAATCGCCGGACTACTTAGGCTTAATTGTATCTCACCCACAACTCTAAGATAAACTATTTCAACTTGATATACGTAGAGAGATGGGCAACTTAATACAATTCTACCTGTTAAACAGGAAATAACACGTAAAAGTCACTTCAAATGTTGAAAATGGTAGACGGGTGCCGCTGAATATTAACATAGGTGTTCCTCAAGGAAGTGTTCTGGCTCCTACCTTGTTCTTATTATATACAGCGGACCTAGTCTCAAATATGCAGAACTGTCGATGCATTTTATACGCTGATGACTCCACATTCATAATATCCAGAACTTCAACGACTGAAAATGAAATTGAAGCTAACAATGTTTTATCCAAAATGCTGGTTTGGTTCTCCGCGAACAACCTATTCATAAACAAGGATAAAACTTGATACCTCATTTTTCAAACACAGTTAAGTCAGTATGCAGAGAACTTGAACTTAAAAAGCGATGGTTTAACCTTCAGAGAACGAAAGCAATAAAATTCCTGGGACTCCATTTTGACGAGTTCCTTACCTGGAGCATGGCAGTTGATACGTTATCAAAGAAAATAAATAGTAAGGCTTTCTTAATTCGAGCGTTACGAAAAATTGTCAACCCCCATGAACTGCTTGATTTCTACTATGCTGAGGTTGAGTCAATTTTAAGTTATTGAATTCTAGAGTGGGGAACCACTAGCAAAATAGAATTTGTTTTCAAGGCACAAAAAAATGCCATACACTCTCTGGTAGGTATTCCTTCTACAGCCACCTGCAAACCGCATTTCCAAAGGTTACAAACACTAACAGTCACTAGCCTATATATTTTGGAGGATTCATCACTAGCCTATTCATGTTTTCAAAGCAGCTTGTTTCATCCACAAAATGAAGTTAGGGTTGAACAGAAACATGAATATCCACCATCACTTTACGAGAGGACGTACGAAACTATATACTCCTAAGTGTAACTTACAATGTTGCAGTAAATCTCCAACTATCCTTGGAGTTTCCATCTACAACCAGCTACAAAACAGTATTAGAGATGAAGTTTCATGGAGAAACTTCAAGAAGAAGTTTAAAATATTTTTGTTAAAAGATACTCTTTATTCTCTTCAAGAATTTTTAATGTATCTTTCTTAATTTCTGTTTCTTTTTTTTGACATTATCATATATGTATTTTAGTGTATATCGTTTATGAAAATAATTTAATTTTGATTTGATTGATGATTTGATCTCGAAAACGTATATTTTCTGCCGATCTACTGCTTTCAGAGTGCCTTGGCTCCGTATAGTGCAATTGAAAACACCAGTGCGTTGACGAGCCTTCGTTTTGTTTCTTTTGTGATGTGGTCGTCATTCAATACTTTGGTTAGTTTCGCCATGGCTGTTTTCGCAAAAATTATGCGTTTTATAATTTCCGTGGACGTATTGCCGTCACTATTTATGCAGGAGCCTAGAAAAGTTATGTTGTCGACGTTTTCTATGTTCATTATGTTGGGTGGATTTTCTCTCCTGTTGCCACGATCTACTACCATCATCTTTGTTTTTTGGCAATTTACCTTAAGTTCGAATTTTGAGCTTTCTCTCTCGACTCTTCCTTGAAGTTTGGTCATTTCTTCATCGTTTTGTGCGATTATTGTTGTATCATCGGCAAACCATAAGTTTTTTATTTTCCTACCGCCTATTACTATTTTGCCATGCCAGCTCTCCAGAGCTCCTCTTAGTATAAAGTCACCGTATATGTTGAATAGTAAGGGTGATAGGACGCATTCCTGCCGAACTCCTCCTCCTATCTTAAACGGTCTTGAGTTTCTTCCCTCGATCTTAATGATTCCTTTTCTCTAGTCATATAAAGTTTTTAGCAGAACGACACCTATTGGAGGGGTTCCCATGTCTACGAAGGTATTCCATAATTGGTGCCAGTTTACATTGTGCCAGCATACACACGCTTTGCTATGGTCGAGGAAGCATTGATTATTTGGGCTTTGCAAATTCTCTGGGACTTTCAATAATTTGCCCTACATTCATGATATGCTCTCGTGTGGCTTTGCCAGCCACGAATCCAGCTTGTTCCTGTGGAATTTGTTGGTTTAAGAATCTTCTGAGTTGTTGTAGCAGAATTATGAGCATGACCTTTCTTGGGTGGCAGATTATTGCGATAGTACAGTAATTACTGCATTTTTGGCTTGATCCATTTTTGTGCAATTGAATGATGATAGAAGTATTCCAGTCAGTTGGCCATTGCCCACATTGTTGGCCGTAGAGTGCCATATCAAGTTGCAGCTTGCCCACAAGAGGTGCATCCCTTTCGGAGACAACTGTCTTAGCATTTCTCCACTGATATCATCTTCGCCTGTTCTTTTAATGTTCTTGAGCATGTTGATGACTTACTCAACTTCAACTTTTAAGATGTCAGGTTCCTGTTCTACTTGTGTAATGGGAGGGAGACGAACTATTCCTTGACGATGACCTTCATCGGCGTAGAGATCTTCACAGTACGGACGCCATACCTTTACTACGTTGTCGATGTTGATTGTGACTTAGCCATCCTGTTTTCTATTTTCCAGGTTCTTGGTTTGAGCTCCCTCGTGATGTCTTTGATTCTTTAGAATAGACCGCGTGTTTTGTTCCTGCTTGCCAATCTTTCAATCCTTGGCTTGTTCCTGTGAAATTTATTGGTCTAAGAATCTTCTGAGTCGTTGTAGGAGAATTATGAGCATGACTTTGTTTGGGTGGAAGAATTTTGCGATAGTACAGTAATTAGTGCATTTCTGGCTTGATCCTTTTTTGTGCAGTGAAATGATGATAGAAGTATTCCAGTCAGCTGGCCATTGTCTGCATTGTTGGCCATAGAGTGCCATATCTTGTTGCAGCTTGCCCACAAGAGGTGGATTCCTTTTGGGGACAGTTGTTTTAGCATTTCTCCACTGATATCATCTTCCCCTGTTCTTTTAATGCTCTTGAGCATGTAGATGGCTTGCTTAACTTCAACCTTTAACAGGTCAGGTTCCTGTTCTACTTGTGTGATGGGTGGTGAGATGAACTGGTCCCTGATGACCTTCATCCGCGTAGAGATCTTCACAGTACTAACGCCATACCTTTACTACGTCATCGATGTTTGTTATGACTTTACCATCTTTGTTTTCTATTGTCCACGTTCTTGGTTTGAACTCCCTCGTGATTTATTTGATTCTTTGGAATAGATCGCGTGTTTCGTTCGTGATGGCTAATCTTTCAATCTCTGCATATTTCCCAGAAGTGTTTTGTTTTTGTCTCGTCGGCCCAGTCTTTGTATTTCTCGGCTTAAAGTTCGATGTTCTGTCTTCTGTTCTTCGGTTATTACACCTATCTGCTCGATTGCTTGTTTTTATTCCATACCACAGTTCTTCAATCTGCATCTGACTTGTATTGTCTGGGAGCGCTTTTAAGTTGTCTTCAAATTTTTGCCTGAATTTATCCATGTTGTCAGACCGTTAGCGCCAGGTTTTCTTCTCCGCTTTCTTTTGATGTGCATTTTGATTTGGGCCTTAAGTAGTTTATGATCGCTACCGCAGTCGAGTCCTGGTAGAGTTTTAACATTATTGACGCTTGATCTCCATCCTGAGTTTACAAAAATATAGTATATTTGATAGGTATCTGTAGCGCCCGTCTGGAGAAATCCACGTATATCGGAGCCTTTGGTGCTGTAGGAACATGCTGATCGTAATGGTCAGCTTGTTTTAGATACAGAATTCGTCAAGTTTTTGTCCCGCCTCGCTCCTGTTTCCTAGTATATGTAGTCCAATCATTTGTTTTAGATGTTCGTCTTCTTCGGTTTGTCCGATTTTTGCCTTGAAGTTGCTTTAGATGATTGACATTTCCCTGGTCGGTATGCCCTGCAGTAGTCAAGTTGTTCGTAGTACTCTATTATTTCGTCTTCGCTTCTCGCTGTTGTAGGAGCATAGACTTGAATATAGTTTAAGATACGGTTTCGCATGAATCCGCCGCTCTTTTTAATCGCGTGATGTTGCGACTCAAATACAAAGCGAATACAAGCGGCCTCGCTTGCGGTTTTTTCCCCCGACTGATTTTTCCCATAGCGTACTGTGTCTTTCTCCAGCAGTTTCGCGATTATAGCGGTTACCGCTCGTTGGAAAAAACCGTAGTGCGGCCTCGGCCTAATGGTCATTATTCTAGAACTGATGAGATTGTCACCTAGAATACTTGTTTGCATTTGTTTTGGAATCACTAATAGCCCCCTTTGCTTTTTTTTTGTTAATATCACTATAGTGCAATGAGTCGGTTGGATGCCCTGGAGTCTCACGTAATACGGCTCACTAAATATACTAAAATATGTATTAATAGAATTTGTGCTGTTGTTCTCAACTGATAAGTTCAATCTTAATTGAAATATGTTAGGTACTTTCTAGAAAACTTGCAATAAATATTGATACGTTATGATTATTGCAGTATCGATTATTGAACAGAAAGCTTGAAAGTCCTCCCTTATTTCCAACTTTCTGGTTTCTGTGTTTGGAATTTCTACCAAAAAAAACCCGTGTTTAATTTATCCACTTGAAATCCTATTAAAATGATGCAAAGTATGGATGAAAAAGGGGAAATATTAATTAAATTACAAGAAAATGTAAAGAATTGAAAAGAAAGAAATTTTTTGGTGAAAAATAAATCGACTAAATTTGGTTCTCAGTAATTGTTTGTTACTCCTGTTACTCACAATAATCAGATATTAAGGCACTCGGTAACCGCAAGAACATCGAGAAAATCTTGAAAAACGCAGCATCCTGGGTTTCCGCATGAGAAGCGCTGCATTGGTCTGTGCACTTACCTAAACCGCTGTAGAATCACGAACCACAGCGGTTGAGAATCAACTCACAGCCGCGTTGGTGTGAACTTTAAAGTAGAGTCGATTCCTGAAAGCACCTTCCACCCGACGATAAACAAGCTAGCGACAGCCCGAGTTCTTTTGATTATAACGAAGAGTTCATAATTAATGTAAACTAAAACCTGAGGCGTAAATATTGTCTTTGAGCTTTGTATTTACTTATCGATACTCGACTATGATGAATGTTATTGTGTAAGAAAAATTTAATTTCAATAATTGGCGCTGTATATTTGCTTATATAATTTGCTTAATTGCAATAATTCATTAAGTCTCAAGGGCGGCCACACCAACCACCTGACACCAGATAGCTACTAGGACACTTCGCACACATGGACCCATATGCATACATTCATAAGATAAGTAATTAGGTGTAAAAATTTATAAAATGATAAATAGTCATTTCAAAATATATATTTTTTGGTATAACGTTATATAACCCAACTCCACAGAACATGAATATTTTATCTCTTACATATCCCCCACAAAAGAAGCAAAATAACCTTTTTATGGGAAACACTTCACAGCTTTTATTCTTAATTGCGAGAAATCTTCCGTGATTTACATAATAAAATGTAACGCAGTTTTAAATTGCAATAGGCATACAGTTAGTTTGGATTCTAAGAAATCTTGTTCAATTGGTTTTAAATAGCGCAACGCAAAAATTCGATGACGATCGGTTATAATTATGTTTATAGCCGGATATAATTTCGATAATAGTGCACAAATGCGATTGAAAAGTGCAATCATTTTTACTGTTATTTATCAACTTGAACCGGGAGCCAAGAGAAACTGGATTAGATTAGGCAAAGAAGGCTAGGCAAACGCCTGGTTAGTCTAGTTTGACAAACTAGACGAGACAGGCAAAACAAAATGGATAACACAAACAAGACAAGATGGATGATAAGACATATATCACTAGACCATCAAGGCTAGATAGGTAAGACTTGATACGTAAAGCTAGACAGACAAGACTGAACATACCACAATACCAACTGCCACCAACAGAATATGGTGTAACCAGCTGCATATAGCCGAATTACATTGATAAAGCAAAATACTCAATCTACAAATAATAATCAATTGGGAACTCAATAGATAGAATTGGGATCATGTTAGAATTTTACAAACATGCAGTTTTTTAGTTCTTACGGAGAACTGAAATCTCATACGTCGGCAAAATGAATACAAACAAAAAATAAAAACAAATTTAATTTGATGTCTTTCTTTTGATCATCCACAAATCACCACATCTCTGATCACTGCGCTCAAATCCTCACATGAGAGTGCATAAAAGGTGTCTCAGCCACTAAAAGTAAAATAGCTAGGCTCTTTCAAACACAAAATATGAAGCTCCTCATGGAATTAATAGATAATGTAAGGATTTCGTCTTGAACAAAGCCTTTACTGATCCAAGCATTCCTTGTCCACAGTAATACGTCTAAACGCATTAATCTCTCTCTCTCTCTCTCGCTCTCCCTCTTCGGCCCGTGTTTGTACACTGCTGGACGTAGGCCCCCTTCAGGTCGTTCCATGCGCATCTTCTTTTTGCGATTTGAGCCATCTTCTTTGCCGTCTTCCAGTGCTTCGTTTTGTGGCTCTTGGTCTCCAGGGAATAATCCTATCGGTCCATTTGTCGGTGTTTTTCGGTGCTAATGGGTCTATAGTTCTTAATGTCTTTACTGTTCCCTTTCTTGTGTATCAGAGTTAATTCAGAGTTTTCCCAAAATATATTCAGGTAGTCCAGAAATTATTAAGATATAATCCCAAATTTAAGAAGCTGTATAATAACCAGAAAGTAGAAATTATGCCATAAGGGATATAGAAATATCGTTCGATATTTCTAAGGGATATAGAAATATCGTTCGATATTTCTATATCCCTTATGGCATAATTTCTACTTTCTGGTTATTATACAGCTTCTTAAATTTGGGATTATATCTTAATAATTTCTGGACTACCTGAATATATTTTGGGAAAACTCTGAATTAACTCTGATACACAAGAAAGGGAACAGTAAAGACATTAAGAACTATAGACCCATTAGTACCGAAGAACACCGACAAATGGACCGATAGGATTATTCCCTGGAGACCAAGAGCCACAAAACGAAGCACTGGAAGACGGCAAAGAAGATGGCTCAAATCGCAAAAAGAAGATGCGCATGGAACAACTTGAGGTATAATTTCGGAGGTTAAGAAGGGATACAAATGTCAAATATCAATAGTTTCTTTATAAACAGTCCTAAAATCCTGGTAGAAGCTCAAACTCTTGTGCGTTATATGCGTCCTACACAATAATACATTAATTTTAACATCAATGAGTAGGGAAGAGCTTTATGGCATTATTAACTTAAAAAAAACCAAAAATGCGGACATAGACGAAATTTCTTCCATCGTCTTAATAAAAGTGTCCCGAAACAAACGCTCTATAGTTCATGAGAATAGAACGAATGCCTTATAGTTCATAGGAATACAACGAGCGCCTTATAGTTCATAGGTCTGTAAAACTACTAGGTATTGAATTAGACCAGTCTTTAAACTAAATATCTCATAAAATCTTTGTGACAGGGTAGCTAAATAAGTCCCTATATCGATATATTGTTAACGATTTCCTTTGGATAGTTTACTTCGCAAACTTCTACAGCATTCTTAAATTTGATATTATGTTCTGTGGAAATTTAGCATCGCTCCAAAATGTTTTGAGGGTACAAAAGCCGCCCGTATACTTAACAAGACTACCATTAATCCTTTAGAGCTAGTTTTAAGAGGACCAATATCTCGACACTGAGGATCATATACATATATGAAAACATTGTATTCTTCCGGAAATATCACTTGATATCTCAAGATACAGACTTAATATCTCGAAACACACACTTCATATCTCAATATACATTATAATACTTATTTATTATACAAGCGGATAAAATTTACGTTTAACGAGAGATAACAAGATGAAATTTAGGCGAGTTTTTTCTCGCAAGTTAAAGTAATACAAACGTTTATTCAATTTTGCATTTGATTTAGTTAAATTCAAATAAAAGTTCAATTTTTCGTTTTTTTTTTTCTTTACGACAGCATGCCATGATTGTGTCCTTGCCATAACAACGATAAAATTGTTGATTCGTACGTCGAAATTTTATTTAGAGTATTGTGTTTAATTAATTTGGGTTTTATTAATCAGAAATGAATACATCCGAAGAATTATGGTTAGATGGTGACGCAATTGCGGAATGATTACTCTTTCAGAAATCAAGAGATTTGTACAAAAAAATGTATAATAAGTTTTGTGATTGGCGATCAAAAAAGAACATCAGCGAAACATTTTGGATTATGTTTATAGAGCACGTAAGTGAATCGTTTTGATGCGTTGCCTTAGATACTTAGATACTTACACTAGTGATGTTTTTTGATATTTTATTGATATTTTTTAAATGATAGTTTCACACATTTTTTTTATTTAACTAGTGAATAAACCACTGTTTTATTGATACCTTTAGATACCTCATACCTTTAGTCGCAGCGCAGCGTTGAACGAGTACAGACGTTTCGAGCGGTGCTAAAAGAGTTTAATAAACATTGTTTGTTTAAGCGTGTATATACACTATAATATGAGTGGACAATTAAGATCTAATACCGTTTTGGATAAAACTGGTGATGATATCACTAGTTTCTTCTCCAGCCCAATTTTCATCGAGCTAGTTGGGGGTATTATTCGAAAGGAAATAGAGCCACTAAAAATCCTGGTAAATGGCTTGTGTGATGAAGTTAGATTAATGAAAGATAAATATGAATCTTTAATTAATTCTATTAATCCAAATATAACAGAAGAACAGGAGCCAATTGAAAATCAACAATATACCAAAGAATTAGCGCCAGAGCCGGGAACTTCCAATATCTGCATAGAAAAAACAATATCAAACGATCCAAACGCGCGGCGAGGTACCTGCGAGAACGATAATAAAAACAGCCTGCACTGCAAATCCAGCGAAAGATTAAGTGGAAAAAAACAAAATAAAGTCCACGTTAGCGACAGCGGAACAATTTAGAATAAAAAACCTAGAAAATCGAACGTTATCTTTGGAGTAAATGCTGAGGAGTCCAGTTTTAAAGCGGCAAGGAGATATGCCCATGTTCGTGTGTTTAAATTAGACCCAGCACTTACAGAGGGAGATGTGATCAACTATCTAAACAAAAAAAATTCAATTCGGTCTTATGTAAGAAGCTTAACTCTAAGTTCCCGGACGAGTATTCCTCGTTTAAAGTATCTATTCTAGCAGAAGATAGAGTAAATATTATGAATCCGGAATTGTGTAGGCCACAATTCCGGATTCATAATATTTACTCTATCTTCTGCTAGAATAGATACTTTAAACGAGGAATACTCGTCCGGGAACTTAGAGTTAAGCTTCTTACATAAGACCGAATTGAATTTTTTTTTGTTACATGCGTGAAACGATTTTTTCACAATTGGGAAACAAACCGGCGGGGCAATTAGTCTAACACCTCGTAGAGGTAGAAAAAATAATATCTTACTTTACCTCAACATTCAATCCCTCCAGAGCAAAATTGCAGAACTAGAACTCTATTTGGAGAAAACAAAACCACAATTTATTTGTCTAACGGAAACCTGGTTGACAACCGATAAAACTTCTCTTATTAATATAAATAATTATAAATTAATTGATCATTTTTGTAGGGAACATTCCACTGGAGGAGGGGTAGCTACCTGGGTAAGGGTGTCTAACGATCTGGTCCCAATTGTTGCCCAAACACTAGAAATAAATAGCAGATCAGTCGAGAGGCATATCGAATTTTGCACGATTATGTGGAGGAAGACTGAAGGTACTACGGTAATTTTAAATTTATACCGACCTCCTACAGGTTGCATAGAAACATTTTTAGAAATTTTGGAAGAGGTAATGGATAACCTCTTCCTAAAATTTTCATCTATTATTATGGTTGGTGATTTTAATTTTAATTTTAACGAGAAATCAGCAGAGGTAGTTAATCTAATTAACTTGCTGTCCTCCTATGATTTAGTAGAACTGGTTACTCAGCCGACCAGAATTACAAGAACATCCTCCACGTTAATAGATAATATTTTCTCAAACTCTAGACAGGAGTTGGCTACAGTGGTGGAGGACTGTACCTTCTCTGACCATAGGTTAATTTTGCTAAGCAACGACAGCAGCAACAGTACAGATAGAATTAAATATAAGATTGGTCGAAAATTTTCGCAAGAAAATAAAACGCGGTTTGAGAAATTACTTAGAGAAGAGACATGGTACGACATCCTTAACAATGACAACTGTAGTGAGAAAGCCATATCATTTATAAACACTCTGCAATTTTATTTTAATAAAAGTTTCCCGCTTACGCAGGTGAACATATCCAACAAAAACTGGATCACGAAAGAAGCTAAGATCTCAAGCCGAGAGTTGAAAGATCTGTATATACTACAACTAAAATATCCAGAATTGGGGGTACTTTATTGGAGAAAAAAGTCCAAGCATAGAAAATTAATTCAAAACACAAAAAGTCTTTTTTTTAGAAACATTATTTCAAAAGCCGATAACAAGCAAAAAGCAACTTGGCAAATTATCAATGGTCAAACAAATAAAATTAGTAAATGTGGGCAAATTGAAATAAAAGATGGTAACTGTCTACTTCTGGATCCCGATAAAATTGCAGGTGCGTTTAACGAGTTCTATACGAGAGTTCCAGAGGAAATCGTCGAGAACATTCCTCAAACCTGTGTGACTAACAATCACATTTCATTTATTGAGGAAACGATGTATCTAGAGGATTTCTCAGAAAATGAATTATTATATATTTTAGATAAAAATCTAAAAAATAAACACTCATACGGTCCCGATGGCCTGCCGTGTAGTTTATTTAAGGAGAACTTAAAATATTTGGCAAAACCGCTGCTTAGTCTAATAAACTCTTCTTTTGATAAAGAAGAATTTCCTTCCATCTTAAAGGTAGCCACGATCGTACCTATCCACAAAAAGGGAGACAAGAGGATCCTTAACAACTACAGACCGATTGCCTTAATTTCTGTGCTCTCCAAAATCTTAGAGTATTGTTTCTTACATAGACTCAAACCATTTATTACGAAGCACAAAATTCTCCCTGCGGAACAACATGGCTTCCAAAGTGGAAAATCCACAAATACGGCGATCCTAGGCTTATACAATAAAATCCTTAGTGACATAGATAGAGGAAATTATCCAATAGGAGTTTTTTGCGACCTCAGCAAAGCTTTTGACTGCGTAAATCACAAACTACTTCTCGATAAGTTATACAGGTACGGATTGAGAGGGAAAGCGGGAAACTGGCTGACATCATTTTTGAATAATCGGTGCCAATTCGTAAGAACTCTGTCGCCTAAGAGAAACGGAGTGTCAGCAGAAATAGTCACAATCTTAGGCGTACCCCAAGGAAGTGTTCTTTCACCGACACTATTCATTCTTTTCCTGGCAGATTTAGTAGCGTATACACAAGATTGTACCTGTACGCTATATGCCGATGATGCCAGCTTCTTAATATCGCAGAATACTGTGCAAGCCTCTCAATTAGAGGCAAACAGTGCAATGAAACGGATTTCTAAATGGTTTTCAGCTAATAAGCTGTTTTTTAACTTGCAAAAAACAGAATTCATGGTATTCCAAACTAGCAGGAACGAGTATGTAACAAACATTTCTATAAAAGTACAAAATGTTGAAATAAATAGAGTCCAAACATCGAAATTTCTGGGTCTTGTAATAGAAGAACATCTGTTATGGCATAACACTATGGAAAACCTATGCAAATCGATTAATAAACGAATCTTTTGTATTCGCTATCTACGAAAATTTCTGACACCTGAAGAACTACTCAATTATTACTTTGCGGAAATTCAGTCGCTGCTCGCGTATGGAATAATAGCTTGGGGGACATCTTCAGAACTGCCGAGAATCCTTAAAGCTCAGAAAAGAGTTATTCGTGCTCTACTTGGTATACCTATATATGCCTCATGCAGAACCCATTTCAAACAGTTAAATATACTTACGGTATTTGGTTTGTATTTGCTAGAACTAACATGCTATATACACAAAACAAATGTAAAGATACCCAAAAATGAGGATAAGCACAAATATCTCACACGTGGACACATGAAGCTATATACCCCAAAAACAAGACTTGTTATGTGCAGCAAGGCACCAGATGTTTATGGAATCAATATATATATAATAAGCTCCCAATAAGTATCACGCAGGAACCTTCTTATAAGAAATTTAGAAAAAATATGAGAAATCTCCTAATTTCAATATGTCCATATAATCATCAAGAGTTTGTTGATTATATCAATATCTTATAATGACGTACCCATATATATCTTTTGTAAATATCTAGTGGTTAATAAATTAATTTGATTTGATTTAATTTGATTTGATTTGATACCTATCCAAACAATTAAACGTGACTTTATTAGCAAAATTGGATAAAAAAATTGACTTGATCACAAGAGCATCTGACAATACAATAGGCCAAAGACAGACAGCCTGGGTGAAATGGAATTCTAAAAAGAACAAGGAAAATTGGCATAAATTTTTGGAACCAAGAAAGTTTACAATTTAAATTTCTTTTGAACCTTCAAGCAGATACTCGGAAAGTACACTCCGCCAAGCCTCCACTTCAGACACTCACAAGGCAAACTGGCTTATAAAGACAAGGACAATTGCCACCTTTTGGCTCAGTACTTTAAAAATATACTCAACTGTGACCAACCCAGCGAAGACTTTGCCTATAAACAAACCACACCAAACCCATACTCGCTGCCCCCTTCATTGGAAGAAGTTGGCCAGATCATTCAATTTCTTAAGAATAATAAAGCAGCTGGAGAGGACACAACCTTTGCTGAACTGTGGACAGGTGCTGGAAACAATGCCGTGCGCAAGCTAACCGAGGTTATCCAGGACATCTGGGAAACAGAGTAATTACCACCCGATTTGAAATCTGCTCTGATCCATCCGCTTCACGAAAAGGGAGATTTTACTAATCTAAACAACTACCGTGGAATTTCTCTCACATACAAGATTCTCTCGAAGCCGTTACAAACAAGGGCAGAAAATCAGCTGGATAGTCAACTGGGAGAATACCAGTGGGCTTCAGAAGACGAGACCCTGTGTTGAACATATCGCCAATCTTAAAACTGCACTTGCATACTCCAAGATGAGAAACCGCAAGGTGGTCGTTACCTTTGTTGATTTTAGGAAGTTCTACGATTCCATTGATAGAGAAACGCTTAAAAAAGTACTCTAGGAACTAAGGCTATACAACAAAACCCGCAGACTCATCCTAGAAACCTTGACCAACACCTATTCCAATGTTAAATTTAGGGGCGAGATTTCAGAAAGCTTCGAAATAAAAACACGAGTGAGACAAGGAGATTAACTTGCTTCTCCACTTTTCTTCAACTGTGTCCTTGAATAGTTTAAGAGAGAATGGCACACGGAACTGATCAATTTTGGTGCTCAGGGTAATGTCTACCTGGGACGTAAGAGCGATGGACTGGTTGTAGATTGCCTGGCCTTTGCAGATGACGGCACTGTTTGCTGATTCTTTTGAGATGGCAACAGTGCAGGTAAATTGCCTCAGAAAACAGGCTGCCAAAGTGGGTCTTCATGTGTCGCTGGAGAAAACAGAATTTTTCACCAACATCAGAGAAGCAAACAGAGAGTTGTTACTAGAGCAGGGAAATATCAAGAGGACTGAGAAATTTAAGTATATCGGCGAATGGATTGAACCCAACTTATCAGAAAGAGCATCATTATCCAAGAGAGTTAACAAGTTAGAACTAGCTTATCGACTGACTAATAACTCTTACCACAAGAAATGCCTGTCACGCAACCTGAAACTTAAGCACTACACATCAGTCTTACGACCAGAATCTTTATATGCCATGAAGTATATTTCCTTGAACCGATGAGGTCTGGTAGAGAAATTGGAAATCAGAGAGAGGAGAATCCTCAGGAAGATGCTAGGCCCGGTAAAGGAAGATGGGGAATTTCGAAGGCAGCATAACTCTGAGCTCTACGAACATATTGAGATTATCTCTGATTGTGCAAGAAAAGAAGGGTAGCTTTCTATGGTCACGTTATAAGACTGCCTCCAAACCGACTAACCAACCGTTTGTTCACCTTTTGGCAAAACAAGAAGGTTTGTACCACTTTGTTGACAGAAACCGAGAAGGATTGAAGAACTGGGAATAACAGATCTCCAAAACAAACAGTTTGTGAGACGCACCCTGAAGGAAGTCCGTGAAATTCAGGAAAAACTTCGAAGGAAAGGTACCCCCTGGACATAAGAGAGAAATTAGTTACACCGGCAGAAGATGCGACAATACTGAGCAAAGATGAAAGCCCAACAGTTGAACAAGCGTTGTCCAAAGTAGACCCATTCGAAACAAGAAGAAGAAGACAGACAAGATAGACTAGACAAACATAAAGAATTAGTTAGACGAGATTATACTAATAAGTCTATACAGACAAGACTTGACAGTGAGACTAAACAGGCAAGACAAGACAGTCAAATCTCTACAAAAAAACTAAACATAACTAAAAAACTAAAAAAAACTAGACATAACTAGAGAGACAAGACAATACAGACAGCAATAGACAGACAAGACAAGTCAGGCAATACTGGGTAGATGAGTAGTTGAGGAGTTCAGAGAACTTTAGATATAAAAGTGTAATCATATAACTTTAACAACACATCACTGCATAAACAAGTCTGGAGAGACAAAAGATTTAACTAAAGAGACAGAGGAAGTACTAGTGTCCCATAATTGAACATAGAATACTATTCAGACAAGAAAAGACAAGGAAGTCTAGACATACAATACTGGAAATTCAAGCCCAGAGTTGCAAAATTACAACGTTAAAGAAAACATATTGTAGCAAATATAAAGTATGCGGAGAAAGAAATTCTTCTTAGATTAAAAAAAACTTCCGAATGATATGTTTTGATTACAAACACGTATTATTCGAAAACTGAGTTTTTGTGAGGGTTTGTTCTGAATTTAGTAGCAATAGTAATAAATATTAGCACTTGTTTTATTGAAACCATTAATTATCTCTCTGTAAACTAACTTTCGTTAACGTTTTTAACTAACTTTCGGTATGTAACTCATAGGTACTGTCTTGATTGGAATGTACTTCATAGGCTTCAAGATTAATTGCTTGAAGCCAAATTTGTTCTATTCCAAAATACAAATTATCCATCAGAGATTCAGGAAATGTGAACGTTAGAAAATTTTCGAATTGGTTTTTTACCTAAAAAATAAATAAATGTTGTATTTATAAATTCATATAAAATATCAATAAGTTATCACTTAGTTAGACTAGCTTTATAGAACACCGTTGGCCTCAAAATGTCGTGATTCAATATATTTTTATTAAGCTTTACGAGGTATTTTGTAACGTAAATGTAATAAATTCTGCAATTTTATTTATAATTTAATTTTTATTATATTTAAGTAGCATTATATTATATTCCAAACCGAGGACTGACAAGTAGGATATAATTCCGTACAATTGTGGATCTTGTTGGCCGCTCTGTCATAATCATCTTCATCCTCGTAGTTGTCATGCGGTTTAGCTCTGAAATGTAATTCGCGTGAAAACAGCACAGAAAAAAAAATTGTCACCCTTTTTACCTGAATATGACTTTAAGTATCTCCTCCATAAAAGTACCTTTCTCCCCAGAAGCTTGACTAACTTCGCAAACCGACTTGAGTAAACACGCCCGGCCGTCCTTGCTTTGTCTGCAAACAATTTCAAAGTTGTTTACACTATTTACATCTTCCCTGTATATTATATTTAGAATAGTAAACTTCCCTTATTTGCCAATTTTGCAAAGAATAAACAAATAAACAACTAATAAAAAACAAATAAACAATCCTGCTTATCCTTCATTAGTTATAAGTGAAAAGAAAGATGTAATTTGTCTTTTATTAAACACTTTATTACCATTAAATACTTTGTTTAGGTAATAAGACAAAAGTCGATTCTTAAAATATTAGCTGACAAATGCGGTTTTTATTAACTTTTCCTTGAATATTTTCAATTTGGTTTACAATATTTATAATACAGGTGTTTACTTATATACGTACGTTGGCCTTTTGTTTGATATGTTTGATGAAACAGAATCTTTCCTATATTAAAAGTTCCACAAATGTTGACCAACTGCCCGAGGCAAGCAATTTTGCGGTTCGGAAAGCTGGTCACTTTAGACTATGTCTACACTAGTTTTAAACTGAATAGAGAAAAATTATTAAAATATGGGTTTGCTTACGCTTTGAAAAATTTCTCAATCTTTCCATAAAGCTCTCTACGTGTTCTCCTGTGCACATGGTGGTAAGCCGGGTGCATGTAGGAATTCATTGGCTCTGAATAAGCATCGTTAGCCTCCTTGTAGTAATTCACGGGGGGCTGTTCCTGATATACTGGTTTACGATAAATAGTTTTCCTATAAATCGCTTGCCTGTAAGGCGCTGACTTGATTGTGTTATATTTTGTGAAAGCCGGAACGCTGTTGTAATAATACGCAGGATTGGCGGAGACATGGTATTTGTAATTTTCTCCATAGTCGTTCTGGCTATTGTAAACTTTTTTATATTTATTAGCAGTCGGGGCGTAATTTTCTTTAGTAGCCCATCCGGTGCTAGGCTTGTCGTCTTTTCTATTAGCTATTGCTTTATTTGGACGCCTAAAAAACATGCGTGGGTCGCTTGGAAGCTCCCAAGCCAAAGCTGCTGTCACTCCCATCGTAAATATAGTGTGATAGTTAACTATTGGAACTGTTAAACAATAAACTAAAAAAAAAGTTTTACTATTAGAGGTCTAATTTTATTAGTTATACAACACATAGTGTGAATTAAAAAATGAAATTTCCAATATTAATTAATTCAAGTGAAAATATTCAGAAAATGATAATAATATCAATAAAATCATTTTCTTTTTGTAACATTCATAAAGAAAATGATTTTATTGTCTCATGTGAAATTTTTCACTTATTTACTAGCTTTCAGTCCACCTTCGTGCCACTCAACAAAAACCTTAAAAATAACATTGTTTTTAAGATGTCTTTCCGATAACTTAAGTGAGTTGCCATCTGCAAAGGCGTTTAGAGATTTATCTTTCATCAGTGCAGCTTTGCTTTTATTAATAACAATTTGTAAAAGACTCACCTGAAACGCACATTGTGGTTAGGTTAGGATTTTCATGTCTCTCTCACTAAATGTCAAATTAAAAATATTTAACCCCTAATCACCATGTGGGTTTCAGGTGAGTGTTTTACAAATTGTTATTAATAGAAGCAAAGCTGCACTGATGAGAGATAAATCTCGAAACGCGTCTGCAGAGGGCTACTCACTTAAGTTATCGGAAAAACATGATCTTAAAAACAATGTTATTTTTATGGTTTTTGTTGAGTGCCACGAAGGTGGACTAAAAGCTATTAATCCGTTGACAGACGAATAAAATGCGCGTAGACGTGTCCGTAGAATACCATTTAATTTGGCTCAACAGTGTACGCTCCTATACAAGCTCATTTTGACAAGCACACAAGATTTTTTTATTTGAGACATGATAATGCATAACGCAAAATATGCTCTAACATCATTTTATATCATCATTTATTAGTGGACACCGATCCTCCTTCATTTACGTTACCTCTACCACTTTTATATGTACTGCAATATCTCTTCGTTTCTCTCACTATTATGTCAATAAAATCATCACAAAATATTTCTTTGAAAACACACAAAGTTGTTGCATTTATACTCAATTTTCGTAAAATTAAACAACTGATACCGGCAGTTGCAGAAAATTGTTTTATATTGACAATATTTTCTTTTCTATTCATTAATCCTCTAAAAATTCTTTACTGCTAGAAATAGGTCTTGCACGTTTAAGCACATTTTGTTGAATAGAAGGTTCACCTAGCTTCACTTGAATTTGAAGTATCACTTGAATACTCAACAGCATCACTTGATGACCATTTTCAATATCATTATAATCACTTGGTAAAGAATACGGGATTTTTTTGAAACTTAGTGTTGCGGACTTTTTACCTGGTGTAACTGTTGTTAATCGTATTTGGCATTCTAAGATCTGGAAACAAAAATTAAGCTTCTACGTTGTCTACGTTGGTTCAATAAATATATTTGTGTTTTTGTTGAAAATAATTGTTGACATTTTCAAGATGACAGATAATAGATGCAAACAGACAGTAGATGCAAAATATTATCCCTTGCATATCAAAATATAAATACTTTTTTTAGGATACTTAATCTCACCAGGGTTAAACCAACGGTCCTTGTCACATTGTCCTATATTGGATCGAGAGTTCGCGCTGCCGCGCGTATGTTGTCTTGATTTATCTGCCCGCTTCGCGGCGGGAAACGTAATCTAACCGGGGTTAAACCAACGGTCCTTGCCACATTGTCCTATATTGGATCGAGAGTTCGCGCGGCAGCGCAAATTCTCGATCATGTAGGACAATGTGGTAAGGACCGTTGGTTTAACCAACTCGGCTGGTATCAATTTCCATTCAACTAATTTTTGAATTGTTTAGTCGGGATGTCTTAAAATATTCTGAATATTCGTAATAGATAAATAATTTCTGAAAGCCAATTTTGTATATACTTTACACAAACATGTGATGCAGAAAAATTTAATAAATTTATATGTTAAAGTTATGTTACAATTAAATTTGGCAACGCTGACCCTGTATCTACATTCTCAGTTTTGTGACCAGTCATACACGTAAATATCAGTCATACAAGTATCCCGACACAGTTTCAAGAGGCCGTTTTTGCACTTGGAGCATTTATACGACCCCTCGGCCGGGATCAATCTCCACTCAACCAAATTCTTGACAGTTTCGTCTGGATCCTGCAGAATCTGGTGTATATCCAGGACACTTAAATAATTAACTCGAGACATTGTGGTTATTTGTGGCGTGGTTGTTCGTTGTAATATGAATGCAACTTCAATACGACGCTTAATATTGTATATATGTTGCAAAATTATACTTTTTCATGTAAACGGGCATATAAACAAAAATAAACGTGGCAAAGTCGAGTTAGTTGCGTTCGAATCTACTATCTGTCATCTTGAAAATGTCAACAATTATTTTAGTTAAAGAGTGTGAAAGACGAATAACAACAGTTACACCACGTAAAAGCTCCGCGACACTAAGTTAAAAAAAAATCCCGTATTCTTTACCCTACTAGCTCTTTACTTAGCCCTATTTCTATTTTACAAAATATGGTACGGCATTCAGCGAGCGAGATCACTTTTATACTAACTACTGCTTCCATTGCGCTTCTTTCTGTTTATCTACATGCCGATGAGATTTTGTTACCGATATTATTGAGAGAGGGATTTCTAAAAAAATTATCATTGATGCACGTCCGATACAGATAATCTAATAATATTATACTGCCCGTTATTTGCCGAAGAAATTTCTTAACGTCTCGGAGACGTCAAAGTCTACCATGGTACATGAAATACATGACGTCTTTGTATGTCAAGGGGTTAGATAACTGACAAATTTGACATGATTTGTTTTGGTAGTCCTAGAAGACTCAGTAATTGTTATAGAGCTCTGGAAAGGTTGAAGATATTTATATATTCATGCTGTGTTAAATATTGTTTTAAGTTTTTATGATTATCTATAACATAGGATGGTTTTACCAATTCTATCTTATCATTTAAAGTTGTGATTTTATTGTAATTATTGGAACATTAACTAATTGACAGGGCAGTAACTCGGCTATGGCCAATGTGGCCCCGCCGATTTAATAAAGACCCTAAAGAGAAGGTTTCAGAGTAAAATGTATTTAAAATTAATAAACACAGAAAAAACCTTTATATTTATGTAGTAGTTGTCCCATAAACGGGGCTTTACTGCAAAGAATTAAAGTTTTATTAAGGCAGGACAACTTAATTCAACACCAATGGCTGACGAAAGAAATATTACAACTTATGGAAGAAAGTCGTAAAAGCAAAACGATCATACAAAATACATGGAGATGAAATGAAAGACCAAAAGAATGATCCGAGAGGCCAAGGGAGAGTACCTGTCTGACAAATGCAATGAAATTGAAAGGCTCCAAAAACGGTACAATTATTTCAATCTACACAAGAAAATAGGAATTAACTGGAACTATGGGAAGTTATGCACCCTGTATTATAAAAACAGCGGAAGGTAAAATTATAACGAACCACACACAAAGGTTCCTAAGATAGAAAGGAACACATTTAAGAACTCTTCAAGGATACCAGACGCCTCCTAAGTAACACACGACAAGATATAACTCTACCCTGTAAAAGAACAAGCAGGGGTGTTTAGTACCCCAATAACAAATTCAGAAGTACAACAATCCATAAAGAACATGGAAGACGGCAACGCGGTTGGCCCAGATGAATTACCAATAGAGTTGTTAAAACTTGTGAAAATTAACAAATTGATGTCATTACGAATCAGTATACAACACCATATATAAAACAGTACTATTGCTGAAAGGGTGGCTAAGGTCAACATTTATCACGATAACAAAGAAACCAAATGCCAGAGAATGTAGCGTCTACCGAACTATTACGCATGAGTAACGCCTTAAAAGTATTTCTAAACAGAAATGACTATAAAACAAATTGGAAAAAGGTATTAGTGATACGCAGTACGGATTCGGGAATGACATCGGCACTCGCGTAGCGCTATTTGGCATTAATGTATTCAAATTAAAATGTATGGAAGTGATCGTAGTGGTACATGCTTCATAAACTATGAGAAAGCATTTCACAAGGTCCAGCACGATATAGCGGACATAATTTATAAAACATTGATATAGCGGACATAAGAATCATTGAAAATCTGTATTGGAATCAAACGGCAAAGGTGAAAGTTAAAGGATTATTCTGCGGAAATCATCATGTCCAGGTGTTCGGCAGCGGTGTATTTTGCCTCCGATGCTACTTGTCTTCAATTTGTACTCAGGCATTATTCCAGGAAACAAACCCTGAAGAAGAACAGTCAGGGCTGATTTTAAACGGAAAACAGATAAATAAAATAAGAAAGGCGGATGACACGTTGATACTGGCAGATAATATAGAACACATGCAAGCTTGTAGCTTGCAATAAGGGTTGAAGATGAATCTTACCATAACATCGACAACATACGCTTCGAGCAGGTAACCAAATACAAGTACCTTGTCACCTCGATAACAAACGACAGAAATCAAAACAAAAGAAATCTAATACAGAATTGAACTAGCCAGAGCTGTCCTTAATAAAATGAGAGACCTTTTTAGCAATCGTGATTTTAAGCTGGAACGTCAAATTAGAATGGTAAGGTGCTACGTGTTTCCCATATGGATCTACGGCGTGGGAGCATAGACATTGAATCAGCAGCTTATAAATAAGCTCCAAGCTTTCGAGATGTAGGTGTATAGGAGAGTTGTAAACATACCGTGGACCGACACAATTGCGAATGTGAAAAGTGTTCGTCATACGAAGGATGGGAAAAGAGCTAGCAGTCATAGAAACAATAAAATGTAGAAAATTAGAATATCTGGAACATACTATGAGAGGAAAGATGTGAAATACTACAGCTCATAATGCAGGAGAAGATTGCAGGAAGTATAATGTATGTGTAATTCAAAATATTATCTGCAAGTCGTGCGGTATTGTTAATTGCCCTCTCGAGCGAATGGGCGCACTAACTTCGTTCGCGGGCCCAATTTCGCTCTCGTGGACAATTGACAACTTACCACCCTATAATGCGTGGTATATAGCGTGGGAGGAGGCCCGATTTCCTGTTAAAAAAATCTTAGAGATTAGTTCTGTTGTACTTTAAAAGAACTGTTTAGAGCGGCAGCATCAAAAGTGAAGTTTGGTTTGTTGGTAGCTAACCTCCAAGTTGGAGACGGCACACAAAGAAGAAGTATGTATTATCTGTAATTTCTACGAACATATGTTGATATATATATATATATATATATATATATATATATATATATATATATATATATATATATATATATACATATATATATATATATATATATATATATATATATATATATATATATATATAACAATTGGGGGAAGGTTAATGTCGTAAAGAAGACAAAAGCATGGGAAATTAGACAGTCTATAAAGAAAAACGCTAGTCACTTTTAGCACTGGATGTAATTGATGATACTCAACACAGTGAGCCGCTACGCTACCTCAAAGCAAGCGCTATGTAACGGTGCGGTATGTGTATATATATATATATATATATATATATATATATATATATATATATATATATATATATATATATATATGATGAAATCACAATTTTTATACCAACTTATCATCAGTGCAGCTTGCTCCTTTGAAATATAAAATGGAATACTACGTACGAATATACGGAATACTAAATAATAAGGAATGCTAAATAAAATGGAATACTGAATAATAAAATCCGAAGAACACAGTTGCACTGATGAGAGATAGATCTCGAAACGCGTCTGCAGATGGCTATTCACTTGGGTTAAATAGAAAGATCTGATCTAAAAAACAATGTTATTTATCTAGTTTTTGTTTAAGTGCCATAAAAGTGGAGTGATTGCTAGTAAATAATGGAGAAATATCTATTGTCTTTCAACATGTGATTTGTTTTGTATTCTTAATAAGACTAATATTATAGAGCTACGGAAAGGTTAAATATATTTATATATTCAAGCTATGTTCCGTTTTAATAAGTTGGTACGATTGTACCTGTAATTAGTTTAGTTTCACCGTTAATGTTCAATCACAATTTTTTCTCTTATTGAAATATATAAAAAGCGCCATTTTTATTCTTGGCGATATGTATCCAATATCCTAGTTACGGCTCTACTAATTAATATTGTAAATTTCATATTTTAATTAAAAGTAGTATCGCAATATTCGCTCCGAGCGCTAGCACTAGCACCAAAGGTGGAACTTTTAAGAACTTTATGTGTAGTTATATTGACATGTATTTTGTAATATATTGACATTTTGTTCAACAGAAGTTTTAGATTTACTAGTGTCCTTATTAATAAAATCAATCAGTTCATAACAGTATAATATTTCGTAAAGAGAGTTGCAAGAAGCATATTATGCACGAGCGAGTTCATAATTGCCTTATAACTCGAATTATGTACTATACTTTATCTACGACCACACTAATTTGTTTCTGTTTAATAAGAAAAATATGTTTGATGTAACACCTTCGACCTTATTTAACTTGATAGAAATAAAAAAAAATACGATCATAATGGTTACATAACTTTTTGTTTAGTATTTGTAGTTTTCGTTAGATTTAAACGTGAAAAAACGAAATGAATGACAGCTTCTATGTGAATGATGTAACGTTTAATGATTGTTTGGAAAGCACGAAGTACTATATTTAAAAATTGTATCAACGTGCAGCTCTGAACGAATCGTAAACCAAACAAGCAAGGGTGATTTTGAATTATTATATAACATTAATCGCGAATTGTTACATATGTGTGTGGTATGATGTATTTATATAGTCCACGAACTGTACAATAATGGGCATTTACAATTGTGGATTGTGGTCGTAGATGAATATGTTTACATTTCCGCATGCTTGAGAAACGCCTGTCCAAAACCTTTGAATAACCTATCGTTTATCATTCTGCTAATAAAATACTAGATAATAATTGAAGTTTCATAATATATTATGACATTAGTTCTTTAATAAATAATCTCAACTGTACTTTATATGGAGCTTCAGTAACATTAGTCTGCCGAAAATCTTTTAATTGTAGTTCCTTGATTTTTAATTCTAAACTCTTCACCAGCAACAACGTTATTCTCACTTAGTTTTAAATCATTCACAATATTTTGTTTATTAAAATCAATAGAGTGGAAAATTTTTCCAAAGCCAGTTTTATTAATTTTATTCATTATGAATTTAATTTATAATTATTTTCTCGGTAGCATCTTATTACAGAATTGACGTATTACAAAACCTATAATTTTTTGTAGTGTCAAATATCGTATATTTTATTAAATTAATTATTTTTTGTTTTTGCCTGTTCTTTGTATACACTATTATTGCACACGAAGTTGTCTTTTTGGCCACAAGTGGCGCTAAGCCCGGTTATGCACGGAGCAAATAACATATATATATTTTTATTATATTTCAATATAGCGTGGAATTGGATATATAAAATAATAATTATTATAAAATAATTCTGTACCTTGGTAAAAAAAATCCATTTTTTAGGATTTCGAGTTCAGTCTACCATAGATCTCAGAATTCAATTGTGTAAGTAGAAAAATCCCTTTTCAGCTATAGAAGGGCATTGGAGTTCAGTGGTAGAAATCTTGAGATCCTAAAAAATGGACATTATTTTAAACAAAAGTTTTAAGAGTTTTCTTTGCTGATATTAATGCTAAAAAGATTATAAAAATTATTACTTAGCAGTATTGTTATTCTAAATTTTGTTTATACATATTTTTTAAGTTGTAAAAATACGTTTTTTTAGGGTTCCGTACCGAAAACGGAACCCTTATAGTATCAGTTTGTTGTCCGTCTGTCTGTCTGTCTGTCTGTCCGTCTGTCCGTCCGTCGGTCTGTCTGTCAAGACCATTTTTCTCAAGAACGCGTAGAGGTAACAAGATAAAATTTGTATCAAATACACGGGTCTGCAGTCTCTTTCAGCTGTGAAAAAATCAAACTTGTAAGTCAACGCGATCAAAAGATATGACCGTTTATGTCACATATTTTGCGATTTCACAAGGGAATCAAAACTTATAGGGTACTTCCCGTTGACCTAGAATCATGAAATTTGGCAAGAAGCGGTGTCTTACAGCACATGTAAAGGGAAAAATCTGAAAATGGTAAATATGTAGTTTAATTAAAAGAAAAATGCGAATTTACTATTAGAAACTTATGAAAATACACTAATGTGTTGCGTGGTATTGTCTGGCACCAGAAGCATATGGGTTGCATACAGTTAGGTCCTCCTAAAGATACCTTACTTACAAGTTTGTACGGAACCCTCGGTGCACGAGTCACCACTCGAACTTGGCCGGTTTTTCTTATGTAGTGTTATTAAGTACGTAACTACAGTTCATTCAATATTTCCTTGAATAAAAATACTAATCAGACTTGTCGAAGAATTATGTTAAATCCATTTGTTGGAATGTTCGAATAGAGACATTGAGGGGTTTGGGTTTGATAACATTTAAAAATATGGGAACAGATGTTTCTAAGGGTGTCAAATTTATCACCCCAATTTGCATAATTTAAGTTTTTTAAGAAATAATTATGCCACTTTCAAAATCAATGAAATCACGTTTTCAAATCTTAAGAAAGTACAAATCCAAATACATTATGCAAAAATACATGAATTAAATTTGGTATATAATGTAATAAAATAGTCCTTGTACTTTAAATGGTCTGGTTTTTTTTATATTCAAATTTATACTCGAAGATTCTTAAGCTTTGTTTTGCGATTTTGCATCTTGATCATTTGCAATTTTATTTGTTATAAACAAATTATTAATGAATTGCTGAAAATTACAATGGCAGACCCGTATAAATCCGTTAGCGGATCGAAACTGTAATTTGAAATTAAATTGTTGATTACCAATTCATTACACATTGATAATTAAACTGCTGCTTTCATAATTAAACATTAAGCTTATAAAATTGTATTGCATAATATTTTCCATATCGTTTTGAAACTCTCCTAATGGGCCTCTTTAAAAATAAACTTTTTATCACTTCATTGACCCAGCAAATTTTCGTGTTACAAAATCTTAAGAATTTTCTGAAAGATCAAGTAAAAATATAACTATTAAGGCACCTAACTCGATAGTTTTGTAGATGGCTTATACACATATATATATATATATATATATATATATATATATATATATATATATATATATATATATATATATACATATATATATATCTATATAAGTAGCGACTACTTATATATATATATATATATATATATATATATATATATATATATATATATATATATATATATATATATATATATATCTATTTAGCCATCTATCTTGTATTTGAGGTTTTTCGCGGAGAGATACCTGTGTTGTATTGTTTTCTCGGGAATTCCGCGTTGATGTTGAGGGTTGGTTCTGAAAAGAAACGGATTCTCGACGTTTCGGCGAACTGACATTCGCCATTTTCAAGATATATATGCGTCCGCGCGGGTCAACCGTTAGACGCATACTGAGAGCTCGTTCGTGGGATGCGACTACTTATAGCTGTCTGGCTTCGGGTCATGCGCGTTGTGTGCGGTGCTTCGATTCGGTTGTTTGTTTGTCCTGTTGGTCGTGCATGAGTCTGGGGTGTCTGGGATTGCATTTTGAGGGTGGATATGATCGGTCGCCATGCTGGGGGAAGTCTCAAGGAATCGCCTCTCGTGTTCATGCAGTAGTCACGTTTTTCTATCTCTATGGCTACTCTGTATACTCGTGACATTTCGTGGCTAATCTGTGCAACAGTCCTTGAATTTCTAAAGTCCATCCAGTGACCGGTATTTGTGTGTTGGACAAGTGCCGATGAAACTTTGTCTCTGTGTCTGATTGAAACTACATGTTCTTAAATCCTAGCAGATATTTTTCTATTGGTACGTCCAATGTAGGTTCGTTCACATGTTCCGCAAGGTATTTCGTAAATTCCATGGGATTCTAACGGGATGGTGTCTTTAACGCTGCGTAGCATGGAGGATATTTTCTGGTTAGGTTTGAAAATGGTGTCGATGTTGTGTCTTTTAAGTATTCTGGCGATTTTGTCAGTTGATCCATGAACATATGGTAGGTATGCTGTGCTAACGGGTTTCTGACGTTCTTCAGTTCTTTGGCTACTGTTCTCTGTACGACGGAAAGCTCTGGATATTAAGCTGTTTGGATATCCATTTGAGAAGCTACGGACAAAGCGCTCTCAATTATTATGCGATTTAGAATTTTTACGTCGCTGTAGAGATACAGACATAACACACGTCTGTATGAGGCTGTCACACCAAAATCCGACAGCCAGGTCAAACAAAATACTACACAACGCAGGCCAAGCTTTGCTTCGGGACGAAATCCAAACCAAACGACAGAAACTTGACAGCATCAGTCAAAATATCCTGACAACCCACATAGCTCTAACCACTACGCTACACCCTCGCCTCTGGCAAGAGATAGACTTAATATCTAAGAACAGAGCCGAACAGAATAGATTATTAATTACCAATAGACAGAAAGAAAAATACAACCTTCTCAGACGGAGACAAAAACCTGCACCAAAACCACTCAACATCGACAAATTGGTTTACAATCTTTCAGACCAGCCCCTAGACGAACCTACCAAAACCGTACTGGCCAAGGGTTTTAACTTTGCAATAGCACCAACTCGCCTTCCCAAAGAAGACATAATCACTGGTGTCGAGACTGCTATTTCACAACTCCCTGCCACATTAGCCGAGACAATAAGACAGGAAACATGCCACATTTTAAGATCTGCCAAACCACCGACAAGAAACATCTCATACGAGGAATTCAAAGCCCTCAAGGCACTAAGAGAAAACAACAGCAGTGTGGTCCTACCAGCTGACAAGGGAAATTGCTCTGTAGTCATGAACAGTGCTGACTATAAACAAAAAATGACCACAATCTTAGATGATCCAGCTTATCTACCCAGTACAACGGACCCCACAACTTATCTTGAGAAAACTACCAGACAAAAGATCCTAAGCTCTAGCATTGACAAGGAATCAATGAATTATCTTATACCAAGGGAGAAATCTTCACTGTGTCCCAAGAGATATGGTTTACCAAAGATCCACAAAGATGGAGCCCCACTACCACCAATAGTAAGCTCCATTGGTTCGCCGGTCCAACTTCTTGCGAAACATTTAGCAAAATGTTTACAACCATACGCAGAAGATTGTGATTCCTATGTCCGCAATGCTGAACACTTCATAGACATACTGAAAAATCACCAACTCCAGCCCGGCCACCACCTTGTGAGTTTTGACATTGTATCTTTATTCACAAAAGTACCAGTCCCTGAGGCCTTAAACATCATAAGATCAAAATTAAAACCAGAAAAGTATGTATCAGATCTGGCAGAACATTGTTTAAAGAATACATACTTTAGGTACGATGGTCAAATATACAAATAATGGTTTATATGGTCAAATATACAAACAATGGTTTACCAAAGGAGGCACCCTAGGAGCACCAATGGGTTCACCTCTATCCCCAGTAATAGCCAACATATTTCTTACAGATTTTGAGGAAAAGGCAATCTCATCAGCCACACTTAAACCTACACTCTGGTTAAGATATGTTGGCGACACATTTGTAATCTGGCCCCACGGCAGACCAGAGCTGGACAAATTCCTTAACCATCTTAACTCCCAACACGACCAAATTAAATTCACAATGGAGATAGAAAAGCATCAACAACTTCCTTTCTTGGATGTTTAGGTACAGAAGAAACCTGACGGCACTTTGAGCCACACTGTGTACCGGAAACCAACCCACAGAGACAGATATCTGAACGGTTCTTCGCACCATCATCCCAAACAACTAGCATCTGTAGTTAACACTCTTACCACCCGATCCAAAAGACTAGCCGACCAGCTTAACTTACCGAAAGAATTGAGGAACTTACAAGAAGCTCTTTCTTCAAATGGATATCCAGACAGCTTAATATCCAGAGCTTTCCGTCGTACAGAGAACAGTAGCCAAAGAACTGAAGAACGTCAGAAACGCGTTAGCACAGCATACCTACCATATGTTCATGGATCAACTGACAAAATCGCCAGAATACTTAAAAGACACACCATTTTCAAACCTAACCAGAAAATATCCTCCATGCTACGCAGCGTTAAAGACACCATCCTGTTAGAATCCCATGGAATTTACAAAATACCTTGCGGAACATGTGAACGAACCTACATTGGACGTACCAATAGAAAAATATCTGCTAGGATTCAAGAACATGTAGTTTCAATCAGACACAGAGACAAAGTTTCATCGGCACTTGTCCAACACACAAACACCGGTCACTGGATGGAATTCAAGGACTGTTGCACAGATTAGCCACGAAATGTCACGAGTATACAGAGAAGCCATAGATATAGAAAAACGAGACTACTGCATGAACACTAGAGACGATTCCTTGAGACTGCCCCCAGCATGGCGACCGATCATATCCACCCTCAAAATGCAATCACAGACACCCCACACTCATGTACGACCAACAAGACAAACAAACAACCGAACCGAAGCACCGCACACAACGCGCATGACCCGAAGCCAGACAGCTATAAGTAGTCGCATCGCACGAACGAGCTCTCAGTATGCGTCTAACGGTTGACCCGCACGGACGCATATATCTCTTGAGAATGGCGAATGTTAGTTCGCTGAAACGTCGAGAATCCGGTTCTTTTCAGAGCCAACCCTCAGCATCAACGCGGAATCCCCGAGAAAACAATACAACACAGGTATCTTTCCGCGAAAACCTCAAATACAACATATATATATATATATATATATATATATATATATATATATATATATATATATATATATATATATACATATATATATATATATATATATATATATATATATATATACATATATATATATATATATATATATATATATATATATATATATATATACATTTAAATAACCTGCAGCTTTTGGATGGCGGTAAGTCTTATTCCCTGGTTCAGTATTCGGCTTGCTCTATACGCTAAGATGGCTGATAGGTTTTGGTTCTACTAGTAGTTTCGTTTCATTTTATGAAGGTTTAAAATATTTTACGAAGGTGTCAGCATGAGAAACAGAACTTAGATCTGGATGAAGATAGTTCCCATAATTTCTACACGAATACAGCTTTTAAGTTGGTTTACAGGTTAGTAATAGGGTGGTAAAGATATATGCAATGATGTGGAAATATTTTTGGGACCGTTAGCAAGGACTGGCAATCTTTATTCATCTGACGTCGCTTTCTGCTCATGGAGCATTTGCATTCGCTAACATATGAATGGTCGAAAATAAACTATTTTCAAATAGATGGAATATGGAGGAGTAGTAATAAGGAGGATGCGCATAACTTTTTGAAAAGTAATATTTTCGTCCATTTTGACATTCTGTTCAATTTCCCGTCAGAAAAGAAGCAGTTACAAAAATAATTCAACGATAGTTAAGTTTGAATTAAAATTTTGAAATATTAGAGTTTGTTGTAATAACAGATAGCCGAGGAAGTTTGAATCGATGACCTTATTTACAGAAGATAATCTATTCTAATCGACGACATAAGATAAGCACCAGCGGACAAAATGCAGTCCAGATCCATATCAACAGAATTCAGTTCTATACACTATCCACTCACTAGCTAAGGGATTCTCTCTATCTCGCTTGTCTCTCAGTTGTGGCATTTGACCATAGTTTGTGAAATTGTGCTATATAATAATTAGGGTCGTTCCATGTCAATTCAACACAGAAAAATACCATTTTTATCCTTACCATCTCAGGTTTTCTTGAAATTTGGCACAAGTGTACTATGGGCATTGACTTGGAAAAATATGAAATTTTACTGAAATGTGTCAACTCGTTTTTTAATTATAGTGCTGTAAAGTTCTCATAAATGGGTGTAAATACAGAGAATACCAATTTTTTTAAACGCAGTAGCAGTCTTCTTAATCGAGCTAGAGACCTGGAATTTTTCAGGCCGTTTTCTATGATATGCAATACTATATTAATTATATGAAAAAAAATCACAAAACCTAATTTAAAATTTGATTTAATTTTTTTCGGCAAGTACATATTTTAAAGTTTTCAAATTAATTCCATGAATACTTAGTATTATTGCAAATCACAAGACAAGATATAAATTTGCGTAATGGCTTTATTGTAATTATTTACATTGTTTATGTGCATTGTTTCAGCAATAAGTTAGGTCAGGTTTCAATATGGAAACTGATACATTGAGAATTTAGTCTTGTAATCACAGCCACAGCATGGATGCCTGAATTGTATAAACAAGAAGTCACTGGCTTAAAAATTTGTGATAGGTGTACGAAGGAAATTATTATGTTAATGCACAGGTCCTAAGTGACGAAAATGTTGGCAATGATCATTCTCACTTGGAAACATTCTCGGACCATAACACAGACGTTATAACAGACATATCAGGCTACATCACTGTTCTCTATGAAACAAACTGGTGGCTTGGATATGTTCTACAGAAGAATGAGGAACTTCATGAAACAAAAATAACTTTTCTTCATACAGCTAGACCCTACATCTTTCTCATATCCAAGAAATGCTGATATTCTGTGGGATTCCTGAGTCTCCTAAGTGGAGATATAAGTTCAGTAATGGATGTCCTGATGAAAACAACGAAGCCATCCATTGCCCAAATTTATATTTTGACCTGTGGTTTACAACAATACTAGCTAGTCATGGAATTAATTTGGAAATTTTAAAATATGTACTTTCTTAAAAAAAATGAATTAAAATTTGAAAATGGGTTTAAAATGGGTTATATATTTTTTTTCTTAACTTAACCTATATAGTGTTGTAAATCATAGGAAAGAGAATGGCAAAATGCTGTAAAATGCCACCAATTATAGGTATCTAGCTCAATTAGGAAAGATTCTACAGCAATTCAAAAAGTTGTTCCCTGTTCCATTGGTCCATTTATGAGAAATTTACAGCTCTGTAATTAAAAAACGAGTTGATACATCTTAGTAAAATTTCATATTTTTCCAAGTCTATACTAATAGTACACCTGTGTCAAATTTCAGGAAAATCTGAGATCGTGAGGTTTAGACCCTGTGCTGAGTTGGAATGATCCAATGGAATGATGTGGAATGACTCAATATCAAAAAAATGCATCACTGCGTAATAGAATTCAACATCATCAAGTAAGTGAAGTATTAAAAAATAAGTGTTGCGCACAGTGTAGCTTATGAAGTAGATCGATAAAAGATGCTCCATATATTTATAAACTGAACGATTCTGATTTTCTCTTGCCATTTATTAATAGCATACAGATTTTTTTAAAGAAAACATGATATTGCTGCAACTTCCTGTATGTAACACCCACTGTAGTTACTATATTTACTAGATTCAAAGTAAAATCGGAACATTTAAAACAGTTCTTATTGTGATTTATGTGTGCCCTTAATTATGAATGTGGTCTTGCTGGTCAAGAATCTAAAAAACGAGTTTTTCATTTATTTCCCGTTGCACACTAATCCATTCCACATTCATGACAAACATTAATCTGTTTTTTTTTTCAACATATGTGTCGTTTTTATTAAAGTGGTTTAAGTCCACTTATGAAAAGAAGTGAATTAGTATAAGTTTAATTACTATATAAATCCTCTTTTTATATTCATAATTACCCATTCAATGGAGCACTATTTCTTCATAAATTAATGACAAAAAAATTAACTGTAAAATTTATTTGTAAAAATCTTTCATAATAATATTTTTTTTAATTCTCTTTGAGTTCGTTAATAATTAATTGGATGTTTGAAGAGCGATCAAATCAGAAACTTTTGAATTATTAGCGAAATGCAAGAATATCAATAGAATTTCAAAATTGCTTTTATTGCAAAATTATGCTACTAATTTTCCGCGGCAATGTGTCAGCAAACAATTGATCATTGTACCAATACAGATAAACGTAAAGGAATTTCACCAATCTCATTCATAAAATCAATAATATCTTTAACGAAACGTTTGGAAGCCTTTTGTTGTAAAGCATACCGATTTGTTTATTCACTGACATATTCAAATATATCATCAGTGACGTTAAAGATAACTCCTCGCTCAAGGGAAAATCGGACCCCTTCTTCTTCTCTCAACGTTTTCGGTATTTTGACAACATATCTTTCGAAAATTCTGTTTTTATATTTTTTTAATATTGAAAGTGGTATAATTATATTGTATATATATTGTAATTGGTCTATTTGTAGCTAAAAAAAATATTTTTTGCAGAATGTTATTATTATTATAACCTTTTATATACAAAATACAAAATATTTTACCTAACTATACATATATTACCTACACGTTACATACTAAAGGAATAGGTTCTTCCTTTTTGCCTATTTGCTCTTTCCACTTTTTCACCCTCCTTAACAATTCCAAACCAATTCCCCTTTCATCCATACAACCCTTCCATTCTTGTTCTAGCCTTTTCTCCTATTCCTTCCATTCATTTCTTGTACATTCTTCTATCCAATGTTTCCATCTATCCTCTCCAGCCCCACAAACTGTGCACTTCCGATATTCTTCACTCATCCAGTATTTCCTACCACGCTCTTCACTTCTACACCTAAACCTTGCCAGTATGACCTGCGTGTCTGCCTCTTTAGTTGAGTATAAATAGGTAGGTAAACGATCAAGCAACTGAATCTTTGCATATTCTTTGAAAAATCTACTGTTGGCAATTTGGCCTTGGCGTTCCTGTAACTCTACCTCTACTAATCGCTCACCTAGCATTTCCACCCAGTTTACTCCTTCCCTCTTAAGTTTTTCTAGTGCCGCGCCAGATATCCCTGCTCTTTTATATAATTTCCTTTTATTCATTCCCCACGCATTCCCATTCTTCCCTCTTGCACCCTCCCGATTTGCCATTCTAAATACATCTTTTATTATTCTTTCATCCCCCATTTCACTCACCTTGTATTCATACCTTATCACCCTGTTTGCCGCTAATACGGCCACCTTGTAGGCATTCATCTCTTGCAGAACTATGTAGCCTGGTGTCGATTTGTCCAACTTTAGGAATTTCCTGTAGAAGTTTTGTTAAACCCTCTCTATCTTCTCTTCCTCTCTAGTCCCCCATACTTCCGAACCATACGTCAAAACACTTCTGACACACACTTTCCATATTACCTCTGCCACCCTAAAGTTCCCTTCAAAACTAGATCTCCATTCCTCCCACATGCGTTCTGCCGCCACCCACGCTTTTTTTGACACATAATCCACATGCTCAATATTACTGCACCCAGTTCCAAACACATATCCTAAATACCTAAACTTTTGCACCTCCTCAATTTTCTTTCCTAGCCATTCAAAACGTTCTTTCCTATATTTACCCCCCCCCCCTTTTTAAAACGCATTCATTTAGTTCTCCCCACGTTTACATTTAGCTCTCTCTTTTCAAAATAACCTCAAAATAACAGCCTTTCAATCAACTCCTTCATTTCTCCTGCAGTTTTAGCGAACACTACCATATCGTCCGCGTAGGCTAAGCTCCACACTTTCCTTCTCCCTATAACCACGCCTCCAGCTTGACCATCTGTCAACACTTTCTCCATGTCAGCCACGTAGAGATTAAAATGTGTTGGACTCAACGGACATCCCTGCCTCAGACCCTTTCTTACTTCGAAATACTCAGATTCACACCCATTCACTCTAATCTCACATACAGTTTCCTTATATAACTCTCTTACATTCCTTATCACACTCTCTGAGATTCCCTTTTTTCCCAAGCACTCTACCAACTTCCCACGATCTACCGAATCATACGCCGCCTTCAGGTCAATGAAAAGAGCAAGCAGGCTCCCTCTGCTTATTTCTTGATCAATTATGTAGCGCAGGGTTACTAAATGCTCTATCATACTCCATCCCTCTATGAAACCAGGTTGCACCTCTGGCACTAGATGCTTCTCCTCTATCTCTCTCCTTAACCGCTCTTCCAAGATTTTGGTGAAAATTTTATATGCCGAATTCACTAACGTAATCCCCCTGTAGTTTCCTACCTTTTCCGTATCTCCACTCTTATATATTAGGTGAATTATTCCCTCCTTCCAGATCTTTGGTGCACTCTTTGCTCCCCTCCATACCAAATTCAATTCTTGGGTGATTCTAGTCCTACACTCTTTTGGGATAGCTTTCCAGGCTTCGTTTCCTACGCCGTCAGGGACTGCCGCTTTTTTGTTTTAGTGCTGCTATAACCTTTTCCACTTCACCAATCGTTATTTCTTCTTGGCCTAAATCTTCCAAAGCTTGTTCCTTCCTCACACTTCTATTCCCTACTCCTTCCCGTGTCTCGATATAACTCCTTATAACAATACCATAAAATGACTTTTCCACTTTTCCATCTAAATGCTGTTTGGAACTCGTTCTTTCCTCGCTCCTCTTTCTTTTAAATACTTCCAGAGCTGTACTTCTGTTTTGATGTCAAGTATGCGCTGACGTTCTCTTCTCTCCCAATCCTGTTTTTTCTTCGTCTCCAAATCCTTTAATTCGCCTTTCGTCTTTAAGCAATCTTCTTTACCACTTGTGCTCTCTCGCCACTTTCTCATAACCTCTCTTACTTTTCTTTCTCCATCATATATTCTTTGTCTGCCCATGATCTTCCCGGTGATGCTGTTGTGATTTTCTTCTTTACCATTGCTTCCTCCATCTTCTCTAAGATCTTGTCTATATCTTTTAATTTCTTCCAGTTTATTGCTTCCATTCTAGCCCTATACTTCTCAGTCGCTTCGTTGTCCCATCTGGAAACCCATTTCTCCTCCCTGGATGCAATTATTGTTTTCGTCTTCAAGCTGATTGCCACTGGCATGTGGTCTAAATAAATTCTCCCTCCTATCTCCATCTCTTTAATTTCCTGCCTTGCCGGGTCATTTGCCACTACCAGATCTATAGTCGATAATCCTCCTGCCCCCACAAATGTGAAATCCCCCTCCCAGTCTCCTTCCACACACCCATTCACGACGTCCCATTGATTTTCCCTTACCCATTCCGCCCACCCTCTCCCTTCTGCATTTCTAACTTTATCCTTGGCTTTTATTATTATTTCTCTACCTTCACTATCCATTGTGGGGAACTGCTCTTCCCCGATTCTAATATTCCAATCGCCTCCTACTAGTAACTTTGCCATTACCGTTCCTTCTCCATTAATTTTTATTGCCTCTTTAATTACTTCCAGTCCTTTGTTGTTGTATACTGTGGCCACTTGCCACCAGGCTTCTTCTAATTCCACTTCCCTGCACACTACGCCTTCTGCCTCTTCCAGTCTTCTTTCTGACTCTTTGATATTTCTTTTAACTTCTGTTAATATACCCCCCTTTGCTCTTCCATACTTATATTCTCTCTGGGCCGGCTGCAATTTCCATCTATTGTCTTTGGGAAGTTTTCCTTTGCAGCTCTCCCATTCTTTTTCTTGCATCCAGGTCTCAACCAATCCAATTATGAAATTTCTTGAGAAACATTATAATAGATCTGTTATCGCTTCCCAATTTCCTCTTAAGTCCCGCGACATTCCAAAAGAGTATCTTAATATTTTCCGTTAGCCGTTCATCATTGTTCTTGTGTCTTCTCGCCATCTCTTTCTATAATGTTATTACTAATTTTTGGATTCCAAAATTTAATAGATTTACACTTATAAAGTTAGAAATAGTGTTTGTCAATTTTTTTAAATTGATTCAAACACATACTGTTAAATATCTCAATATACGAAAAAGAGCCCCTTTCTGAAAAGACTTAAAATGTGTCATTAAATGTAATAGAAATTAGGTTCATTTTGACAGTGCCCTAAGTCGCTCGCAGATATGATTCATGGTTCATAATAAATCGTAGAGATAATGCACTGCGAAAATATTATATAAATCTAGAAACCCCCAACTTTAAGCAAGGGAAGAATTCATAAAAATGTAAAAAGTCAAATGGTGTTTTTAAAATTTTATTTCCAATATGTGCCTATATTTACTACAACAATTGCTCAAGAAGTGTTTTAATCTGTTGAAATATGAAGCCAATTTTGAAAATATTTGGAAACTAGAAGATTCTACAAGCAACATTTGTTTCTAAATGTTAATATATCTTTACCTATTAGGCATAGTTGGGCAAAAATTAATTGTGAAAACAATTAACAACTAACAATTAATTTTCCAGATTTAATTGCAACTCAAAACTAAAATAATTAATTGTAATTGCAAGATAATACAATTAACAATTAATTAATTGATATTAAACAATAAATTAAACAATTAAAATTTTGCAATTACAATTAATTAATTGTTATTTGATTGATGCACGTTTACAATTACAGTTAACAATTAATAAATGTCGGTTAGAAGATATGTTTATTATACTCCATTCTATCAGTTGCCACAATGCGTAACTGAAATAGTTGTTTACACTAAGTGCAGAAAATTACGGAGTGCGGACAGTTTGATTTTACAACGCGATAGCTCGTTTGTCAGCTGGAGTTAGCTGGAACATTAGCTTGGCGGACAATTATTATTTAAGAAACAAATAGATTTAGAGTAAGGAAAGATGGATCGTTCTGGACCCTCCACCTCCACTTCCGGTCATCCACCCCCGCCCCCACTTCGGGTATATAGCATATTTCCGATACTGGGGATCTGCGTGCCCGATATCGGGCACTTAAGTACCCGATATTCCCTGTAATGGGGAAGAGTATTGAATAATATGGAAAAAATTGCTATACCATTATACATTGTAGAAACTTTAACTGGAATAAAATTCATAACTGCGGTATTGGCAATTTGAAACAAATTTGAAACAAATCCTGAAAAACGTTACGTATTATTTTTGCTGGCCTTCATTTCTATGTATATGCTTTTTGTTTATCTGTTCCCGGAAGTGCCCAGCCATCTCTGACCTTTTTTTTCAAACGGAAAGGTATGTCAAGTGACACCTCCTTTGTAAGATCTCTTCGTAAGGAATACAACTCACTATTTATTTTTTGAATATTTTCAAAGCTCACGTGATAAAAACAGAAAACCAATTTTATAACTTGAATACTATTTAATGCAACAAAAGTTCAAAATGAGTACCGTTTCTTTCATGGCAAAGTGCAAATCGAAGATAACATGCATCTCTTATATATTGTAACATTTCTGCGGTTCACTCCATTTCCACGTCTAACCAGCACTAGACGATGGATCTAAACTAACTTGAGACAATCCGCGAAAATCTAAACCCACCGCTACTAGATTAAACTTCCAGCAAAGTTTCAGATCAATTTCTGAAGAAACTATAAAGGTCTAAACATTCTAACTAACTGCACGAATTAGAGAATTTATTCCGTTTTAACTAGCTTTAAGTTTCATTGAGCTAGTCCAACTAGTTTTGGAGCAATCGACGTAAATGTAAACTTAGTTTACGTTTCAAATTATGCACGAATTATAAGACTTAGGAGATTGCAACCGGCTGAATTAGTTTCAGAATTTTACAGTGATTTTTCACTGTTATGACAAATAACAATTTGTCTACATTTGTCTACATTTTTTTCTACAAAAATGTAGACAAATGTCTACATTTCAGCATTTATCTACTATATTTTCTATATTTCTACCAAAAATTACATTCCTAGACTAACTAGTTTTAGTGTAGTTGCCGAAAATCTGAACAAACTAGGTGTTTCAAGTCCAAAATGTTTCGAGTTTAAGAACAATTTATATTTGCTTTTCGAATTACACTCGCGGTTCACTCCATTTCCACGTCTAACTAGCACTAGACTATGGATCTAAACTAACTTGAGACTGAGACTAAACCTCGTCGAGATAGTCGCGCCGGTTTTTACGCAATCCGCGAAAATCTAAACCCACCGCTACTAGATTAAACTTCCAGCAAAGTTTCAGATCAATTTCTGAAGAAACTAGAAAGGTCTCAACATTCTAACTAACTGCACGAATTAGAGAATTTATTTCGTTTTAACTAGCTTTAAGTTTCATTGAGCTAGTCCAACTAGTTTTGGAGCAATCGACGTAAATGTAAACTTAGTTTACGTTTCAAATTATGCACGAATTATAAGACTTAGCAGATTGCAACCGGCTGAATTAGTTTCAGAATTTTACTGTGATTTGTCACTGTTATGACAAATAACAATTTGTCTACATTTGTCTACATTTTTGTCTACAAAAATGTAGACAAATGTCTACATTTCAACATTTATCTACTATATTTTCTATATTTCTACCGAAAATTACATTCCTAGACTAACTAGTTTTAGTGCAGTTGCCGAAAATCTAAACGAACTAGGTGTTAGTCCTAAATGTTTCGAGTTTAAGATTGATTTATAATTGCTTTTCGAATTACACTCGTGGTTCACTCCATTTCCACTTCTAACTAGCACTAGACGATGGAGCACTAGTCATGTTACACTAACTTGAGATAAAGACTAAACCTCGTCGAAATAGTCGCGTCGGTTTTTACGCAATCCGCGAAAATCTGAAACCACTGCTACTAGATTAAACTTCCAGAAAAGTTTCAGATCAATTTCTGAAGGAACTAGAAAGGTCTAAACGTTCGAACTAACTGCACTAAATAGAGAATTTATTCCGTTACAACTAGCTTTAAGTTTAATTGAGCTAGTCCAACTAGTTTCGGAGCAATCGACGTAAACGTAAACTTAGTTTATGTTTCAAATTATGCACGAGTTATAAGACTTAAGAGATTGCAACTGGCTGAATTAGTTTCGGAATTTAACAGTAATTTGTCACTGTTATGATAAATGACAATTTGTCTACATTTATCTACATTTTTGTCTACAAAAATGTAGACAAATGTCTACATTTCAGCATTTATCTACTATATTTTCTATATTTCTACCAAAAATTACATTCCTAGACTAACTAGTTTTAGTGCAGTTGCCGAAAATCTAAACGAACTAGGTGTTTCAAGTCCAAAGTGTTTCGAGTTTAAGAACAATTTACAATTGCTTTTCGAATTACACTCGCGGTTCACTCCATTTCCAAGTCTAACTAGCACTAGACGATGGATCTAAACTAACTTGAGACTGAGACTAAACCTCGTCGAGATAGTCGCGCCGGTTTTTACGCAATCCGCGAGAAACTGAACCCACTGCTACTAGATTAAACTTCCAGCAAAGTTTCAGATCAATTTCTGAAGAAACTAGAAAGGTCTAAACGTTCTAACTAACTGCACTAAATAGAGAATTTATTAAGGTCCTCAATGTCGTTCGTTTTTGTTACATAGATCTTACTCGTGAGATATCCCCACAAAAAGTCAAAAGGATTAAGATCCGGAGATATCGCCGGCTATGCAATGGGAGCTCTTTTTCCAATCCATATATTGGGAAAAACTTAGTCTAAATATCTACGATCGATCACAGCATAAATGGGTGGAGCTACATCCTGTTGATACCATATTCGGTCATCAGGTAAATCCGGATCTAACGGGTTTGAAAATAAAGTAGCCAACGCTGGCATGAGGTCGTCTTGAAGAAACGTAAGATATGTTGCTTCATCAAGATTACCATCGAAGAATACTGGTCCTACATTCTGATCACCTATTATTGGAGCCCATACATTGACGTTTTGTAGGAACTGAGTATGAGTTTGTCTCATCCAATGAGGGTTATGGTCAGCGCAATAACGACAATTTTGACGATTAACGTCACGATGTAAGGTAAAAGTACTTTCGTCTGAAAAAACAATTTATGTCAATGAAATTTATTTATTTATTTTGTTATTGTCGATCAGGTTCATCATTTACTCGAAAAATTCGATTCGGCGGTCAGGGTCATCCTCCGTTAATTATTGGAGTGCCTGCTTATTCTAATATCTAAGAATTTTCAATACTGTGGTATGACTAATCTCGTTGTCACGGGCCAGTTGCCTGAAGTCACCGGATTTTCTTGAATAGTTAATAATACGTTTAGCCTGGTATCTGCTTTAACAATGGGATTCCGCTCTCTGGGCACAACCCTGACATGACCCAAATTGTTGTATTGTGTCTCAATTTTTCTTATGGCACCTTGGCGAATGGGTGGTATATCCGGATGCTCTTCTCGAAATAACTGAGCAACCTCAAGCTGATTTCGTCTTCTGTTACCATAACCGATAATCATAAGAATCTCGATACGGATATTTTCAGTAAAATACAGAATTTTAGAAACAACTAGACTAGAGTATGTGCCTGCTTTGGTGACTAATATAATCACTAGTAAAAACACATGTCAAAGACATACAACTTTACGCCGAAACGTGTTTAACGTAAAAGTGGTTTTCTTCTATCACGTGGGCTTGGAAAATATTCAAGAAATAAACAGTGTATTGTATTCCCTGCGAAGAGATCTCTCAAAATAGTTGTCACGACATATATTTCCATTTGAAAAAAAAGGTCGAATGTGAACAGATAAACAAACAACATATACATAGAAATGAGGGCAAGAAAAAATAATACGTAACGTGTTTCGGTATTTTTTGCAAAAATTGCTAATATATATCTTAGTTATGAATTTTATTCCAGTTCAGATTTCCACACTTTATAGATAGATGTTCTATGAAATATCATAATGTTACGTCTAATTTTCGTTATCACGCTTTCGCCGAAAAGAAAAAGTCAAAGATATATGAGTAGGGAAAGATAGTTCCTTCTGGAACCTCCTCACCCATAAGGATTTACATGTACTCCCCAGCCTTATGGGAAATTACATGTAAAATCTAAGCTCCCCCGCCTTATGGGAAATTACATGTAAAATTTAGCCTACCCCTCCGTATGAGGAATCCTATACAAAATAGTTCTGAACGTGGCCGAGCGTGTATCTATAGATGGCGCCAGCGCTAGGGACGGGGGGAACCGGAGGGAAAGAGGAATTTAGGCCGGACAAGGGCGGGCAATACCGAACACGAATAGACTAATCGGAAAAATTCAAAATGAGGGGTGGACATATTTACAGATAGGGGTTCAAATGAGATTATGGGGTTTATATTGACAAAACTAGACAGACAAGATGGGACTGGACAGATAAGACTAGACAGACAAGACTAGACAGGACTAAACGGTAAGACTAGACATACAAGCCAGACAAGACTAGACAGATAAGTGTAAACAAGATTAGACAAGACTAGACTGATAAGACTAGACAAGACTTGACACACAAGACTAGACAAGCGGAGAAAATTACGGGCGGGTAGCGGGGAATCGTGTGTGCATGCATAATTGGTTGCAAACATATTACGGGTTGATTCAATTGAGATTATAGGATTTGGGACAAGAACATATAATACTAGATCACATCCTGCGATATTTATCTGAATAATTTCCTATGTGTAAGCGAAATTTCTTAAACTTGTCAATGAACTCGATCGTATTAATTATTTTAAATAAAAAAAATATTTCTGCTATTAGGTTTCATTTTGAGTGTGTTATGGTATTGTTTCTTTCTTAAGTTTACGTAATCAGTTTAGTATTTGAACTTGATAATTTTAAATGTGTATCAAGAAAATAACATTATTTTAACAACTACGACAGTGAATGTTTATGTAACCGCACGCTTAGGACCGGCCGCTTGATAAATAAACAATCGTGTCCAGTTTAAAAATTACAACCGCTGCATTTAAATGCAACTACCGTAGTAAAAAACGCGGTCTAATTAATTCAGTATTTGATCTTGTAAATGCATGCGAGTATGACATATTTAAATCGTAAGATAGGAAACGCTATCAGTTTCATGTTTCATTTTATCTGGATGCAAGTTTGAACTTATTCGATGTATTCTGAGAAATTTGGATGAGTCATACATGCATAGAATCGTGGGAAGGTTAAAACCGTTATTGAAAACCAGCAGTTGAGTCAGCAACCAGCAGTGAGAGTCAGAATTTTCCTGTTTCAACCTGTCTGGATGAGTCACTGAACACGTGATACATTGGCTTATTGAGTCTACATACTGAATATTCACCCTAAACCTCCAAGAAGATAAAGTTGGAGCCGTAGACAGTTAACAATACCCAACAAGGTTAAAGTTTGCGGGAGATCCTTCGATTACAGAAACACCTTCAAGTAACAGTGAAGCTGGTGCAGCAGAACATCATCAACGCTTGTGTCAGCTATAGAATTGATGGTTCAAGGATTGATGTAGATAGCTTTATTAGTAAATTGAACAGCCGTTGTACTTGAAGCCCCATTCTAGTCATCCACTTTCCGTCCACTGTCCATCCACTTTCCGTCCACCGTCCACTTTTGCCGTCCACCGTCCACTTTCCGTCCAATTTAATCAGCTTTTAAACAGATTTTAATTAGATTTTAAAAAGCTTTTGAATCAGCTTTTATAGAGCTTTTTAATCAGCTTTTTAACAGCTTTCCATCAGCTTTAAACAGCTTTTTCTCTTCAGCTTTAATCTCATTGGATTAGGTTAGCTCAAGAGAAGAAGCTGTTTAAAGCTGATGGAAAGCTGTTTAAAAGCTGATTAAAAAGCTGATTCAAAAGCTGTTTAAATTCTGATTAAAATCTGTTTAAAAAGCCGATTAAAAAGCTGTTTAAAAAGCTGATTAAAAAGCTGTTTGAAAGCTGATTAAAAAGCTGTTTAAAAGCTGAATAAAAAGCTGTTTAAAAGCTGATTCAAAAGCTGTTTAAAAAGCTGTTTAAAATCTTATTAAAATCTGTTTAAAAGCTGATTAAATTGGACGGAAAGTGGACGGTGGACGGAAAAAGTGGACGGTGGACGGAAAGTGGATGGACAGTGGACGGAAAGTGGATGGCTAGAATGGGGCTTCTCGTACAACGGCTGTTCAATTTACTAATAAAGCTATCTACATCAATCCTTGAACCATCAATTCTATAGCTGACACAAGCTTGGATGATTTTCTGCTGGACCAGCTTCACTGTTGCTTGAAGGTGTTTCTGTAATCGAAGGATCTCCCGCTAACTTTAACCTTGTTGAGTATTGTTGACTGTCTACGGCTCCAACTTTATCTTCTTGGAGGTTTAGGGTGAATATTCAGTATGTAGACTCAATAAGCCAATGTATCACGTGTTCAATGACTCATCCAGACAGGTTGAAACAGGAAAGTTCTGACTCTCACTGCTGGTTGCTGACTCAACTGCTGGTTTTCAACAACGGTTTTAACCTTCCCTCGATTCTATGCATGTATAACTCATCCAAATTTCTCAGAATACATCGAATAAGTTCAAACTAGCATCCAGATAAAATTAAACATGAAACTGATAGCGTTTCCTATCTTACGATTTAAATATGTCATACTCGCATGCATTTACAAGATCAAATACTAAATTAATTAGACCGCGTTTCTTACTGCGGTAGTTGTATTTAAATGCAGCGGTTGTAATTTTTAAACTGGACACGATTGTTTATTTATCAAGCGCCCGGTCCTGGGCGTGCCATCAAGCGCCATCAAGCGTGCGGTTACCTAAACATTCACTGTCGTAGTTGTTAAAATAATGTTATTTTCTTGATACACATTTAAAATCTTCAAGTTCAAATACTAAACTGATTACGTAAACTTAAGAAAGAAACAATACCATGACACACTCAAAATGAAACCTAATAGCAGAAATATTTTTTTTATTTAAAATAATTAATACGATCGATTCATAGACAAGTTTAAGAAATTTCGCTTACACATAGGAAATTATTCAGATAAATATCGCAGGATGTGATCTAGTCTTATATGTTCTTGTCCCAAATCCTAAAATCTCAATTGAATCAACCCGTAATATGTTTGCAACCAATTATGCATGCACACACGATTCCCCGCTACCCGCCCGCAATTTTCTCCGTTTGTCTAGTATTGTGTGTCTGGTCTTGTCTAGTCTTATCATTCTAGTCTTGTCAGTCTAGTCTTGTCTAGTCTTGTTTACTCTTATCTGTCTAGTCTTGTCTGGCTTGTATGTCTAGTCTTACCGTTTAGTCCTGTCTAGTCTTGTCTGTCTAGTCTTATCTGTCCAGTCCCATCTTGTCTGTCTAGTCTTATCTAGTCTTATCTGTCTAGTCTTGTCAATGTAAACCCCATAATCTCAATTGAACCCCTATCTGTAAATATGTCCACCCCTCATTTTGAATTTTCCCGATTAGTCTATTCGTGTTCGGTATTGCCCGCCCTTGTCCGGCCTAAATTCCTCTTTCCCTCCGGTTCCCCCCGACCCTTGCGCTGGCGCCATCTATAGATACACGCTCGGCCACGTTCAGAACTATTTTGTATAGGATTCCTCATACGGAGGGGTAGGCTAAATTTTACATGTAATTTCCCATAAGGCGGGGGAGCTTAGATTTTACATGTAATTTCCCATAAGGTGGGGGGGTACATTTAAATCCTTATGGGTGAGGAGGTTCCAGAAGGAACTATCTTTCCCTACTTATATGAAAATATTAAATAACTATAATGAGACTAATTGTAAAATATATAAGCAAATACATCAATTTTCCAAGGACAGGACAAGAACATTGTAAAAAACTCCAAATTTGAAAACCCATTATTAAAACGAATTATATTATTTCAAAAATAAAATAAATTATTTATTCAATTAATTGAGATTTTCAATTAACTTTTAAAATGGTGTCTCATTAGAAGTTTCAAAATTCACAAGAGCAAATATTTATACTAATCAATATTTTCTCATAATATGCTAGCCGAATATTTCAAAAATGTAAATGCTTAAACCGCTTGTAAAGTTCTATCCCCGCAGTTGCTCGTATTGCCCTTTTTTGTTCAAGGAAGATTCTGTTTGCTTGAGCTTGAGCTGAATGCCAATGCATAATTCCATACGTAGTTATACTGTGGAAATGCGCATAATAGATGAGCTTCTGCTGCTTCTCATTTACTATGGATTTAATTCGACCTATCGTATATATGGCTGACGAAAACTTCTTAAGCGTGATGTTTATATGGTTCACCCATAATGTCAAAGAGCTATCTTTTGTCCTATTACAAACTGTCCTCCCGTGGAATATTTACAGAATTATACATTTTTAAGACCACTGGAACTTACCTTTACAAAATAATATAGTTTACGGTGAAACAAAAACACTCTCTTCGAAACCTACAATCCATGAATATGATTATAAAGAAAGCAGAAGCAACCATAATAATATTCAATAAAGCCAAATGCAGTAAAGTTAACCATACCAGAAAGGCTGCCAACATACACACATTTTTAAATATATTTATATATATATATATATATATATATATATATATATAAATATTATATATATATATATATATATATATATATATATATATAATAATAATAATAATAACCTTTATTGGCATAATTAAAATAATTTCCATACAAAATATACCTACAAAATAAAACAATAAAAAATAATAAAAAAGTTGTGAAACTAAAACCCCATTAAAAAGAAAAAAGAAATTTTACCACCCTATAAACCTATACTTCAACACCTGTACATCGGACATAAGCTCACAAAAAAAAAAAAAAAAAAACTAAACCGCAACACTCAAAAAACTACCCCGTCCCATCCGCTCTTTCCATGTTTTCACTCTGTGTAAAAACGACAGTCCCTTCCCGCTCTCGTCCATACACTCCCTCCAATCCTTTCCTCGCCTTCTCTCCTGGTCATTCCACTCCGCCATCGTGCATTCTTCCAACCAATGACTCCACATATCTTCCTTCAACCCACACACCAAACACCTTCTACTTTCTTCCTTCATCCAATGTCTCCTTCCACGCTCTTCATTGCCACACCTAAATCTCGCCAACACTGACTGGTCGTCCGACCCTTTACTTGTCCTCAAATAACCAGGAACAGGGCCGTGCACTTGTATCTGACTGTAGCCTTGGTGATATTTACTAGCCTCTATTTTCGAATGGCGCTCTTGGAAGTCCACTTCTAATAACCTCTCTTTTAGCATCCGTTTCCACTGAGCACCCGCACTTTTTTCCATTTCCAACCCCTCGGATGATAACCCGCCTCTCTCATACAGTTTCCTTTTATTCAACCCCCAACCGCTCTCTCTTCTACCACTGAACCCCTCTTTATTCACTACTCGAAAGATTTCCTCTATTATCCTTTCATCTCCTAACCCATCCACCCTATACTCGAACTTTATCACTCTTTCCGCAGCTATTACCGCCACCTTACAAGCACTCACTTCCTGAAGCACAATGTGACCAGGCGTCGACCTATCAAGTTTCAACACTTTCTAATAAAACTTTAGCTGCACCCTTTCGATCTTGTCTTCCTCTTTTGTTCCCCAGACCTCGCATCCATACAGTAACACGCTTCGCACACATGGCTTCCATATGGTCTCTGCTGCTCTAAAGTTTCCATCAAAGTTCCTTTTCCAAATCTCCCAGATACGACCCGCCGCCACCCATGCCTTCTTTCTAACATACTCTATGTGTTCTTTATTACTGTATCCAGTCCCAAAGACATACCCCAAATACTTAAATTTACTAACTTCCTCTATTTCAGTACCCTGCCCATCAAACCTTTCTTTCTTATATCGCCCACCCCTTTTAAACCGAATCCATTTTGTTTTACCAACATTCACCCTTAAATCCCTCTTTTCGAAATACCTGCCGAGCCTTTCAATCACGTCCTTCATCTCACTAGCCGACTTTGCAAATACCACCATGTCATCCGCATATGCCAAGCTCCACACCTTCTTTTTCCCAATCACCACTCCTCCAGCTTGCCCGGCCTGTAGAACCTTTTCTATATCCGCCACATACAGATTGAAAAGCGTGGGACTCAAAGGGCAGCCTTGTCTCAGGCCCTTCCTCACCTCAAAATGGTCCGATTCCCATTCATTCGCTACTACCTTACAGACCGTTTCCTCGTACAAATTCCTGATGTTCCTTCTTACACTCTCTGAGATACCTAGCTTGCCCAAACACTCGTCAAGTCTCCTTCTGTTCACCGAGTCATATGCGGATTTCAAATCAATGAAAAGAGCAAACAGGCATCCCTTTCTTATTCCTTGGTCTATGATGACTCTCAAGGTCACCAGGTGTTCCACCGTGCTCCTTCCTTCTCTGAACCCCGCTTGTATTTCCGGCAAAAGCTTCCTATCATTGATTTCCTTCCTCAAGCGACAATCCAGGATTTTAGCAAATTTTTTGTATGAGGAGTTCATCAAAGTTATACCTTTATAATTTTCTAGCGCGTCCCTCGTTCCACTCTTAAACACCGGTTGAATTATCCCCACTTTCCAGCTGACTGGTATCCTTTTCTCTCCTCTCCCTATCCTTCTCAATTCCTCCGTAAACTTCTCCTTACTGATTCCAGGTGCTTCTTTCCACGCTTCATTTCCGAGCTCATCCAAACCTCCCGCTTTTCTTGGCTTTAGGGAATCAATAACATCCTCCACCTCTGTCACGGTGATATCATCGGCGAGCTCTTCCTGCTTTCTCTGTCGATCTCCTGAACTATCATCTCTTTCTGACCGCATCTCCACCCCTCCTAGCATCCTCATAAAGTGGTTTTGCCATTCTTCTATCGCAATGCTCTTGGGTAATCTTTCCTTCCTTTTCCTATTCTCTCTCACGTATTTCCACAGCTCAGCTTCCGTCTTGATTTCTCGTACTCGCTGCTTCTCCTTCTCCTCCCAAAGCTCCTTTTTCTTCTTCTCCATTTTTTGCAATTCTGTTTTCGCTTCCAGCACGTGCACTTTGAGCCCTTCTCCCTTTCTCCATTCTCTCAAAGCTTCTCGAAACCGTTGCTTTGCGTTCCGCACTTCCCCGTCGTACCATGCTCGGCCTGGAAACGCTTCTTTGATTTCCTTTTGTACAAGTGCAGATTCCATTTTCTTGCCATCATGTCTATATCCTCTATGGCGTTCCACTCTACCTCTTCTAATTTCCTTCTGTATTCTTCTGTCGCCTCCTTATCCCATCTGGCCACCCATTTCTCCGCCTTAACATCTTTCTCCCTTTGCTGCTTCATCGACACCACTACCGGCATATGATCCGACTCACTTCTTATTCCGATTTCCATCAGTTTTATTTGCCGTCTCGCCGCATCATTTGTAATTATTAGGTCAATAACTGTGGTACCCATTGCACCCACAAACGTAAATTCTCCCTCCCAGTCGCCCTCCATACACCCATTCAAAATATCCCATTGGTTCTCTAACACCCACGCCAACCAAACATTTCCCTCTGCATTTTTAATTTTGTCTTTAGAATTCCTTCTTATCACATCACCCGCCTTATCCACCGTATTGACCTGCTCTTCTCCTATCCTAACAATACAATCACCTCCTAGTAGCAAGTTTGTCGTTACCATATCTTCTAAATTCCTCTTTATACCCTCTTTAATTTTTTCCAGTCCCTTATTATTATAAACGGTTGCTATCTGCCAACATTCCTCCTACAGTTCTGCTTCCCTAAAAACTAGACCCTCCACCTCTTCTAGAATTCTCACCGATTCCTTGATGCCTCTTCTGACCCCTGTTATTATTCCCCCCTTTGCCCTTCCGTAGTCACTCTCTCTCCGTGCCGGTTGTATCCTCCAATTGTAATCCTTGGGGAGTCTCTCTTTACAGGCTTCCCATTCCTTTTTTTTAACCCAGGTCTCTACTAAACCAACTACTTCGAATTTCCTCAAGAATCCTATAAAAGACCCGTCCACCTTATCCAATTTCTTCCTGAGCCCTGCTACATTCCAAAACATTAGCTTTACATTTTCCTTTTCAGTTCCGTCGTTGTGTAACTGTCCCCTATTTCTTTGGTCGTTTATTCGTTTTTTGCTACCTTGTCTCATGGTACCCAATTCCCATCTATTTCCATTCTTAGGTATCCTACTTTAATCTGGTGGCCCCTTTCCTTGAGTACCTTTGCCTTCCTTAACAGTTCTTTCTGGATTCCTTGTTCCTTAGGGGTGAAATCATCTTGAATGAATACGTTTGTACCTCTAAGCCTGCGTTTGTTTCTCATTATGTCCTTTTTTACCTCCTAACTTTCTAATTTTAACATAATCGGGCCTTTACTTTCTCTATTATCCCTATTCGAGCCAAGCCTGTATGCACTCGCGAAACCTTCGTTTAAACCTAGCTTTTCCCGAAATATGTTCTTTGCCTTTTCCCGCCAATCTTCTACTTCAATTCCATAAATAACAATGTTATTTCTTAATTCCCTCCTTAGTCTCCTCTCTTCCGTATCTTTTAGTTTAGCCAGCTCCTCTCTCATTGCCTGACGTTTCTCCTCCCACTTACTCTCGGTTCTTCTCTTTTCCTCCTTGACTGCCTCCGCTTCCTCCTCCAGTTTCGATAACTTATTCTTTATTTCCATATTCTCTTCTCTTATTGACCTCAACTCTGCTAACAATTCCTTTCTCCAGTCCTTTTCTACTTCTTCCTCCTCCTTTTGTCTCTTCACCACCCTTTCCAATCTTCTGTCCAAAATTTCCTCCAATCTTCTGTTTTCCCGTCTCATTTCCTCCAACTTCCTGTCTACCGTCGTGAACTCCTTTTTAATTTCTATTAACTCCTGCAATATTCTCTCAAAATGATCACTCTGACCTGCACTGCACTCCCCTCTTCTTTTATCTGACATCTCCTCTTTTTTCGACCTCTTAGCCGTCTGGACCGGTGATCGGTTTAGTTTAGCACATCTTTCAAACGGGTTCATCGACTCACTGCCCGCTCTCGGTCTGCTCTCGCATTCGTCCATATATATATATATATATATATATATATATATATATATATATATATATATATATATATATATATATATATATATATTGGCTATTAATTGTCAGTGTAAAAGTGTAATATATATATATATATATATATTCCCCATATATATATATATATATATATATATATATATATATATATATATATATATATTACACTTTTACACTGACAATTAATAGCCATCATAAATATTTAAAAAAACCTAAACCTATACGGACCATCCTCGTTGACATGGAACCATTTGATCTTAAATTAAATCAAATAGTTTATTTGTCTTGTGCAATAATATAAATATAAGATAGGTTATAACATCCGCATAGAAAGTGTAACAAAGCGTGCGGCTTTTAATGGACAGATTGTATTATAGTCTTCCCCCTAGTCACAGTAAAATTTCTTAAGCTATTGGATAAACGTTCTGATTCTACCTATGTAGGCCAAAAATAACCGCAAATTAAATACACTAAAATACCAGCATAAACCTCACCTAAAATACCAGCATACATTAATATCCTCTAGTCTACACTAATTTCCTCCGTGGAGTCAAAACTTCATATTATGCTGCTATATATACATATGAAAGTATCATATCATTTTAACTGTCCAGAGTCTGTATCTAGCTGCTTTAAAAAAATATCTAACAGAGTAGAAGGAGCACTTCTCAATTAAAAAGGTTTTTGTTTATTTTATAATAGCCCTATCCCTTTTTTGTTCTTTTAAATTGGCAGCTAGTCCTCCAGCTAATGGAGAACGCGCCCTTTGGGCTCATTCCCCAAACGAACTGTCACCTTGCAAAATCAACTTTTCCGCACTCTAATGTAAATAACTATTAGTCTGCTGCCGATATGGAATTAAATAATATACTTTGATATATAATATAACATTTTGTATTATGAAAATACTAATTACATTTTTTGTGCTATAAATATATTGTTACAAACATAAGGACTACCTGGCTAGATATTAAATAACTGACAAATTTCACATGAGATCTGTTTTGATCTCATGTGAAATTTGTCAGTTATTTAATATCTTTAACTCCACCTTCGTTGTACTCTACAAAAACCATAAAAATGACATTGTCTTTAAGACCATGTCTTTACGATAACTTAGGTAAGTAGCCATCTTCCGACGCGTTTCGTGATTTATCTCTCATCAGTGGTCCTCAACAGTGTTTTGGTAGTCCTAAAAAGACTCAGAAATTGTTATACAGCTCCGGAAAGGTTGAATATACTTATATATTCAGGATGTGTTCCAACTGTATTTAGTTTGTATGATTATCTATAACGTAGTATGGTTTTACCAATTCTAAGTTATCGTTTAAATCAATAACCTGCTAAGTTCATCCATCTCTCACGATATGTCGAATTAAAAATATCTAACCCCTAATCACCATGAGTGTTTCAGGTTAGTGTTTTACAAATTGTTATTATTAAAAGCAAAGCTGCACAGATAGTCTAACGCGTCTGTAGATGGCTACTTACCTAAGTTATCGGAAAGACATGATCTTGAAAACAATGTTATTTTTAAGGTTTTTGTTGAGTGCCACGAAGGAGGACTGGAAGTAGTGTTGTAACGGAACTCCGCTTCCGCAAGTGCGGAACTTCCGCAACAAATCGTACTTCCGTTCGTGTTTTTTTTTTGCGAAGTTATAACGGAGGTTTGTTTACGTTACGTCAACCCGCAAAGATCGACGCTTTGAGACGCGTCGCCGCGCGATTGAGGCTTGTGCATGAAATGGTCAAAATTGTGCTTGTGTAGCGGAAAAGAACGTAGGTTATGTCACGTAATACATGTATCAACTTGTGGGCTCGTAATTTTTATTGAGCTTTGTAATATATTTATATTCTTATTAAAATCGCGCGTTGAAGCCGAAAACCCGTGAGATTTTTCAGAAATGGATAATAATGGGAAAATGAAAAACTTGTGGAAAACTATTCAAGAAACGAATGCAATCCATGCATAAAGAAAAATATGAAGAATTTTGTAAAATTGAAAAACAACGAGAAACGTTGAAATAGAATCTGGTAACGTCAGTTACACTATTACAACAAACAAAACGGCAACTGTCCATAGAAGAGTATTACAAATAAAAATTAAATCTGGGATACATCACAGCCCAAAACGAAAGCAAAATGGACGATATAATCGGAGAAATGTTTGCATTACAAAATCTGTCGTTTTTATTTTATCGAGGGGATTGGTATTTTTTGCCAAATTATCAATTAAGCGGGCGTCAATTTGTTACTGACCATATATGACGAGATATATACGAAAATGGCTACCAAAATAAGTCAAATGTTTAAGGGATTTCTAAAACTGTCATTCGCGACGGATATTTGGTCTGAGCCTAGTGCTAATATGTCGCTTTTGAGCCTAACAGCACATGGGATTTCTAAAAACAAATTGTTTTAAAATGTTGCTCACTTCATAGTCGCCATACCGGTGATATAATTTGTGACCATTTCAAGATGATGCTGCGGGATTGGAACATCCAGGACGACCATTTGCATTGCTTTATTAGAGATGGTGGATCAAATATGGTCGGAACATGCATTTGGCGAATATGCCTAATGTGAGTTGTACAGTCCACCAACTACAACTGTGTGTTGGGTTCAAAAACACACCGTCAAGTTCAGTACCAAGTGAGCAATTATTTAGTGGAGCCGGAAATGTACTATGATGTTACCTATTTTGAATAAAGACTAACTAATCTATTTTTGAACATGAATAGGTAGATTTTGTTTCATTAGTAAAATGGACAGTAGTTTCTGCGTCAGATTATTGATTTTTCCCCACCTTCACCTCCGTTAATCTCCGCATCTGCGGAGGCTAAGCTCTTCACCTACGCATCCGCCTCTGCTTCCGTTAAAAAGACCTCCATTACAATTCTAACTGAAAGCTATTATATAACTGACAAATTTCAAATGAGATTTGTTTTGGTAGTCCTAAAAAGACTCAGTAATTATTATAGAGCTCCGGAAAGTTGAATATTCTTATATATTCAGGCTGTGTTCCGACTGTATTAAGCTTGAATGATTATCTATAACGTAGTATGGTTTTACCAATTCTAATATATTGTTAGTTAGAAATTTCCTTCGATATAAAATAAGATATAAACATATTTTCGGAAGATAAAATAGAAACACGGTTTTTAATATCTTTACAAATGTAATTTATACAAACATGTAATGTAAAATATTTGGAACAAAATATATAGCAACATATTAATAATATGGGATTATTAAATATATTATTTCAATATTTTCAAATTAATTTGCAAATCAAAAATATTTGTAGCCCTTCAGTTTTGAAGAAATATGTTAATTACAGCATATATTTCGTGTGTATACATGTTATCAAAATATTTACATATCTTATTATCAATTCATATTTGTTATCAAAATATTAACATATGGAATATGTAATTGCGTATGAACCAATATTTGCCTACAACAATTTCTAATTGGATATTGACGATTAGATCATAATATTAAAAATTTGTTAATTTTCAGGGAATTAAATACTTAAAAAAAGATCTTCGCGTGAATTTAAAATTCAATTGGTTTATATATACTGACCTAGTTGTAGAGAACTTCCCTCTGGAAAGACCAAATATCGTTTTTTCCTTGATAATGTTCCGTTTTTCCGGGACTCTGAACTCTCTATAGCTCGAAGCGCTGACATTATTAACAATAAACCGAATACGAAAGATTTGGCTGGGATTTTCATTCTGTTACAGTTGTTACAAAGTAAACTGTATCGGGTCAAGTGAGAAAAACTTAAAAAAAGTTGTTAATTATTTTACCGTTTCGCACGAACGGGACACGGTTCATTAGTTTATTTGGTTAGTTACCTCTCAATATTTAGAAATCAATTAAACCATTTTTTCACGGAATATTTAGAGAGCGAATTTATAAAATATTACGAGTTTCATAGTAGTAAAAAACCATGTAAAAGCTTTCTTTAGATAATGTTCTTCTTCTTCGCTGGAAAAGACAATTTTGGGATATTGGTAGAAATGAGATTTTGCGATGATTTATGACACAATAAAGTTTTGTGGCTCTGCATCTAGCATCATAATGATAAAATATTTATTTTCTATGTATTGATTTTCCATACACCACATCTATTTTTTAAGAAACCTTACATATTAATGAAATTCGTCTAGACATTTGCTATAAATTTATATTTCATGCATAAATGTTATCCTCGTTTCAAAACGAAATAAAAAATTTAATAAAACATTTTCTTCTAATATATTATGTTTAGTTTCTGTGGACGTATTTAAATAGTAAAGATAATTAAACAAGAAAATATAGAATATCAAAAGAGAAATATAAAACTCAATATATAAAATTTTAATAAAGGTTTTTCGAATTAAATTCACCCTATTCCCATTGAAATTCACTCTTTTTCTATTGAAATACACCTTTTGCAATTGAAATTCACCCTTTTGCAAATCAAATATAAATAAAATTAACCCTATCAGCTTAAAGACCGCTCATTGTCAGACTTCAGACAACTAACTCTTTGGTCAAATTTTCTGTAGCAATCGCTTTATAAACCGATCACGTATAAGAATAAAATAAAGCATATAGGTCTAATTCACTTAATAATTCCGGTTGAGTCGGTTTCCGGTTGAATCAGCTTGTAATTAGAGAGTATTTTTATGCTGTGTGTTTCACATTTAATGAAAGGTGGGATCCTCATTTATCGACTAATTCACTTAACGGCCTAGTCATAGGAACGAAAGTCGTTAAATGAGGAGAACATGTATTTGAGATGACTGTTGACTGCTGAATTAACTATGTAATTAACAAAATTTAAGGTTTTTTGAACGAAGTTCCTTTAGGGACCGAGACCTATGAGTGAATCGGCAGAAAACATATACGCCGCGTTAGTTTCTTTCTCTTTCTTTTTACGCCGCGTTCCTTTCTTTCTCTTTCTCTCAGTGTATATTTCTATACCGCGCGCTCTCTCTTTTGTTATACGCCGCGTTAGTTTCTTTCTCTTTGTCTCAGTGTATATTTCTATACCGCGCTCTCTCTTGCTTTCTCTTTCTCTCAATGTATATTACTATAATGCGTGCTCTCTCTTTCTTTCGCAGAATGACAGATGAGCGTGGGTTATAACCTTAAAACTAAACAAGAAAATAAACAAGAAAAAAAATATTGTTCAACCGTTTTTGTTTTTTGTTGTTATAAATCATACGAGAGTTATATTGTTTATAAATATTATACTCATTATTTGAATTAGGTTTAGGGAAATGGAAACCCAAGAAAATATAGAGGAAACTGGGGAATTGTGGGCCATGGGGAATTGTGGGCCACCGCCATCTATCGTTTGTAGGTCGAGTTTGATATAGTGCGACACAAATGTCAGTCTTCTTTTACCCCAAACATACTTTTACGTTGGTAGTTGATCAGTGTATACGGCCCTAGCGCGCTGTGCAATACTAGCCTGAAAAAAAGTTTCTTCAAGAATGTATTAGTGTTGTTTTCGTGCATCAGTTTCGAAGGCATCGTTACGAATCAACTCAGGTAATAATTATGCTAATAATTATCGTTGTACCTTGGCAATTCTCAGGTGCTTCGGCCGGCTCACCCACACTTTTGCTGCTGGACAATCATACATCACATTTGTCCATTAACGTTATTGATAAGGCCCTTGCACATGACATCACAATGTTGTCGTTCCCTCCACACTGTCACTGTTTTCGGTTCGTTGAAAATGATTTACGCACGAAAGCATGATGATTGGAAGCGCGCCAACGTTGGGGTAGTTTTCGATCGTCATCACGTTCCACTCATTGTTGACAAATGTCTCGATATTGCCGTCACACCAAAAAACTTACGCGGCTTCAGAGCATGTGGATATTTCCTGTTTGATGCCAACGTATTCACCTAGATTGACTTTATTGCTTCAAAACTTAGTGTGAGGGTCAACACAGTGGCAGTGATGAAGAGAGTGCGGATGAACAACGCAGCATCACTGTAACTGATGGTGAAATCGAGACGGCTGCGAATGAAACAGTCATACATCTTCTTAGTCAGCCACTTCTGAGTCTTTGGCAGTGGCTACCACATCTGGTACCATCTCTTCTGCTTAAAAAAAAACGTTGCGAGAAACTGGACCACTAAGACAGGAACATCGGCCCAAAAGTCCAATCGTGGTCGCAAGCCGATGAAAAGCACCATTTTAACATCGCTTACAGTTGTCACCTATTTCCGTCAGAAAGTTGACATCATGCGAAAGAAGTCAGAAAAAGAAGAAGAAAAGAAATCAAAGTGATCCTAGCACTCAAAAAGCGCAAAAACACGATCACAATCAGCACGACGTGATTCTTCGGATGACTACTACGATGTCGACTTCTGCGTACTTTGCTTGGAATCAATGCCGAAGCAACTGACAAAAAACAGTTCAATTAAATGCATCGAATGTGGTCGAGATGTACATGCAAAATGTGTCCATACCTCTGCCAACACGTTCATGCATATCTGATTGATGGGGGCAGATTTTTTTTCATTTTTTTAATTAATAACAATTCATTTGTCATTTCCAATCTCTCAATAAAGTCTTTGCACAGAAATTTTTGGGCATTGACTTAATTTAGGTGGTGGCCCACAATTCACCAACAATTTTTGAAATCTCAAAAACATCAACTTTTTAATATCCACTAAAATTTCTCCAAAAAGTAAAAAAAAAACAAAAATCTACAGAAACCTTTTCACATGTAGAATGCAATGCCCTTTTGAAATTTGATTTTTTTAAATTTTTTTTCAAGATATCAGACAAAATAAAAACGTGGTCCACAATTCCCCAATTTCCCCTACAAAATACTGAAAAAAAGTAAGTTAAAAAAAACTATAATTTGTAGCAATTGTTTAATTAGTAGCAAATTAAAAAAAACTGTTTATACATGTTTATCGTACATATAATTCGAGTGATTGATATTTACTATATTTATATATGTATATCCTAGTCATATAGTGAAAAATAAGTCAGATTGTGTAAAACAGAGCCATTGCATGATCTGTCGGCAGTTCGAGTAGTTCATCTAATTCGTGTAGCTCATGAAATCGCCAATTTTATGAGGCACTTGTTTAACTAGGATTTACATTCACTATCTTACCTACTACCGATTCGATGTTTCAAAAAATGGCAAAGTGCTGTCCTTTGATAGAATAAAGCAACTTGTCATAACTAACAGACCTATTAATGAAGAGATAATTAAAGAAACATTTTTGAGATGGGTTCACGAACTAGCTAGTCATATCGAATATTTCAAATAGAATAGTTACATGCACTGTCGGCAGATCATGCAATCTGATAAAACAATCTGATGGACATATACATTATAGAGTGACAATAGTGAAATCACAACCTCAGTGTCAAAAAGAGTATCTAGAGAAAAAGGAAAAAAGAAATTTTACAAAATACAGATTTAGAACATGCTGCAGGCGATAATATATACAGAGATATATTTCAATCAAAGAAGAAACGTGCTGAACCTGAATCTTTACAATCATCGAATTCATTACCAACCATATTAATCGAAAGTAATGAAGAAACTGAAAAATTAACATTTAGTCCCTTTCTGAATAATCAAATTCAATCATCCGTTAATGATGAAGCTCAGCAAGTAATTAGTCCAAGTTCTCAATCATTCCAAGCCCCATACGAGTAGGGTTTTTCGGGTTCGAGTACCCGGACCCGGACTCGACGAGTCCCAGGGTAAATACCCGGTACCCGATACTCGATCTAAGACTCGACGTGTGTCGGGTTTTGAATGTTTGGCATTGTCAAGTACACCGCGTCGTAAAGAAGATCGACGATTTAGCATTACACTTGATGAATGGACGAGTATTAAAATTCGAACATATCTAAATATCAATTTGCATGGAATTGACTCTGAAGTGTATAATCTGGGTTTATTGAGAATTTTTAACTCGTGATTTTTAATTCATAACTGCTATACAATTAGTCGAAAAAACAGAACAACACTTAAACACATTTAATATAAAATTAAAAAAACCTATAGTTGGTTCAACCGGCGACGGTGCAAGTGTAATGATGAAATTTGGACGAGAATCTTCTAGTCTTTATAAATTCTGTTTGAATCACACTATACACTTATCTGTTTGTGATTTAGTATAAAAAAAGAAAAATATTGGAGGCTTGCAAGATGAAGATGACCATGGTCTAGATCAGGGACCGAACCTTTTTAAGTAGTGGGTCAAATTTTGTTCATTATATTTTTCGTACTAGCTCGTGGGTCACCAGGCCAGTGGCATCACTTGAAAAAGAGGAGGTAGGTCAAAAACTACTTTTTGACGTTTTACAAAATTCAAGTTTCCTTCTTGTTTTGCAACTTTTACTTTGGAAGTGGAGAGCAAGAAATAAAGGTCGAAGTCAAAAATAGTCCATAAAAATTTCTGATGTATTATGCAATGAAATCCAATCAGAGGATGTGGAATATTCTGTTTAATATATTGAATGTTTCTTAGAACATTCGCGCTGAACGTTAGAGAAATAGTTAGCAATCTTTACCACGGAGGCGCTCTCCGTGGTAAAAATTGCTAACTAGTTCTCACTTTTAAAGAGCTTTTACAAAAATTCAAGTTTCCTTCTTGTTTTACAACTTCTACTTTGGAAGTGGAGAGCAAAAAAATAAAGGCCGAAGTCAAAAAAAGTCCATAAAAATTTCTGATGTATTACAATGAAAATTACAATTTACTTGAAATTACAATGAAATCCAATTAGGGGATGTGAAATATTCTGTTTAAGATATTGAATGTTTCTTAGAACGTTCAGAGCCTCCGTGGCAAAAATTGCTAACTAGTAAAAACGCTTAGTGACGGGAACACTATTTGGTCGTTGTCGATATAATCTAAGTAAATGTAGATTTAATCTGGGTTGGGTTATGGTTAGATTAAGTTATGTTAGAACCAGACAAATTCAGACTGAGGGACTTGAAGAGACTTGAATAAGAAAAATTAATTCAATTTTAATATACGTCAGAAAACTAATTTTTACTACGTCTATGTTTTTGGTTTAGTGACGCGAGTTGTTGCCATAGTGACAACAAACAGAAATCGTTTAATAATGAAACTCCATTTGATTTACATTGGACTTTGACGCACGATTTGGATACTTTTATACACGATTATAATAATGACATCCTTCACATATAATAATTTACTTATTAATGTGTTCATTTAGGTGTGCGAGTAGATAAACATATTTAAAATACAATAATTGGAGAAGAAATTTATTTTTGATATACAGGGTACTACTATTGTAGTTTTCCCGCTCTACAAGGCTAATGTTATATTTCTTCGCCAGGTGCCAGCATAATCGTCCCTCTATGTTATATTATCAGTTGGAATTTGTAATATCAACATGGGGGACGTACGTTTGAGTTTTGAAGAACGTAAGCAGGTTATTAAGTGGTACTGGAAGTTTGAGAATGTAAATGAAGTTCAAAGACAGTGGAGAAGGGAGTATGATACAGAACCACCTTCAAGATTAACAATTACACGCATACGAGACAAATTCGAAGTTCATGGAACAGTGTGTGATGTGCATAAAGGTCATTCAGGTCGGCCTCGAACAGCTACAAGTGATGAGTCATCAACGGCAGTCTTGGAACTGTTTCAACGCTCTCCTAACAAATCTTCAAGGCAAGGGGCACGTGAAAGTGATGTAAGTGCTACGCATTCTGAAGAGAGGCAAGTATCGTGTTTACATTCCAAGGCTGGTGCAACAGCTAAATGACGACGATCCAGATCGAAGGTTGCAATTTTGTGAATGGATTCAGGAGATGGTGATACGTGAACCGGGATTTATGGGTAGCATCATTTGGTCGGATGAAGCCCAATTCAAACTTAATGGAACTGTCAATAGGCACAATTGTGTTTACTGGGGTGAAGAAAATCCTCACATTACAATTGAAAAAGCTGTAAATTTGCCTGGTGTAAACGTGTGGTGCGGTTTGTCTTCAAGGGGACTCATTGGACCTTTTCGATTTGAAGGCACTGTAACTGGTATTAATTACCTAACAATGCTTGCTGATTCCATATTTCCTGCCATTCGTGCATTATACGGTAATGATGATTTTTATTTTCAACAAGATGGTGCTCCGCCGCACTATCACAGGGACGTACGAGCTTACCTGGATCAAAATTTGTCGGGACAGTGGATAGGACGCAGGGGGCCAATCGAGTTTCCAGCACGCTCTCCAGACCTTACACCACTGGATTTCTTCTTGTGGGGCAAGATGAGGTGTACAAACGTAAACCACGTAACCTAGACATTCTTTGGAATGAGATTCAAGCAGTGTGTAGAGAAATCTCATTGGACGTTTTGATACGATGTACAAAATCAGTGGTGACTCGTACTCAGAATTGTATTGATGCTGCAGGTCACCAATTTGAACAGTATTAACATTTGTTATTTATGTTTCATTTACATTGGACTTTCAGCTTTCTATTTTCCTGAAATTTAACTTTGTAGAACGGTAAATAAATTTTCTATGGAAGTTCAAAGTGTGTATACATTTTTTTGAAGCACCCTGTATATAGTATTCATACCTTTGTGGTTAAGAAACTTTAATAAGGGAATAATAAAAGTTCTAAAATTAACGCCTGGGTTACTTAAATAGCCTGTGTGGGTCACTTTCTGACCCGCGGGCCATAGGTTCGCCATCCCTGGTATAGATGGTATTGATCACGATCAAGATGAAAATTATTATTCTGACGAGAGATTATTATGATGTCGAAGAATAAGGACAAGTTGAATTAACTGTAGACAATTTAGAAGGGAAGCCTTCCATTTGCAAGTTCGTACAGTATCTTTTGCTTTACCATATACATTTGTGAACATGAAAAATCCTTTCGTGTTTTTGTTTAAATTGCGAGAAAGATTAGACCCGGACCCGGAACTGGACCCGAAAAATCGGACTCGGACTCGACTCGGACTCGCCGAGTCTAAAAAGACCGGGTATTCCCAAACCCTACATACGAGGAACATGATGAATGTTCAATGCCAAATGTCTTGTTGCATCATGACAGAAACATTGCTGGCGACGGTACTTGCCTATTTTCAACTCTTATAAGAATTTTACATCTTCAAATATTAAAAGAGAATTTCAATTCTGTTAATTGCGCGAGGAACTTTGTTCCTGACGGGAGTCCCCTGACCACATACGTTTTTTTTTTAATATATCGCGGGCGCGTATGCAAAAACGAGCCAAGTCAATTTGGAAAATTCAGTTTACTTTGTTACTAAATTACCAAAAATTGACTGAAAATAATCAGGAGCCACTTTTTAACCTGCTCTTGTCTGAAATCATGAAAATATAAAGTTACAAAAAATTTACTTAAAAAAATATTTGATTTTGGAGGTAAAATCAAACTTTCTTTACGTTTTTCGTTTACCGATATAACCCCTATTGTCCGCGCATCTACGATATATGTAAAAGTACTTGATTTGCAAAAGGGTGAATAACATGTACAAAAGGGTTTTTTCATTTGCGAAAGGGTAAATATCGTTTGCAAAAAGGTGAATTTCATTTGCAAAAGGGTGAATTTAATTTGAAAAGCCTGTATTAAAATTGTATATTTTGAAGTAGGTATTATTCCAAACTGATTTAATGTGGATGAATTTATGTGAAAAACCTATATGACATTATTTTTCTGGCAGCAAAAACTAATGTTTGCTGTATAGCGTGTAAATGATTAGGCATTAAACTGAAAAATGTAATAACACTTGAACAAAAAGTGGATGCGTTTGTTGCTCATGCAATTGCCACAAACACGCTTGCAGATGAAATATTGCAATTCGTTCTGATCTTTAAAATAATAGAAAAATTACCCTACGTCACTCTGTTTATTTTATTATTTTATTGTGTTTTGAAGACCCACGTTTATTCATTATATTTTTTTAAAAGAGCTACTTCTAAAACTGCTTCTTGTTTAGCACCATTTATTTAAACGAAATTACAATTTCATTTATTTAAATTAATATTCATTTGAATAGAATAAGGTTGCTCAAGTCGTACTCCTTAAGAAAAGAACGGTATACAACTTAAGATTTATCAGATATATAGAAATTAAATGTGTTATTTATCACTTTGTTAATATTGGTATTATGTATTATAACGAAATTAGATAATCTATATTAGAGATGCCACGAATAGTAATTTTGCCGAATACAGAATACCGAATATACGGCATTGCTCTTGGCCGAATACCGAATAGATAACGAATATTCCTGGCATCTCTAATCCATATGCTCTCAAGTAATAAACATAAATCTTTATAAGCTTACATAGGTAAGACTAAGGCTACCGGTTTCCTAAGTCATACCACCTATAGCCTAAGTCGAACCTAAGAATTCAATTAAGCAGCAATAATAATTTCATCCTCATCAATAATAATGTACCTATTCAATGAGAACAATCATTACATGCAATCTTTTTCTTCTCTTGTCAACTCCAGCGCATACATCGTGCACCCATGATTTGCATTTCAAATCTAATTATGTTTTCCTCCCGATCTTCTCCACAAATAAAACAAAAGCAATTGCTTTTCTTCTAGTTAATTTTTGATGCCAATTCCTTTTTATTAATCACTGCGTTTATTTTATTTGTCTCATTTTTTGTTTTCTTTATTCGGCGTACGAATGACGAGGTAGAGCATTCATGGAACCTTTTGCTTTGATTTGTTTAATTGTGTTTCTGGGATTTGTTCTTAAACGTTACGCCGGTTTAGGAATATTATATTTCTATGAGCTTCATTGAATCCAATAACTCCTTCCGATACTTTGGTTAACGCCTTGTCCATATCTTCTTATTTCCATGCATTATAAATTCGCTTTGACTGCCTTGATATAATTATGGCCCAAAAATGAAGAAGGAAAGCAACGTCAGTTGAGTGTAGGCAAAACATTAAACAATTTCGTAAGTCGTAGCAGTACGATTTAGGAATCTCAGACGGGTACGACTTAAGACACGGCACACTAAAATTTAAAACTAAACATAACCTAACATTTAATAAAATTAATACGTTTCCTTTTCCTCCAAATGACGTAAATTCTATTGAATTTATATTTAGTAAGAAACGTAATTTTATCAATAATTTACTTGAAAGATTAACTACCAAATATATGCAAAAAATTATAAGAAAATTGAAATAAACATACTTGATGAGAAAATTTTCAACGTGGCTAGTTTACATCAGATTATTTTTTTATATACCTAACCTTTATTAGCATAATTAAAAAATTATTTACACAATCATACAAAACATACGTATAGAATAAGCAAAAAAAAGGTATGAAACAAAAACTAATACCCCATTAAAATTTGTTTGTTGACTCTGATGTTTATTTGGCTGCCGATGTGTGTATTGTTATCGCGGTAGTTTGTTCAAAATGCATGTGGTACGACTTATGCACTGGTACGACTTTAGATACCTTACCCTACATTAGCAATCCTATAACAATATTTATAGATTATAGATCTGTTCCCACAAAGTGCACTGTCCAAAAACATTATTTTTAAATCTATGGAAGCAATTAATTTTTATAAAGAAAATTAATATATTTATAAAACAATAACGCAGAACGTAAAGAAAGAAAAATTATAAATTTTCATTTAATATAATCTTCGTTTAATCCTAAGGGGACAGCAGAGTGTCGTGGGATGGTAGACACCAGTCGTACGTCGTCGTCAGGGGCTTAACTGCTATGTCGACTATTTAATTAAAGCTTGTTTACAAATGAAATAATTATATCTACGATTATAAAATAATTGACTGTTATTTGCTTCGATTGCATAGAAATAATACCGATATTAAAAAAAAACAGTATTGTGCTCATTGTATAGAGGTGGTTAACCCAAATAGAGTTACACTATAAGCGGGGATTTTCACTATTGCGGTGGTGTTCTAGGTATCTTCTTTTGGAATTAAGCCCTCTACAAAACTGTGAAGTGTCCGTGGTTTAAACTCTTGATTAGTCTTCGACGAACCACCAACGTTCAAAATTCAGATGTGCGAGTGTTTTGCCGTTAGCGTGTAATTGATTTTTGGAATTATAAGTATAAGTTACATATGGAAATATTTGATTTTGTTCAAAACAAACTTGTTAACAAACTTCACTAGCTTGGTTTCATTTTTTTATTTTACTTGTCGCCTTTTCGTTTTTACTATTTATAGATAATTATAAAATAATCGTTTTGTATAGACAATTTTATTAGTCGAAATCTTTAAAATTAGTAATGTGCTAGAAGCTGAATTAAATCTTGGTTTCATATTTGTATTATATTAGTCCCTTATAAAATACAATACTCGATAAAATATGCACTGTTTTATTGTCCACTGTAGCTGTGTGGTACCATTTTATTATATCTTTCGTAGATAAATTAATAAATATGTAAATAAAAAGCAACAATTAGAAAAGTAAGTTAGAATAGAATGCAGGCATGTCCCGGTCAGAAAAACATGAAAATGGAAGTGCGGCAAAATAACTGCTAGCTAGCGTGCACTTACGTTGATATTCGAGGCGCGTAAACGAAACATCCTCTAGTTTAGAAACGCATAAAATTTATTCATCCAATATTCGATTAGAAGTATACAAAACTCAACATACAATAAATGGATGAAGTTCTACAATAAATAGCTGGATAAATACAAAAATAAATTAATCAATCCAAAATACGGATACTTCGTACAAAATAAATTACTTCATCCAAAAAAGGTTACTTCATCCAAAATAAAATGTAATGATCCAATAATTGATTTTTTCTTTGATTGAATCGTTCAACATACTCGAAATTCACCCAAAAAAGGTTTTTTATTTTACAAAATGCAAATTTACGAGTGTATTATATAATAATCTAGTCCTGTGAAGTTAGCAACCGAATTTGCATAAATATAATATTACATTGGAGTTCCCGGCAGATATGAAAAAGTTCTGGAGCACTTTGTGCAAAATTTCAATAGTTCTGCAGAATTTCGCGAAAAAAATGGAAAATACCAAAATTGAGCAAGCAACCACTTTTGAGAAAAACTGTGCGGTTTTTACATATTCCTGTACCTCGACCATAGTTCTGGAGTACTTGAAAAATTGACATTTTGCAAAAAAATTGAATTTTGAAACTTGCAAAAACAGTTCTATTCGCGGATCTGAATAGCACCATAAGAGTTCTATCAAAGATCCCTTTGTCATTTTTTGATAAAAACCTTAGTTCAAAAGATATTTGCAATAATAAGGGACCCGTTATTTTGAATGAAAATTTTAAAAAGTCGCGGAACAGTTCAGTTTGCAGTTCCCGATAGAACTCTGAGAGTTCTATGGAAAATCCTTATAATTTTTTTCTGTAAAGTTAAAAATTAGGAAGATTTGCGATAAATTAGACTTCACCAATGCGACGAAGTGAAGATGAAAAAAAATCGCGCGACAGTTCTGTTTGTAGTTGCCAGTAGAACTCCTAGAGTTCTATCGAAAATCCTTATAACAATTTTCTCCAAAGTTAAAAATTCGAGAGATATGGGAAAATTTTTCACTTCAATGGTGAATTCTCAATTCAATCGTGAACTTGTATTTTTCGTATATCTTTCCAATTTTTAACTTTACAGAAAAATGTTATAAGGATTTTCGATAGAACTCTAAGAGTTCTACCAGGAACTGTATACAGAACTATTGCACGATTATTTTCTCCTTGCTTCGTCGCGTCGGTGAAGTCTAATTTTTCGTATATCTTTCGAATTTTTAACTTTGAAGAAAAATGTTATAAGGATTTCCGATAGAACTCTAAGAGTTCTACCAGGAACTGCAAACAGTACTATTGCGCGATTATTTTCTCTTTGCTTCGTCGCATCGGTGGAGTCTAATTTTTCGTATATCTTTCGAATTTTTAACTTTGAAGAAAAATGTTATAAGGATTTCCGATAGAACTCTAAGAGTTCTACCAGGAACTGCAAACAGTACTATTGCGCGATTATTTTCTCTTTGCTTCGTCGCATCGGTGGAGTCTAATTTTTCGTATATCTTTCGAATTTTTAACTTTGAAGAAAAATGTTATAAGGATTTCCGATAGAACTCTAAGAGTTCTACCAGGAACTGCAAACAGAACTATTGCGCGATTTTTTTCTCTTCACTTCCTCGCGTTGGTAAAGTCCAATTTTTCTCAAAATTTTCTATTTTTAATTTTACAGAAAAATGTTATAAAGACTTTCGATAGAACTATAAGAGTTCTACCGGGAACTGCAAACAGAACTGTTGTGCGATTTTTTTCTCTTCATTTCGTCACATCGGGGAAGTCGAAATTCTCGCATTTCTTTCTAATTTTTCAGAAAAATCTTGTAAAGACTTTCAATAGAACTCTAAGAGTTCTACCGGTATCTGCAAACAGAACTGTTGCGCGATTTGTTTCTCTTCACTTCGTCGCGTCGGTAAATTCCAATTTTTCGCAAAATTTTCTATTTTTAATTTTACAGAAAAATGTTATAAGGATTTTCGATATAAACTCTAAAAATTCTAGCAGGAACTACAAACAGAACTGTCGAGCGATTTTTTTAAACTTTCATTCAAAATAATGGGTCCCTTATTATTGCAAATATCTTTTGAAATAAGGTTTTTATTAAAAAATGACGAAGGGATGTTTGATAGAACTCTTAGGTTGCTATTCAGATCCGCGTATGGAACTGTTTGTGCAAGTTTCAAAATTAATTTTTTTTGAAAAATGTCAATTTTTCCAGAATTTTTTGCCATATGTTAAAAAACGCACAGTTTTTCTCAAAAGTGGTTGCTAGCTCAATTTTCGTATTTTCCATTTTTTTCGCGAAATTCTGCAGAACTATTGAAATTTTGCACAAAGTACTCTAGAAGTATTTCATATCTGCCGGGAACTCCGATGTAATATTATATTTTTGCAAATTCGGTTGCTAACTTCACAGGACTCTCGGAAATAAATTGCATTATTCTATCTGCTTATATATAGTATTATATCTGCTTATATATAGTGCATCTATCTTCTTCTTCTTCTTGTTGTTTCCAATAGCCCTACTTTGGTATTAGGCTTTGATCTTTGCCCAGTATTGTCGCATCTTCTGGGGGTGTAGCTTCTTTCCCTCTTCTGTCCAGGGGGTACCTTTCCTTCGGGATTTATCCTGTAATCCACGGACTTCCTTCAGGGTGCGTCTCACAGACTGTCTGTTTTGGAGATCTGTTATGCTCACTTCTTTAATATCCTTCTCGGTTTCTGTCAACCAAGTGGTACGAACCTTCTTGTTTTACCAGAATGTGAACAGACTCTTGGTTAGTCGGTTGGTTTGGAGTCAATCTTGCAACGTGGCCATAGAAAGCTACCCTTCTTTTCCTTGCACAGTCAGAGAGCCTCTCAATATATTCGTAGAGCTCAGAGTTATGTCGTCTTCGGAATTCCCCATCTTCCTTTACCGAGAATGCCTAGGATCTTTCTGATGATTCTCCTCTCTCTGATTTCCAATTTCTCTACCAGACCTCTTCGATTCAAGGAAAGACACTCCATGGCATACAGTGCTTCTGGTCGTAAGACTGATGTGTTTACGCTCTCTCTTTCGTTACACGCCGCGTTAGTTAGAAATAAAATTTGAAGGAATCAAGTCCTTGTTTGTAAAATTCGATTATTGTGAAGATATAATTGTATTTTGTATAAAAAAAATTGTTTGTTAAGAGCAATCAAATTTTGGATGGATAAACCTTTTTTGTACAGTTAAACCTTTTTTTGGGTGAATTGATTTTATTTTGTACAAATCTATCAATTATTGTACTAAACCATTATTATTTGTAAGATTCAATCGATCATTGGGCGTTTATATTTTATTTTGGACGAAGTAACCTTTTTTGGATGAAGTAATCTTTTTTTTGTATGAATAAACTGAATTTTGTATTTTTCCAGATATTATTTGTAAAAAAGCATCTATTTATTGTAAGCAAAAAATCCAAGCCTTTTATTTTGGACGAGTAACCTTTTTTGGATGAAGTAATCTCTTTTTGTATGAATAAACCGAATTTTGTATTTTTGCAACTATTTTGTAAAAAAACATCTATTTATTGTACACAAAAAATCCAAGCCGTTTAGAAATAACTGTTAGCTACGACTGAAAATTTCCCACTTTATCGAAGAGATCATATGGGTCAGGCGAACTTTTAAAATGAACTTAAACAAAATATAATATACAGAATAACATTATAGAGAAGGCTAATATATATACCTAATCTTAAAAAAAATAGACCCCCATGACATCACTGACGAACTTTGCATCAAACGAAACTCTAAATGTAGTAGACATACTTGAACAGAAAACAACCCTGCAACCCCCCCCCCCCCCCCTAAAAATGTTGATCGACGACTGAACACGACATGCCATCATTAATAAGTTTTTCTCATTTTTATGTATTAATCCTGGTTGAAAGACCCCGGGTCTTTTGTTATGTGCATTTTAATGTAAATATAGCAGTAAGATTTATTAGTATAATTTTCATTGTAACTTTAGATTTGATTTTGTTGCATATTAATCCAGTGAGATCAAAATTTAAAATTAGTAGGTAAAATTGTGAAGATAAATGTTAGTAGTATAATCTCAACTCTTTAAAAATAGCGCTAATATAACGAATAAATATGTGAAAAATTAAATTATCCTATTTTTTTTTAATTTAAGTTTGCTCATATTAACAAGATAATAAAATTTATATCTAAAATAAAAATACTATGGCTACCATCAATCCAATAAAAAAAATGCAAAATGTGGACCGGTGTGAAACTGGCAATAACTTTCAGCAATAAAAATTTGGTGTCAAATTTTTATTTCAAAATGCTATAACTTTCTTATTGATAGGGATTTTTCAAAATTTTCTTCACAGAACTGTTGCACAGTAAGTCACCTCACAAAATATTCCAACAATATTTAATTTTCTTTTTACACGTAGGCATAATAATCATATTAAAGATCAACAAATATTCACATTTACTCACTTCTTAAACGCGAAACGTCAAAGTGTATTATTTTCCAAAATTTTCCAATATAATTTCCACCATCTATTAGGCCACAGTATTACCTTCATTTCTCAAGCAGGAATTTTTCCAAAATTCCTAATAATAAGCGCACAGCGATTATTTAAAAAAGTGCATTCCACGCAGTTGCCATTTAATAGAAAAATCCAAAGAGGTAGTAATTTTCAACATTTCTCAATTTTTCTTTCAAATATCACTCGAGAGTGAATGTACCTAACAACGAAATAAAACATTTTTCGAAATATAAAAAAACAATTGAATAACGACCAAACTTAAAATGCAGCTGCTCCACGTAGCACCGTTTCATAGCCAGAACGTCAAATTGCAGTAAATTTTAACTTTTCTCAAATTTTCATTTACACATCACTAGTGAATAAAAATGTACCTAGACATGTGTAAAAGCTTTTGCAAAAATTCGCAAAAGTAAATGTATTCCACCCCACTTTCGTTCGCTGGGCACTGTTTTATTGCAATAGGGGTAAATAGAAGTAAATTTTACATTTTCTTACATTTTCTTTCAATTCCCACTACGGGATAAATTTATCTACTTATCTATCGAAGCATTACAAAAAAATCGTACAAATAATAAAAATTTACCAAGACTTAAAATACACCAGCTCGACGCAGCACTGTTTTATTGCTGGACCGTCAAATTGCTCTAAATTTTAAACACTAAACTTTTCTAACATTTCCTACTAGGGTATGAATATGTCTATTTAACTGTATAAGCATTTAAAAAAATTCGCAAAAATAATTGCATTTGACGATGACTAAAAATGCACTCACTCGACGCAGTACTGTGTTATTGCTCGACCGTCAAATTGCTCTAAATTTCAATTCTTTTTTCACATTTTCTTTCATTTCCTACTAGGGGATGAATATATCTACATAACTGTCTAAGCATTTAAAAAAATTCGCAAGAATAATTGCATTTTACGATGACTTTAGAGCAATTTAGAGCAATTTGACGGTCGAGCAATAAAACAGGGCTGCGTCGAGTGAGTGCATTTTAAGATATCGTCAAATGCAATTATTCTTGCGATTTTTTTTTAAATGCTCAGACAGTTAGGTTTTTTTGAATAGTTAGGTATATTCGTCCCCTAGTAGGAAATGAAATAAAATGTTAGAAAAGTTAAAATTTAGAGTAATTTGACGGTCGAGCAATAACACAGTGCTGCGTCGAGTGAGTGCATTTTAAGTCATCGTCAAATGCAATTATTTTTGCGAATTTTTTTAAATGCTTATACAGTTAAGTAGATATATTCACACCCTAGTAGGAAATGAAAGAAAATATTAGAAAAGTTAAAATTTAGAGCAATTTGAGGGTCCAGCAATAAAAGAGTGATGCGTCGAGCTGGTGTATTTTAAGTCTTGGTGAAATTTTAATATTTGTACGATTTTTTTTTTAATGCTTCGATCGATAAATAGATAAATTTATCCCGTAATGAGAATTGAAAGAAAATGTGACAGAATGTTAAATTTAATTCTATTTACCCCTATTGCAATAAAACAGTGCCCGGCGAACGAAAGTGGGATGGAATACATTTACTTTTGCGAATTTTTGCAAAAGCTTTTACACATGTCTAGGTACATTTATTCACTAGTGATGTGTAAATGAATTGAAAATTGGCAAATAATGCAGCTCTGAAATCACCTTACTGCAGCCGGTCCCAAGCCCGGATAAAAGAGGAGGGTTGAGCGAAGGGTTAACTACCCACCCTCGGAAAAAAGAAACTAGTTATGAAAACTGCAACTTTGCCTCGGAACCGTACAGACAAACACAAAAAACGACAAATGCAATGTAAAATGACCATGAATATTGGAACTTGGAATGTCCAGAGTTGGCACAGACCTGGAGCTGCTATAAATGCTGTGGAACAACTGGAAAACATAGGAATGGATATAACAGCCGTCCAAGAAATAAGATGGCCAGACGATGGAAATATAAAAATAAGTAAATCCACCATCTTCTTCAGCGGTAACAAAAACGGAAGACATGAATTTGGAACGGGCTTTGTGATTAGAGACAACCTAGTACAGAATATACTAAATTTTAAACCTATAAATGAAAGGATATGCTACATACGAATGAAGGGAGAGCGATACAACATTTCGATTATCTCAGCGCATGCATCAACGGAAGAGAAGGATGAAGATATCAAGGATGACTTCTACGATGCCCTAGAAAGAGAGATACATACGATGCCCAAACAGGATATGCGCATACTCTGCGGGGACATTAATGCTAAAATAGGCAAAGAGCCCAGCCTATACCCCACAATAGGTAAACACAGCCTACACAATATATCCAACGACAATGGCTTAAGACTTACAGAAACTGCAGCAGCTAATAATATGCTAATAAAGTCAACCATGTTTCCGCATAAAGACATCCATAAGCAAACCTGGGTCTCAAACGACCATATTACACGCAACCAAATTGACCACATCATTGTAGATGCCCGTCATGGCAACAATATTATAGACGTAAGAAGCGAGGAATAGACGGAGACACAGATCATTACTTAGTCAGAGCAAAAGTCAAGTCCAGAATATCTAGCCACAAATACAATAAAACAACAATAAACCCACAATGGAACATGAACGAAATACACAATACAGAGAAACAAAAAAACTATAGAGAACAACGTGAACAAACCTTGAACTCTGAAAGAGAAGATAATGATATAGAACAGATATGGGAAGCGACTGCCGAAATAATAACCAAGACAGCTGACAAGATCTTTGGAAGGAGTAAGCAGAAGAGGGCAAAAACATGTTATGACGAGGAATGCCGGAAACAACTGGAAAAAAGACAAACAGTAAGAAAGACTTGGATACAACTGCAAACAGACCAAAGTAAAAAGGAATATGACGACTGTCGAAAAGAAACAAGAAAAATAATACGCACAAAGAAAAGAAACTACGAACAACAAAAATATGAAACTATGGAGAGAGACCGGCCCAAACCAGGCTCCAGAGAATTCTACAAAGCAATTTCCTCTGAGAAAAGAGGGCATAGAGCCAATTCCATCCACACACTGAGAGACAACCAAGGCCGTATGATAACAGACGGCAAAGAAATAACTGAAGAATGGAAAAAGTATTTTAGAGACCTTCTAAACATCATACAGGAAAAAAACAGCACAAAGAAGAGATCTATATCACAGCGGACATGCCCGTCAAAAATCCTTCCTTTGAAGAAACCCAAAAGGCCTTAAATAAGCTGAAAAATCACAAAGCGCCGGGTACGGACGAGATACCAGCAGAACTTCTGAAATATGGGGGAGACGCACTACATCGCCAAATCCACCAGCTAATAACGCACATATGGTTAGATGAAAGGATACCAGCACGATGGAAGGAAAACATAATAGTGCCCATCCACAAAAAAGGGGACAAAACAAAATGCGCGAATTATAGAGGAATCTCACTCCTAAACACGGCATATAAAACCCTCTCAAACATCATTCTTAGTAGACTAATCCCTTATGCTGAAAATGTCCTAGGCGAATATCAAGCCGGGTTTAGGGCAAACAGATCAACAATAGATCAACTATTCACGCTGAGACAACTTCTAGAAAAAGGATGGGAGTATAACAAACCCATACACAATCTTTTCATAGACTTTCGACAGGCATATGATAGCGTAGAAAGAAGCCAAGTATGGAATGCCATGGCGGAGTTCTCAATACCAAAGAAACTCATTCGGATGACCAAAGTCTGTATGGAGGGTGGAATATCTAAAGTACGTGTAAATAATAAACTGTCTGGCAGCTTTGAAATCAATAGTGGACTTAAACAGGGTGATGCGTTATCTCCACTACTATTCAACCTTGTATTAGAGAAAGCCATGAGGTCGGCCGAAATAAAAACAGAATTGCTATCGGGTCAAGGTCCCAAAGTGTTACTCGCATATGCAGATGACATAGATCTCGTTGGAGACTCCATTCTATCCACGAAAGACATTTTCAACAAGGTGGAAGGAGCAACAAGTGAAGTAGGGCTGAAGATTAATGAAGAGAAAACGAAATATATGTGTATAAATAGAACGACACGAAGAGACAGAATAGGACAAAATATGACGATCAACACCTTTAATTTCGAAAGAGTACAACTTTTTAAGTATCTGGGGGCCGTAATCACAGCGGACAACGATGTTACCGAAGAAATAAAAGACAGAATCCAATCTGCAAACCGCTGTCTATTTGCACTGAATAAGCTCATAAAATCGAAAAATCTCACAAGAAGTTCAAAGATCAAAATCTATAAATCCATCGTCAGACCTGTAATAACATACGGATGCGAAACGTGGACCATGACCAAAGCAAACGAAGAAAAGCTCAGACGCTTTGATCGAAAAATACTTAGAAAAATTTTCGGACCTCACCATGACATCACCACAGACCAGTATAAGATCAGAACCAATATCGAATTAAAAGCACTCTACAACGACACCGATATTGTCCAAGAAATTAAATCACAGCGACTAAGATGGGCAGGCCACGTGCACAGACTGCATAACGAAAGACTTGTAAAACTGGTATGGGAGGAGATTCCCACAGGCAAGAGACCGCTCGGACGTCCCAGAATGCGATGGAGAGATAACATCCAAGCAGATCTCCGGAAAATGAACATTCCATTTGACCCTAGGTTGATGGAAGACCGAACAAATTGGAAAAAAGTTGTACAGTCAGCCAAGACCCACCCAGGGTTGTAGCTACGTGATGATGATGATGTGTGAATGAAAATTTTAGAAAAGTTAAAATTTACTGCAATTTGACGTTCTGGCTATGAAACGGTGCTACGTGGAGCAGCTGCATTTTAAGTTTGGTCGTTATTAAATTGTTTTTTTATATTTCGAAAAATGTTTTATTTCGTTGTTAGGTACATTCATTCTCTAGTGAGATTTGAAAAAAAAATTGAGGAATGTTGAAAATTACTACCTCTTTTGGATTTTTCTATTAAATGGCAACTGCGTGGAATGCACCTTTTTAAATAATCGCTGTGCGCTTATTATTAGGAATTTTGGAAAAATTCCTTCTTGAGAAATGAAGGTAATACTGTGCCCTAATAGATGGTGGAAATTATGTTGGAGAATTTTGGAAAATAATACACTTTGACGTTCCGCATTTAAAATTTTTTTTGTTGGAATACTTTATGAGGTGACTTACTGTGCAACAGTTCTATGAAGAAAATTTTGAAAAATCCCTATCAATAAGAAAGTTATAGCCATTTTCACACCGGTAAAATGTAGTCCCTTCGAAGCACGGGCGGCAAACGGATTATACCTTTTTCCAAAATGTAATCTTGTTTTATTTTCATTTTCACACTAACACTGTAATTTTGTGATTACGAAACATTATATAGGGTCTTCCAATAAGAGGTTTTATTTTGATATGTAAAAAAAGAGTATTTTTAAACGAAAACATTGGATAAACGTGATAAAAGCGGAACGCAGCCTGAATATATAAATACATTCAACCTTTCCGGAGCTCTATAACACAATCGAGTCTTTTTAGGACTACCAAAACAAATCTCATGTGAAATTTGCCAGCTATTGACTTATTGAAATAACATTGATTTTTTAAGATCATGTCTTTCTATTAACTTAAGGGGGGAAATCACAGTAGCACACAAAAAAATAGGCATATTTTCGGGAATTAATTTTGGCTGAATAAAAGTATCAATCGAAAATCTGTAAATTAGGTTTTATAGCAATACTAAAAAAGTACAAAATGTAATTTTTTCAATAAAAATTAGTTAAAAATGGCGGCTGCGCAGCATATGCCCCAAGACGCCTATTATATAGCGTGTCGATGGCCGAAGACGTATACTCCTTAATTTTTGACCTGGAAGTAAAAACCAATTTTTTTTAGTTTCCATATAAAAACAGCTATCGAGCTACGTAGGATTTTTTCGATATATTGATTTTTCGCAAAATGGTGCATGTTTGAAAATAAAGTTAAATTTTTAACAAAAAAAAGCGCCATAAAATCGTCGATAAAAAAAACTAAGCGATATAAAATAAAAAATCTTACATAGATCCGTGGAGAAATATATTTCGAAGCTACTGTCAAAGTTTCAAGTCGATCGGTAAAGATTTGCTCGAGTTATGTCTTCGGCGAGCTCAAAAAAAGTGGTTTCGAGAAAAACGCGTTTAAAGTTAAGTACTGAAAAACCATATGAAAATTTCATATACCTCTAATCTGCAATGCCTGCACCGTACAGTTGACCTTCTAAATCCACCTCCAAATATTCTTTTTCTTTCCGCATACTTTTCAAGTCGAGTCGGGCCTGTTTTGCGCCATCACTAATAGATTTTTCCGCCTTCTTGATACGCTTTTCGTCGGCCTCGAAGCATAGGTTGTTCGGGCCGATTTTCATTCCCATGACTTCGATGAGGTGTAAAACTGACATCAATCCGTCATTGAAAACGGATGTTGCGATGTTCGTACCGATGTCAATTATTTTTTTTCCAGAATTCAAGCCTTTCGGTACCACAGCCAAAACAGAGCGTTGAAACTTTCATTGTTGTTTTGCGTATATCCCCCGATGCAGCGAGTAAGAAGATCATCCGTGACCAGTTTTTCGTAGACAGGTTTTATCGCTTCGAAAACTTCTTCACGCATTGGTGGTTTATGCGCATAGCCAGCCAGAGCGTTTTCGCATTTTGCCCTTTGCCACGACCACCATGAATTTTCTCCAATCGGGCAATCGTCGTGTTTCGTAATTGTCATTGGTAGATATTTTGTGAAGCAATGTGGCCCTTATAGCTTTCTTCATTTGTTCAACTAATTCACAATTTCTGACGCCTGACTGACGCCAACTCACGCTACACACCTATTCTTGGAATGTATAGTACATATAGTGACTCCTATAGACACTCTTAAATACTTTAGACTTTTGGGAGGGCAGGTCTCTCCCCATCGACTACCGTTATACCTGCTCCCGTACTCGAAAATTACAGCGCGCCCCGGGATCACAAAAGGTATACAGGCATACCTGAGAGGCGTTGCGCAGAATGGAAAATTTGGGCATTTAGACATGTTTGCCGCATTCCATCTTTTGGTATGTCATTTTTAAAAACCTAAAGCAACTTTTAAGAGAATAAAAAAAAATCGTTTTTTTCTAAATTTTACTGTGATGTCCCCCCTTAAGTGGATAGCCATCTGCAGATGCGTTTCGAGATTTGGTAGTCTGAATATTAATAAATTTAAAAAAAAAATGAATAAAAAGTCTGAATTGTGTTATAGAGCTCGGGAAAGGTTGAATATATTTATATGTTCAGGCTGTGTCCTGCCTTTATTAAGTTTATACAATTATCTATAATATGGTATAGTTTTACCAATATTAAAATTATCATTTAAATCAATAACCTGCTAAGTTCATGTCTCTCTCACAAAATGTCAGATTAAAAATACGTAATCCCCAGTCATACACATGGGTTTCAAGTAAGTGGTTCAAATTATTATTTATAAAAAGCAAAGCTGCAGCTGAGGAGAGATAAACCTCGAAACGCGTCTGCTATCCACTTAAGGTAATAGAAAGATATAATCTTAAAAAAATCAATTTTATTTTTCTGGTTTTTCGTTGAGTGCCACGAAGGTTGGACTAAAAGCTAGTAAATAGATGGCAACTTTCACATGAGATTAGTGTTGGTAGCCCTAAAAAGACTCAATTGTGTTAGAGAGCTCCGGAAAGGTTGAATATATTATATTGAAGCTGTGTTCCGACTTTATTAAGTTTATAATGTGTTCAAACTTGAATATAATATGGTTTTTACCAATATTATAAATCATCGGATATTTATTTAATTGTACAGAGGGTATACCATTAATAATGGAGAACAATATTAGCCAAGTGGCCGCCACGGCTACGCTTGCAGGGCCATATTCCCTTCAAGAAATTTTCCATCATCAATTCTCACATTTACGGCAGTATGTTCTCGATACTGATAACTGAACCACTGTTACCACTTCTGATAACTGAACTTTAAAAGCCTAAAGACCTAAGTCTTTATGCAAAATGCGATGTCATGTCGTTTGTGGAATGCCCAATTCCAAAGATCGCCGAGAAATGAACAAACCTGGGTTTTCTTCAATACTATGGGCTACAACATCAATATTCTCAGTTGTTCTTGAGCGAAGTGCACGAGTTCGGTTCTTCTCATTACTAACAACTCATTATTAACAACTTGTCCCAACAGCTATATCTTTTCCACCAGTTTCACAATTGCTGGCCAAGAAGGTGCTTCACGACGACCTAGAAATGCTTTAGTTTTGCGCACTGTGACCGCGAAATTTTCACCATTTGTTTTAGTAGAATAGAAGAGGCACCTGTGCTCCAACAACATACACTAAACTGCGCATGGGAGATCCTAATGAATAACATAAACCAGGCAGCGGAGGAGGCACTTGGCAAGAACAGTCAACACAACGACAAACCACAAAAAGGCCTTGGTTTACACCGGAGGTTAAGCTACTCGCCCAAGAAAAGGGGAAGTCCCACCTAACATACCAAGCGAATAAGACCCCAAGGAACTATATGAAATATACAGAAACAAGAAACCGAGTAAATAACAGAATAAAAAGGGAGCACTTGGAAAACTTCAGTAGAGAAATGGGAAACGACTTCCACGGAACCCTAAAGCGCATCTAGAAAATGTTCAGAGCAACAAAAAGGGAAGTCAATGACATAGTTCAAATAAATAGCATCTTGGCAGACAAGTGGACCATCTACTTTAAAGACCTGTATACAAACAAGGAGGAAGAACGAAGACCCGCGGACCGACGGCGGCTACGCCGAGGAGAGGCAGGAGACATCGAGGATATAGAACAAATCACGGTGGAGGAGGTCATATCAGAAATAAAACATCTTAAAAACGGCAAATGCCCAGGCCCGGATAACATTCCCAACGAACTGCTAAAATGTGAGGGAGCAGTGCTGGCTGAATACTTTGCCGAACTTTTTAATAAAATACTGACGGACGGAACAACACCAGTGACCTGGAAAAAGCATAACAATCCCATTAATCAAAAAGGGAAAAACCTCAGATCCTGCGAACTACCGAGGAATATGTTTTTTGGATATATCCATGAAATTATTTACCCGTATTCTGCAGCAACGCATTCTCTGACATACCATTATAAGTGAAGTACAGCAAGGGTTTCGGAAAAACCGGTCGACGGTAGATGAAGTGTTCGTTGTCAGACAGGTCGTGGAGAAGGCAATTGAATACAATAAACCAGCATATCTGTGTTTCATAGATTTGACGAAGGCGTTCGACATAATAAAGTTGAAGAACTTTTTTTTGAAAGAGCTAGAACGCAGAGGAACACATCCAAACATCATCGATACAGTCAGACAGCTCAACACAAACAATACCACAATAACAACTGAGAAAATAGAACAAAACACGGGAGTACGACAAGGCGGCAGCCTCTGTCCATTGCTTTTCAATAACATAATGGACCGAATAATAGAGCAAGTGCATAAGGTAAACCATGTGTACAATATGGGAAAAGAACAACTTAAGATTATCTGCTATGCTGATGACGCAAAGCTTTTCGCGGACACAGAAGACGGACTACAATAGCTCTTACAGGCATTCAACAAAGAAGCTGCAAATGTTAATATGGAAATATCAACCACCAAAACAAAAAGCATGGTAATTCCCAGGGAACCATGCAGATGTAAGCTAGAACTAAACAACAACAACATTAGAACAGGTTTTTAAGTTTAACTACCTGAGAACAACAATATCACCTCACGGCGACCTCATGAATGTCGTACGAAACCAGATCAACAAGCTAGCCAGAATGCAGGAGCATTGAGAACAACTATCTGGAAAAAATGCATGCATATCAACTACAACCAAAGTCAGAATATACAAAGTATGTGTCCCGTAATGACATACACAGCAGAAACACGAGCCGAGACCAAAAGGATGGCGCGCACCAATTAAATGGGAGTGCTAAGAGCAATAACAGGAAACACACTCAAAGACCAAAGAAAAAGTAAAGAAATTCGGGAAGAATGCGAGACAAAAGACGTGGTGAGGTGGAAACGCGCGCGAAGGCGCTTCTGGAATGAATACATATCTAGGATGGAAGATCACAGACTAGCAAAAATCGCGCGAGACGGAAAACCAGCAACAAGTCGACCACCAGGACGACCACCAAAGAGATGGCGTCCTTCCTGCTGGTCGTCAGAATCTCAACAGCATGTGCAATGAAGATGGAAAAAACAAGGCTTTAGGCTTCTGTAAAGAAGAAGAAACCAACTATCAATGGCGTTTTTGAATGATTTTCTACTTATGGGATCCTTTTTTATAAATGCAACTGACGCTAAAAAAATACCAAAGTACTTTTCATACAACCCAATATTTGTTTTATAATTATTCTTCAAAGCACACGCAGTACTTACTGTGTCCGAAATATATTTCTAACTTACCACTGTAATCTGGTCATTACTAAACCAAATGGTAAAAAGCTATTTTTGATAAAAAAGATTTGGTGATTGCAGTTTGGGAAACAGTTTGGCAAGCACATTGTTTATATATTTTACGTGCTCAACGCACTTTTTCAAGCCAATTGTTGATTTTTTCTCCTTCGATCTTCACGATCAGATGTCGATTACAATTCGAGGGGATACAAGTATGCCGACCTGGACCAATTCATGAGAAAGTATGACTATGAAAATTTGTACTATAATTCGAAAGTATCGTTTCATTATAAAATTAAATAGAAAGTAACAGCATGTGTTTTAGACTTCCTAAGTCATTTAAAAACTCTCTATTGTCCGTATCAATGCGGGAGACCCGGGTTCGAATCCTGGTCGAAGAGGCGACAACTAGGGCGGTTTTCACTAACCGTTCGGCCTACCCTGAATGAATGCAAAATATGCGATAACGGGGTGGCGCATACTATAAAGCCAAAGTGGAATGGGGGTTTAGTGAGAGCTTCGAGGAAACCACTTTAAAAAAAAACCGGGCAAGTGCGAGTTGTGACTCGCGCACCGAGGGTTCAGTACAAATTTGTAAGTAAGGTATCTTTTTTTTGTGGTGGACGTAGCAAGCACATTCAGTTAACTTGACAAGTGGCCCTCCTGAAATCACGACCATCTTAGTACCGCTGCAAGCATAACCTCAAGATGTCGCTGTCGTACGAAGGAATTCTACCCTATATTTTATTACCATACATCCCCCATTCACTATGAGTTTTTAGGGGTTCTGGAACTTCACTCTTTGTTTTTACTGCTCAATTTTGCCTGTATACCTATATACCCTGTATAAAGGTATACAGGGTATTTTTTTTGAATAACGCGAATATTTTTAAACTTATAAAAAGATAACTTTATTTTAGTATTAGACTTATACACTAACTTATATTAAGATTAAAACTAACTATTTCTAGATCTAATATTTACTAATATATTAACTATTTCTAGATCTATTTCGATACTCTTAACATTCAGTTGTTCAATTGACTGCTTTTTGGGCAATTGACTACCAAAAAATATAGGGCGAACGTGATTTAAGTATAATATACTTAGATCATATTATCTACAACATATTATGTAGATTATAGTATAGTATTATTGTGTAGATTATCAACATATTATGTAGATTATAAAGAAAAATTAGAAATATAATAATATACAGGATGTTAAGGGACTTGAGTATGTCGCATGTCGGTTATAAACAAGCAAAATTTAGACATAATATATACCCTGTATATATTATGTATATAGAGCAGAGATGTTATGGATATGAAATTTCGGATCTGGATGCGGATACGGATATAAGAATAATGTTATACCGGTGTCGGATACGGTTACGGATATGAATTTTTTTCGGATAATCCGTTAGTTTTGGATAGTTTGGGTTACGGATATCAGATTTCTAAGGAATTAAGTAAAAGTCGAATGCTAATTTGTAAAAAAAATGATTTAATTTCTATGTTATTATTTGTACTACCTACAATCATATGTCATACAACTAAGTACTACAATATAAGTAGGTACTACAATTATATGTCATATAAGATATTTAAGTTATTAATATTTATAAGTTTTATCTACGTAAAAGTGCAAAATCAAAATTATAATAAACAAACACAACATTATTCCTTTTTGTCTATTATACATTTTCTATTAGATATTGAAATATTTTTATAGGAATTATTACAACATATCAATAAAAATTATCCGAAATTATTCGAAACTTTTATATCGGATTCGGTTACGGTTACGGATATATTTTTATTTCGGATATCCGATAGTTTCGGTTACGGTTACGGATCTCCATAACATACCTGATATAGAGCGTACGTGATGAAATGCATAACGAATATAAACAAAGAAAATCCTGTATAAACAGCTTGGTGCCAACACATACTTTTTAACCTTAGGACCTAACTGTATGCAACTCATAGGCTTCTGGAGCCTGACAATACCACTACGACAACATTAGTGTATTTTCATAAGTTTCTAATAGTAAATTCGCATTTTTCTTGTAATTAAACTAAATATTTACGGTTTTCAGATTTTTCCCTTTACATGTGCTGTAAGACACCGCTTCTTGCCAAATTTCATGATTCTAGGTCAACGGGAAGTACCCTATAGGTTTTGATTCCCATGTGAAATCGCAAAATATGCGACATAAACGGTCATATATTTTGATCGCGTTGACTTACAAGTTTGATTTTTTCACAGCTGACAGAGACCGCAGACCAGAGAATTTGATACAAATTTCAACTTGTTACCTCTACGCGTTCCTGAGAAAAATGGTCTTGACAGACAGACAGACGGACAGACAGACAGACAGACAGACAGACAGACAGACAGACGGACAACAAAGTGATCCTATAAGGGTTCCGTTTTCGGTACGGAACCCTAAAAATGAAATTAAAAGATGGTACGTGTTATAATACAGCACTAATATGATCTTAGATACTATGTCAATATAAATCAGCCTGTGTAATAGTTTGATAATTTTATGGTAATTAAGTTAAATGATAATTGATATAAATATACCATTATCGACGATATTCCAAGGGAGTCGATATGGCATTATTAGGTGTCTACTACAACCCAAACTTTATTAGACGTCGACGATACGGTCAACAGTAAATGGGGGTCAATGAAGTAAATAATTATGTCACAAAATATAATAAACAACTAAATATCATTTACAATTCATATAATTTAACATTTAAAATATAGATCGTTAAATCTTTGAAATAAATATTTAAAACTTATATGAAACAGTTATTTGATATAGGCTCTAGACTAATATCTAAAATCAATATTTTACAACAAAATATAAGGAGATTATGTAGATATTCAAAACGTCTTTATTAGAAATTCTGAAATTGTTTAAATATGAATTTGTTTTTCTTATAAACTAAACTTGTGAAACCAATGAAAATTAATTAGACCATAACTAATTTAACAAATACGTAAAAATCTTTTTTGGTAATTAGCAAATTTCTTGTAAAATCTACGTTTAAGCTTTAAATTACCAAAGTTGTTTGCTGTTTTCTTTAGAGAGTAAAACATAAATACATTGTCACGTCGTCTTTCAACGGAAATTTTTAAGATAATGGACAAGTACATTCTACTAATTGCATTGCTTTCAGTCGCTGTTGACGACATACATTGTTTGACTAAAAGTAATAAAAGATTGTCTCGCAGCAAAAGGTACATTGCATTTCCAGAGGGGTCAACTTTATCTGTAAGTCTTTAAAAAATATTTCATAAATTATCTACATATTTTAATGTAAAATGTAAAACTTCAAATTATTTAATATTAATTACAAGTTCATATTGAAATATATTTTATATTACTCATGCATGCGAAGTACTTCCTGACGCACGTTTTTCAATACGAGAAATGCCACTTTATCTTCTATATAAATGCCGCATTATCTTTCCACATAACCTGGGTAACGCACGCAAATATTCAATATCACTAGGTTACATTAAAAAAAAAACAAATAAACAAAAATAAAATGAACACAATCAAGACCTTGATATTAAAAAAGCGACGAGAAGTGTCTTTTCATTAGAAAATAATAATAAAAATTAAAGAAAACATTTTAAAATGAGTGTAAATTATATGGTGATACCGGAGACTTAGGAGAGTTCTTATGACAAATCCACACCACCGCAGGCAATTGAAAAAGCTAATTCTTGATTCCATTTTTTTTGGATGGCCCCTGGATTCCAAACTTGTAAGATACATCCCCTCGCATGAGTAATAAAAAATATTGTTTGCAAGAAGGGCGGTAATGTCAATTGCCCCCTCGAGCGAATGTACGCACTGCACTCACTTCGTTCGTGTACCCAATTTCGTCCTCGCGTCAAATTGACAACTTTTCGCACTAGTTACAAAATATACTATTATGTTTCATCTAATATTATTAAAGGTTATTTATTTATTTAAATTTGTGAATATAGAAAGATTTTGACAGGAGCAACAAAAAAATCCAAGCAGCATTCCATTCATACCGTAATTCCGACTAAAATAAAATTCATAGCATTTTTTTACATGGCATTTTATTTTATAGTTACAATTAATTTTGAAGTAAAATATATTTTATTATTTTAAATATATAAAAGATATTTTCCATAGTAAATGAACATCTCAGAACCGAATCTTTTTTTTTTGGCTCATTTCTATATTTAAAAATTTAAATAATTAAAATACCTGTTATGAAATAAACGATTTGTTAATCGTTATATGAAAAAGATTTCTCTGTGAGCTTGAATTGAACTGAAATTAATTAAATTGATGGCATAAAATTTACTTCGCTTTTCATACCAAACTTATTATATAGGATAGGATCAAATAAGAGGTTTCATTTTTATATGTAAAACCTTGAATATTTTTAAGCGAAATCATCAGGATATGAATAATCATCAGGATATAATAATGGAAAACAGTAATAGCCAATGGCCGCTTACAGTACCATATTCTTTTCATGAAATTTTCAATCACCAATTCGCACATTTGCGGCTGAATTTCCTCGATAACTTCACAAATTCCATCTTTGATGTCTTAAATTTATTGTGGGTCATTGACATAGACATAGGGTTTCGGAATATCCGCACTTTCTCAAAACCGCGGTTTTCGGTTTTTGAAAATTAAAAACCGCGGTTTCGGTTTCGGGTTCGGTTTTTAAGAAATGTTGGTAGTAGTGTCTGATATTTAAACGAGATCTTAGTTTTGTACAAAAGTTGCCGCTTAGGGAAAATGATCATTCGGAGTAGGTGGATGTAGCATTAATTGTAGAGAGTGTTTGAAACAAAATATTTAATCTTTTGTTCTCTCAGAAGTTCTTTTATATTTAGCAAACTCATTTTTCATAGAATTAGGAAAGCGATTTGTTTGCATATAAGCATTTTAGTTTAATTCTTGTTGAATAACTTTTTATACTTCGTCTTGCAAGGAATAGTTTGGATTGGTCACTTCTTCTAATTCTTCTGAATTTGCCGAACATTTATCTTCGACTTCAACCTTATTGTTGTTTGGATAAAGTCGTGCAAAATGATTTTCCGCCAATATTAAAACAGATTTTATTGGAACTTTTGAAGGATTTAGTAAGCATCTAGCCATTTCTGTTGATTCTAGATTTTCACGGGTCTTCAAACGTTGTATTAAATTTTTCATTGAAGCTTTACTTATATCAGAACCAATTAATTTCTTTTCCAAGAATCCTGTTACACCTTGAGCCGTAATTTAGAGTGTCTACAGTGCAAATTGAGTGTATTTATAGTTAAATTTTGTTGTTATCTACCTAAACGACTATGGATATTGAAAATACATATAAGAAATTGCATGACTCAATCAACAGAGGCGGCTTTTCTTTTCGGTGGCTTTTTCTACAGCTTTGTCTACAGTGCAAATTGAGTGTATTAGTTAATTATTAAATAAATTGAGTTACATTTTTATAGTTAAATCTACCAAAACAACTATGGATTTTGAAAAAATAATTATTTGTGTTTATAATAGACCAACCCTGTGGGATAAACATTAAAAAAATTACAATAATCGATGTCGGCACAAGTGGTAACACTGTTGCAGTGTAAGGACATAAATGTCCAAGTTACTCCTCCGGGTAGTTCTCTTCGCCATCGGCCGACAAAATCGGTTTTGGTGTACGCTTAGCATAACGGAAGATATCAGTGTAATTTCAGCTACTGGCAAATTTGAAGATATCGTAATGATAATCTCGTTCTTTCAATTCTATTATCTATACATTTCGATTAATTGTTGTATATTTTTCTGTAAATTTAGGAAACCTGGTTCTCGATTAAACAACATTATTGACGTGACTGGTGCTAGCCAATACCATGGATTTTTACCAGTACTTGTCCGAAATTGTATCTCATCACTTACCAGCCAAACATTGGATAAGAAGAGTAAGAAGGCGGAAACGAAAGCAGAGGGTCAGCCATCAGAAGGTTTCTCTGGAGGATCTGACCCTTCCATTTTTATGGAATTAATTCCGGATATGGGTGAGGCTGGAAATAGCTCTGCCAAATCGAGATTTCCATTGCCATTGGCCACTGCTTTGTTCAGTTTTCTGTACCATTTGGCTAGTTATGAATCTGGTGGAGATGCTTAATGATATTACTGTAACAGTAATATCATTAAGCAGCGATGACTGTGGTTTATTGAAGATACAGTTTCATAACAATTGAAAATTAACATTTTCAATTAAATGCACTGAATTTAAATCTAATAGAATCTCTAATATTACGACTTTTAGAAGAATAAATTCTTCTTATATTGGTTCAATAGAAGACCACCTTGTCTTGATGTCCATTGCTAATTCAATTTTTTTTTTTAAAGGAGCTTTTACGTTTCGTTGTAGGAAACTGATTTTATCGAAGATATTGGAAAATCACAAGTTTTCTTGCCATTTGTAAATTACTTTTAATTTCAGCATCTTCTTCGACGTAATACGCATGATCCACATCTTCTCCATGCAATTGTTCAAGAAATAAATATTCATCTTCACTCCTGCAGCTGATTTCTACTTGAAATGATTTCTTGTAAAAATAGTCGCAGACAGCGAGATGAATTGTATGGTCATAGCAAATTTTTGGTTCAGCAGGACAATCTGTACAATTTTTTAATTACCCGGGCATCGTCATGTGTAGTATCTTACTCAATAATAATCCCACGGCAATAAATCCCAGACTCAATCAAGCTTTGAGGTTTTTGCAACCAGAAATTGAAAACCGTGTTGAAATCGCTCGATAACTAACGCCGCGACGGCCCGTCAAAGTTAGTACTACGGAGGATTGGTTGCATTTGTTTTTTCGAAATTTCGCAGCTGCTGCAACAAATTCGACGTTTCGTTAAAGCAAAACGTGGTCGGAAAGCGAGACTGAAAACCGCGTTACGAAATCTTTAACAGCGGCGTCGCGACGCCACCGGAAAGTTCAATTTCCTAATGCGACTGCTGGTTTTTCCGCCGTGGTTTTCGTAATTTTCAAGCCAGCGAAACAAGTTTGTCGTTTTGTGGAAGGGATAGCTTGTTAGGACGCAGTAGTGAAAAGCGCGTTGCAAAATCTTTGACAGCGGCATCGCGACGTCGCCGCAAAGTTCAGCTTGCTAATCTACCTCGAATTTCGGAGACAGGCGGTGATTTTTCCGCTGTAGTTTTCGCAATTTTGCAGATAGTGAAAAAAAATAATGTTTTGGTGAAGGGAAAGCTTGTAATAAAGCGCGACTAAAAAAAGCATTGCGAAATTTTTGACAACGGCGCCGCGAAGTCACCGCGAAATTCAACTTTCTAATCCAAGTGACCCACAATATCATTTCTGATACTACGATACTACTGATAAACGATATTATTTGCAGAAGAGGCTCCTTCAATTCGCAGAAAGCCTATATTGCAATAAAAATTGTTTTCTCCATGAATATTAAAGTGTCTTCGGCGTCTCAAACTAGTCCACTAATCTAGTGTAGTACTCATTTTATATCCATTTGCTTTTAATTCTTGAAACTTTCATTTCATTCGGAATTTCGATTCAGAAATCATTTCTTTCTTCGTATTCCTTTTAAATTAAGGTCATAACACCTGAAGAACATTTTGTCAAGATTTTGGTTGGGAAATCAAAAACCGGCTATTGCTTTCCGAATAAATGCAGATTTTGAAATTGCTCGAACACATATATGCAATAGAATTGAAAGTAGCAGATTACCACTACGATTAATTTGGTTCAAACCATGACATCTCATTTTAAACATATATGCAATGTTTGAAAGAGCACTAATTCAATGTAGTTTATTTTTATTTATCTTTAGATAAAACCGAAAACCGCGGTTTTTTATGACGGTTATGCGGTTTCGGTTTTTGCACAGAAAACCGCGGTTTTGCGGTTCGAATATATCCGAAGCAGAAACCCTACATAGACATATTGACATATTTCACATAGCCCCAAAGAAAAAAGTCTTAAATCGCAAGATCTCGGTGGCCAATTATTATCGACTCGCACGGGAAATCACACGGTCAGGAAACTTTTCAGGCAAAGAGCGATGGTATCGTTACTTGTTATCGTGTGGCACGTAGCGCCGTCATGTTGAAAATAAACGTCGTTCACATCAATATTTTCCAATTCCGGCCATACAAAATCATTAATCATCGTTCGATAGCGCAATCCATTCACCGTACCAGTTGCTCCAGCCTCATTTTCGAAGAAGTAAGGACAATGACCTCGCCAGACCAAAAACCGCACCAAACAGTCACACGTTGAGGATGAAGAGGCTTTTCAATAATAATTCTTGGATTTTCCGTTGCCCAAATGCGACAATTCTGCTTGTTAGCGTAGCCTCCGAGGTGAAAATGGCTCATCACTCCAGATGAATTTTCGATGAAATTCCGGATCAGTTTGATGCATTTCAAGGACCCAATCAGCAAAGACACGATGTTTTTGAAGGTCGGTAGGCGTGAGTTCTTGTATTAACTGAACTTTAAAAGCCTTAACACAGGGGTGGGGAACCTCCGGCCCGCGGGCCACATATGGCCCGCGAAGTCATTTGATCTGGCCCGCGAGTGAATACGTTCATGTTGCAGTGATAATACGCGGACTATTGTGTTGACGTATTTCAGACGTATTTTGCAATTCGTGAGGGAATTGCGAATTTTTCCTTGTTGCACATGTGTGACGTCAGTTTTTTGGTTCTTCGTCCGAAGACCTGAGGGATTTAGAAATTAATACTTATATGGTGTGACATTCTACAAATGGCGAGTAAAAAGAAAAGTGGATGCAGAATGTCGGTCTTTTCAAGAAAAATGGACACATGATTATTTTTTTGTTGAGGTGTGCCTAGTTTGTGGGGATGCTTTAGCTGTTATGAAAAAGGCTAATTTGGAGCGTCATTGCAGCACAAAACACGCAAAATTAAATGAATTGGGAGGCCAAAAGCGCTTGGATAAAATCAAAGTTCTTCAGCAGAGTTTGAAATCACAAGCCGTTTTCACTAGGCTTCGTGGTGACAATGGCAACGTTATTCAGAAAAGTTAAATAGTGAGCGAGCTATTCGCAAAGTAACAGAGGCCCCATGTAGAGGGAGAGTTTGTGAAAGACTGCATGGTGGCTGCTGCGAAGTTGATAGCACCAGACAAAGTAAAATTGTTTCAGAGTGTTAGTTTGCCTCAGAGAAATACCTCAGATCGTAATACTGACTTGCACAAGATATTCGCACACTGTTATTTTCTATTGTGTATTCATTCACACATATTAAACACACTGAAGGGATCTGGTGAAGATTTTCAATGTTCCTCTCTGGCTTGTGACGAGACAACGGACATAACAAACACTGCTCAAGTGGCCGTTTTCGTTCGTGGAAGCCATGCACGGCGCTACAACAGGAGAGGACTTGTATGAGAGACTTGTTCTATTAATAAAGAAACTTGAGCTAACCTTTGAAAAGTTAAGTGGCCTTACTACAGTTGGCGCTCCAGCCATGGTTGGATCGTAGAAAGGGTTAATTGCGTTTGTAAAGAAAGAAATGAATCGTCTCAGTCTTGACCCAAATGATTTAATTATATGCCACAGAATCATACATCAAGAATGTCTCTGTGCACAGTCCTTGCGTCAGGTTGATCACAATGTGATCTCAACAGTAGTGTCATGTATTAATTTGAAGAATCAAAAGCAGAAGGCTTAATAGCTGCCAATTTAAGGAATTTCTGAATGACATTGACTCTGAGTACGGTGATCTTGTTTATCACTGTAAAGTACGGTGGCTGAGTCGCAGGAACCTGCTCATGAGGTTTTACGAACTGCGTGATGACGTCAAGGAGTTCATGGAAATGAGGGTATAACCTGTCAAGGAACTCAGTAATAGCAAGTGGCTGTGTGATCTAGCGTTCATGGTGGACATTACTAAATACCTGTCAGAGTTAAACGTCAAGCTGCAGGGTCCTAACCAGCTTCATCATTATTTGAAGCTAAATTAAAGCTGTGCAAAGTGCAACTCGAATGGAATAACACGGTGCATTTTCCTACGCTGAGCCTTCTACGACACTTAAGTATGCTGGTGAATGTGCGAAACTAATTGAGGCATTTAATGAAAGATTCAAGGACGTGAAATGTAAGCAAATTGAGTTAAACATCTTTGCTACACCAGCAATGTGGATTCAATGTGGAACCAGCTGATGTGCCTGATAACCTCCAACACGAAATCATTCAGCTGCAAACTAATGTTGACCTGAAAACTAGTCATTGCTTGTCTCCCACTGCTTGAGTTCTATAAACGTTACATGCGCAATGATGAATTTCTTATTTTGAGGAGACATGCATCTGTAATTAGAACATCTTACTGTTGCAAGCAGTTCTTTTCTAAACTTGCGATCGCAAAGATTGGACTGCGTTCCAGATTGACCGACGTAAACCTGGAAAATCAGTTGCGAGTAGCCACATCATCAATATCAGCTAATATCACACGACTCGGCAAAGAAAGACAGTTCCGGCCATCACATTAGGATTAGGATGAGTTAATTCTGTTTATCGGCCTATCTTATATAGGCCGATAAGCCTTCTAAGTCATCTCTACAAACTATTTTCAAGAATAATAACAAATAGACTTGAAAATAAACTGGACTTCTACCAACCAGTGGAACAGGCAGGATTTCGCACAGGATACGGAACCAATGACCTTCTAAAAAGTGTTAAAACAATAGTCGAGAAAAGTATTGAATACAACAGACCACTCGTACTGGCCTTCATAGATTTCCATAAAGCATTTGACACCGTCGAGTTAGATGCAGTTATGGAAGCACTACAGGAATGCCGTGTCGACCATCGCTACACGAGAACCATTTACAACATCTACAAAAACGCCAGTATGACGGTTCAACTCCATGAAAACACCAAACCTATTCCAATTGGTATAGGCGTGAGACAGGGGGATACGATATCGCCTAAATTGTTCACCGCGGTTTTGGAACTCGCTTTCAAAAAACTCAACTGGGAAAGAAAAGGCTTAACCATAGATGGCAAAAATCTATCAAATCTGCGATTTGCAGATGACATAGTGCTGCTTGCTGACGATCTTAACGATATAAAAACAATGCTATCAGAACTCCAGGAAGCATGTAATACCGTAGGCCTAAGAATAAACTATTCCAAAACAAAATGTGTGACAAACTTGGTCCCGAGCAGACAGATAGATGTAGGCGATAGAGATATTGATTTCGTAGACAAATACACCTATTTAGGTCACGAAATACGCATAACTAGAGACAACCAAACATGCGAATTTAAAAGAAGAATAATCCTCTCTTGGGCCGCATATGGAAAACTTCGGGACGTATTCAAAAGCGATCTGCCAGTCTGCTTGAAAAGGAAAGTGTTTGATCAATGTGTATTGCCAGTTATGACCTACGGCACTAAAACCGCAACACTCACCGTCGCCACTGCAAAAAAGCTCCAAATTGCACAACGAAAGATGGAAAGATCGATGCTCGGCGTGTCGCTACGAGACCATATCACAAACGAAGACCTACGCCGAACAACAGGTGTCACAGATGTGGTTGTGCGTATGGCGAGGCTAAAGTGGAACTGGGCTGGACACGTGGCCCGAATGTCAGATGGAAGATGGACCAAGAGACTACTGGAGTGGAGGCCAAGAGCAGATATACGAAGCACACAAGATGGACAGACGATATAAAAAGAACAAGAGGAGCCTGGATGCGAGAGGCTCAGGATAGGAGGAAATGGGCAGAAATTGGGGAGGCCTATGTCCAGCAGTTTACGCAAAGGGCTGTTTGATGATGATGATGATGAATTCTGTTTAAAATAGGATATATTTTATGTTCTAATTGACAACTATTTATAACAGTCACATAGACAATGCCTACTCAAAATTGAAAAGTTTAAATAACATCCACTTTGGGACAGCTTTACTAATTAAATCAAGGGAGGGACACGGAAATCTTCTGTTACTCTTTAAGTTCTTTGGTCCGGAGACGAGGAACTGCTGAAGAACTCGCCAACAAAGGTGAGGTTTCTCGTTTTACCTAAGAAGTGAGGTTACACAAATTACAACTATCTTATGTTACTTTACTAGTACATAAACCTATGGCCTTCAGCCCCTGACATAATAGGTCTTGACCTTTCTCGTTACTTGCTTTGACGTAGCGAAAGGCTCACACAATGCATCTTGAGCGCTGTGTGCTAAAGAGTAACAGAAGATTTCCGTGTCCATCCCTTGATTTAATTAGTAAAGCTGTCCCAAAGGGGATGTTATTAAACTTTTCGATATATTTTATGTTTATTTATTTTTATTTGTTTATTTATAATTTTTTTTTAACAATAAAAACTATTATTATTATTTGTCTGGCCCGCGGATGATGTTATAAATTTCCAAATGGCCCTTGGCAGAAAATAGGTTCCACAGCCCTGCCTTAAGACCTAAGTCTTTATGCAAAATACAGTGCAATGTCGTTTGTAGATTGCCCAGTGCCAACAAACATTCGACAAACCTGGGTTTCCCTCACTGCGGGCTACAACAGCAATATTCTCATTTGCTCTTGAGCGACGTGTACGAGTTCGGTTTTTCACAACAGCAACTTGTCCCAACTTTTTCACCAGTTTCACAATTGCTGGGCGAGAATGTGCTTCACGACATCACGACGACCCAAAAATGCTTTAGTTTTGCGTACTGTGACCGCGAAATTTTCACCATTTTTTGATTGAATTTTAATAATTCTATTGCGTTGTTGAATCCAATGTTGTTCCATTTTTATTAATGGCGTAGTTCTTACTTGTCTTATGTCAAATAGTTACAGATTGACTCATGAAAACTCTTAAAATGGCGGGAAATTGCAAATGAAACCTCTTTTTGGTAGAATAAATGAATATGCATAATATTGATTCATTGGTTACATTGACTTACTGGCCTCACTTTGCTAGCGTTAATGGAAATATGGAAAGCACTGATTCCCTAACAACATTAATGGTAACTAATTGTTATTGAAATTGTTTGCAAGAAAATTTTGGGTCTCATTTTGAAATCGATTGTTTGAAAACTACACAGATGAAGGTACTAAAGGAAAACCAATGCGCAAACTGATTATCTTACAAGAAAAGTAATAAATTGTATGGGGCGCTGATGAATTAAATGGAATTCTTCTAGCCACAGGTTAAACGATCTTCTTCTTCTTTAGAATATGCCTACTTTGGACTACGCTTGTTCAACTGTTGGGCTTTGATATTTGCCCAGTATTGTCGAGCTTCTGCCGTTCTTCGAGCTTTCCTCTTCTGTCCTTTCATTCGGGGTTTTTCCTGAAATCCACGGACTTCCTTCAGGGTGCGCCTCACAGTCTGTCTGTTTTGGAGATCCGTTATTCCCAGTTCTTAATATCCTTCTCTGTATCCTTCTAGTATCCTTCTCTGTCTTCTAGTATCTTCTAGTATCCTTCCAGTATCCTTCTCTTCTTAGTATCCTTCTCTGTCAACCAAATGGTACGAACCTTCTTGTTTTACAAGAATATGAATAGACGGTTGCTTAGTCGGTTTGGAGGCAATCTTGCAACGTGGTCATAGAAAGCTACCCTTCCTTTCCCTGCACAGTCAGAAAGCCTCTCAATAAGTTCGTAGAGCTCAGAGTTATGTCGTCTTCGGAATTCCCCATCTTCCTTTACCGGGCCGAGGATCTTCCTGAGTAGTCTCTTCTCTCTGACTTACAATTTCTCTACCAGACCTCTTCGGTTCTTGGTAAGACTGATGTGTAGTGCTCAGGGGCGGATGGGCAACATCTTAGCGGCCCGGGAAATAATATTTGTCGGCCTTTTTTTAATTTCCGGATATGAAACACAGGGTATACATTTACAGGGTGTTACGAATTTTTCCTTTAAAATTGAATAGAACATAGCTTTATTACAGATTTTTGAATCAGATTATATTTACTATCAAAAAAACATTATTTTAGTTAAAAATGCCTGACTGCCAGTAAAGTACATATATAGAAACATACAACAACAAAAAAAAAACAAAATAAAAGTAAATCAAAGTTTAAAGTCTTTTAATTTCATGCGTATAAATTAGGTTTGTTATAAACGACAAAACTTACAGCTTAAAACTTATACAAATTCTTTAAACGTCAAAATTCAAGAAAAAAATATTTTATAAATACTTTACACTTTTAACAATACATTTAATAACTTGCTTTGCTGCATAAGCATATCTATGTTATCTGAGTCAATATTATATAAAATATCATTTTCGCAAGCCACTAACATAAAAGCATCCAAATTATTATTCGACATTGAATTCCGCAATCTATTTTTAATGTAAACTTAATAAAGACGGAACAAAGATTGAATATATAAATATACTCAACCTTTCCGGAACTCTATAATACTAATGAGTCTTTTTAGGACTACCAAAAACAAATCTCGTTTGAAATTTGTCAGTTATTCTATAGCTTTCAGTCCACCTTCGTGGCACTCAACAATAACTTATACTACCTTTTGTATAAAGAACAACCTGGCCTATGTGCCGCTACAGCTGTAATTCACTACTTGAATAAGACAAAAGACCTAAGAAATGAGCAAAACAACAAATTTCTCATATTAAACATCAAGCCATACAAAAACGTAACTTCTCAAACGATTGGTCACTGGGAAAAATCCTTGCTGTCTAAAGCAGGCATTGATACAAATCACTTCACAGCACATAGTACAAAATATGCTGCAGTATCAGTGGCTGGTTTTGGAAGTGGATATATATATACACAACCAGACGTACTGCTGGTTGACCTCGACGGTCACAGACCTTCGCAAAACTTTACAATCGCCCGATCCAAGATAATAACGATACGTTCGCAAAATCTGTATTATCTAACGCACGGTAACTCTTTTCTTTATGGTTTCCAGTCATGTAACATGATAAATGAATGAGTTTTCCTATACGCTAAAAGTCTACTAATCATCGAGAACGAGACGTGTAGTATAATTGAACGATCAAACGAGCCCGCCGAAGGCGGGCGAAGTTTGATCGTGATTATACGAAACGTCTCGTTCGAAGATGATCAATCTCCCTCCCTACATGTACCCGTTAATAAACATACCCTAGATCATCTTGCAGGGAAAACTCAACTACAAAAATCTCTAAAAATATGACTGTACAGGTCCGGGCCGGCTAGTCCACACTAGCCTAGGCGCCAAATTTCAAACTCTAAAAAATGTGAAATGTAAGCAATGACGAGCATACTACAAATCATCTTCGAACGTTTCGTATAATCACGATCGAACTTCGCCCGCCTTCGGCGGGCTCGTTTGATCGTTCAATTATATTACAGAAAATATTTCTGCTTTTTTGGATTTCATCTAGAATGGATTTTCTGATCAATTCTCTTATGATTTGCAATATTGAATTTACAGTTGTTTTAGATAATAAACTTACGAATGATCCAGATCTACGTTGTTGTCCTTTTTCATGGATATATTTGCTTTTTTTGGATGACCTCATTTAAATGTTCTTTTAAGTGTACAGTGTACATCATATTTACTTACTAATAATATTAATTCCAAAAAGTTACCATGGTCGAATGTGGGATCAGCTAAAGTATATGCAGCTTCATATTTTTTTCCTCTATAACTTTTAACTAATTGGCGTTTTCCAATTAGTTTTATAATGTCTATAATCACTTCTAATACTCTTCGTTTTTTCTTTATTTGCTTGCTGTCTGATATTTAATGTAGATGAAAGAAGCAAATTGGAAATGTCCTTTTGATTCTTGCACATAAAGTATGCTCTAATGGAATTTTCTTGTTCAATGCTTACTTATTGCTCCTGAATTCGTTGATATGTGTGCGAAAAGTCATTCATACCAAGAACAAATCGATTTTCGTGCTTTGCGTATACTAGACATACAGTACAAAACAACTTAAAAGTTTTTTCATTGTATGTTAGCCAGTTCCTTATTGTGCCATTTTTCATTTTGAAGGCTTTTTTGCGATTAAAAAAACTCAATTAAAGCTGGTTGTTTCGGATGAAATGAAAAAAAATTTGAATGTCGTACAAATTTGGCTTTTTAAAATAACTATCACAGCGACTATCAGTAATATTAATTGCGGATTAAAAGCTTGATTTTGCTTCGTTGGTTTTTGCAATGCTTTGAAAATTACAAGAAGTTGTTAAAAGGCTTGGTTTTCATATTCGTTTTGTATTTTTGTTTCAACTTGAGAACTTACGGATTCAGGAAACGAAATAATTTTTTCCGATAATTCTTGAGATGGTTGCGGCTGACTAATAATAGAAGAAGAGGCTAGTTTTTCAAACATAAATTTAATGTTTTTTGACTTGTGTGCCTCAGCTTCCATTCCCTTTTTTCTCTTTTCGCGTAACTTCTCCGCTCCTCCTTTCAGTTTTTCTTTGTCCATAATACGGCGATAATGGATAAACCTAAACCATATTTTTATTAAATTCTTGTTACAAATTTTGCTTTTTTAACACCTAACCACCTGACATACGTCTGTCAGACCCAAAGTATCAGTAATGTTCTCACCTGAGAAAGAATATCATTATTAATGAGAATCAACAAGTTAGGTTAGGTAATAAACTAGCTTATCGACTGACTAAGAACACCTACAACAAGAAACGCCTGTATGAAACTTAAGCACTACCAGGGGCGGATGAGCCATAAGACGAACCGGGAAATTTTTCGGTGGGCCGGCTGTTCAGCGGCCCTCAGGGCCGGTGGTTGAAAGTAGCAGGTGGCTAAGGTTTAATTAAATAAAAGTCCAATTCGAATATTCAGGGTAAATAACACACGCAAAACACAAAGCACTTTAAGCCTGCTCTTACACAGTTTTATACGTTAAATTTCTGTGACCGAATGATTCCGTAGCAGTATGAAAACTAAATATTTCTAATCGCTGGTGATACTTCTTTCTTTTTCTTTTCTTTTCTCTTTCAAAAATTGAGTTTGTCCCTCTCATTTCATAAAATCGAATAGTAAGAAATCCACAGCGCCTGACATCCTAATTTCCAGAAAATAAACAAAACATAAAAGTTTGAGAGTTTTTTATGGACAGTCGGAAGAAGAAATATAAAAACCATTTTTTTGCTGATTAATTATATAGTCAAATAATAGTGTAAAATACAGAAAAAAATGTACAAAAATGCTACAAATTTTGTTCAGAAAATGAAAAATTTATTCCGGTTCTTCATTTTCGGTAGGTAGATGTTTTATGAAAATAAGTTGGTAGATCACTTTGACGTACTTTCAACCACCGGCCCTGAGGGCCGCTGAAAAGCCGGCCCACCGAAAAATTTCCCGGTTCGTCTTATGGCTCATCCGCCCCTGGTAGTGCTTAAGTTTCATACAGGCGTTTCTTGTTGTAGGTGTTCTTAGTCAGTCGATAAGCTAGTTTATTACCTAACCTAACTTGTTGATTCTCATTAATAATGATATTCTTTCTGATAAGTTGGGCTCAATCCATTCGCCGAGATATTTCAATTTCTCAGTCCTCTTGATGTTTCCCTGCTCTAGTAACATCTCTCTGTTTGCTTCTTTGATATTGGTGAAGAATTCTATTTTCTCCAGAGACACATGAAGACCCACTTCGGCAGGCTGTTTTCTGAGGCAATTTACCTGCATTGTTGCCATCTCTAGAGAATCAGCAATCAGTGCCAGGTCATCTGAAAAAGCCAGGAAATCTATATCCAGTCCATCGTTTTACGTCCCAGGTAGATACCGCTCTGAGCACCCAAGTTGATCAGTTCCTTGCGCCATTCTCTTATAACCTTTTCAAGGACATAGTTGAAGAGAAGTGGAGAAAGTCCATCTCTTTGTCTCACTCCAGTTTTTATTTCGAAGCTCTCTGAGATCTTGCCTCTAAATTTAACCTTGGAATGGGTGTTGGTCGAGGTTTCTAGGATAAGTCTGCGGGTTTTTTTGTCTAGCCCTAATTCCTTTAGTATTTTGTTAAGCGTTTTTCTTTCAATGGAATCGTAGGCTTTCCTAAAATCAACAAAGGTGACGACCACCTTGCGGTTTCTCATCTTGGAGTACGCAAATACAGTTTTATGATTAAGGATCTATTCAACACAGGGTCGGGTCTTCCCGAAGCCTCCCTGGTATTCTCCCAGTTGACTATCCAGCTGATTTTCTGCCCTTGTTTGTAACGCCTTAGAGAAAATCTTGTATGTTACTGGGACGAGAGAAATTGCACGGTAATTGTTTAGATTAAAATCTCTTTTTTTGTGAAGCGGACAGATCAGAGCCGATTTCCAATCGGGTGGTAATTTCTCTGTTTCGCAGATGTCCTGGATAATCTCGATTAGCTTGTGCACGGTATTGCTTCCAGCACCCGTGCACAGTTCAGCAAAGATAGACTCTTCTCCAGCTGCCTTATTATTCTTAAGATGTTGAATGATGTGGCCAACTTCTTCCAATGAAGGGGGCAGCGAGTCCGGGTTTGGTGTGGTTTGTTTATTTTCGAAGTCTTCTCTGGTGGATCATAGTTGAGTAGATTTTAAAAATACTTGGCTAAAAGGCGGCAGTTGTCCTTCTCGTTAAAAGCCAGTTTGCCATGTGAGTCTCTGAAGTGAAAGTTTTGTGGAGCGTATGTTCTGAGTGTCTGCTTGAAGGTTCCAAAGAACCTGGAGTTATTCTTAGCAAAGCTGACTTCGATTTGGGATAGTTAGTTTTGTGTAAAGGGCCGTTTGGTTCCTCGAATTATCTTGGCTGTAACTTTCTTTGTTCCAAAAATGTATGCCAAGTTTTCTTGGTCTTTTTAGAATTTCACTTCACCCAGGCTGTCTGTCTTTGTCTTTGGACTATTGCATTGTCACAGTCTTCGGTCCAACACTGATGCTTCCTTCTTTCTAGAGAGAGGTGCAAGTTCATTGGCCTCCTTGACAAAAGTCTCATTCAGTTGCTCCTAGCTTTATAGATATGTATTGTTCAGTCTCTGACTTACTTCTTGCCTGTTCTTAAGTCGCTCTACATCAAATCTTACCATTTTTGGAGGTTTTGTGTAATTTAGTGTTTCTAGGCTGAAGTCTTATTTTGATCTTTGAGAGGTAGTGGTCGGAGTCCAGATTGCTGCTTCTTAGTACCTTCACGTTTTGTATTTCCTTTTAGATTTCCGTGTAATGTCCAAATGATCTATCTGGAATTTAACCCAGAAACCCAGGTTGGTATTAGGTGAAATCTAAGTCTTCTGCTTACTTGGAAAATGTTTGAAGGTTGTATATTTCATGAACAACCCAAAAGTCCTTCACAGATCCACAAATCGTTCTCCGTTGCGGTTGGTTCGCTTATGAGCCGGATAATTGCCCACTATGTTTCTGTATTTTTTCTCTCTTCCCAATTGAGCGTTGAAGTCACCAAGCAGTATGATATGTCTTCCCAGAATTTATCAGTTCTGTCTGGATTACGTCTGTTGTCCTGGTTGATTGGTGCATGTGTATTGACTATACTGTAGCCCTTGTTAGTACATTTCAGAGAGAGGATGGATACACGACTGCTCGAGGAGGTAAAGTTGGTGACTGAATCCTGTATCCTCTGACTTATCGATTCCCAACCGGTGGTTCGCCAACCCCTTGGGGTTCGCGAGGTGTACAAAGGGAGTTCGCGAAAATAATAATGCAATGGTGGTATGTTAAATTACCGAGGCAAAAAAACCTTACCAACATGATGGCATAATTGTAAAGATTGCTACCAACAGAACGCAGTTTTTTCTGTATTTAATGTCGGAAATCAACCCATGCGCTGTATTATGATTATCATATACACTACTAAAAATGTTATAAATATGTCAAAACTTGATTTTCAGTGTAATCAATTTTTTCGGCCCAAACTTTGGGAACCGTGCAAAACCGTATAAATTGCATCATTTCACTGCAGCCCCTAAAAAAACGCATCAACTAAGACTGTCCAGCCTTTCACTTATAATTCCTGACGTATGCTAAGCCTACCAAGAACTAAATTGCGTATTATTTTGGTTACCCATTAAGAAAATAAAATGAATGAAGAGTAAGTACCTAACTACGGTAACCGTACGAATCCGCACTACCCTCAGCAGGGCACGACTGTACGCTGGCCACGACTTTTAGAAAAGCACACCATAGCGAAAAGGTTAAAAGAGGGTTGTAAACTTATGATTTAGTTCGGGATTACTAGTATGGCTATTGTGGCTTTCTTTATTGTGGCGTTCTTCTCGTGTACATACTTTTCAATAATTATTATACTCCCATTTTATTACGGATCGAAGGTTAAAGACAAGTCGTTAAGAAACAACACATGATAATTCTGAAAGCTGTAGTAAGCTAGCATTAAAACAGGCTAAAAACAAAGAAAAAAATGGTGAACATAGTGGAAAGAGTGAAAATATGACAGCGGCTGGGGAAGAGTCGGAACTTTAACCGCTTTGCGTAATCTGCAATGGCTGTAATATGCAAATTAGCAGATAATATAAAGCAAAATGTGTGTCTCTTCTTTCCTGTCGTCAAAAGAAGATAGTGAAATGGCTCTTTAGGCATCATTTCGAGTAAGTTATACAATTATAAAATACAAGATCTGGACAGGGACATACAACGGCAGAAAATTTAATCGGACTATGGGCAAAACATATTGTGAAATATATGCTTGGAGAAAAGACAGCTAGGATTTATTCCTTTATCAAACAATACAGTGTCGCGTAGAATTAATTTTTTGGCAAATAAGGTGGAGAACGAACTTTTGAAGAGATTAAAATTGAATTATTTTGCGATGCAGCTTGACGAGTAAACTGTAGCAAACTCCAGTGTAACAACCGGTGGTGTAGCAAACTCCGCAGTATTGCTTGTCTACGTTATATATTTTGACGAATATCGTTCAAGAGGATGTAGTATTTGCTAAACCTTTGAAAAAATATACAACTAGAGAATTTTCGATATAATCAATGATTATTTTGAACAAATTGGAATTAACTGGTCTTATTGTTTGGGTGTGTTTACAGATGTTGCAACTCAATGACATGAACAATTTCTGGTTTTGAGACTCGACTAAAGGACATAAACGAGAAAATGGAATGGAATTGACATATTTAAGCATTGGCATGTAAGCGTATTCTTGCAGATTTATCTGCTACTTTAACGGATGCTTTAAACATTGTAAATTTAACAAAATCGCGTGCCACAAATTTCCGTCTATTCCTTGCGCTTTGTGACAACTTTGGAAATCTCTACGATTCTTTACTACTTTACAAACGGAAGTTATATGGCTTTCCCGTGGCAAAATCTTGACATGTTTCTTTCAATTAAGATCAAGGATTTTTTATTGATCATCCGTGTTTTTGTACTCTTGTGTTTTCGATAATCTTTGACTGCGGAAGCTGGCATACTTTGCATGACATCCGACAAGATGTCATCAGGATGACATCTTTAGAAAATTAAATGAATTAAATCTGTCCTTTGCGCGGGTGTCACCATTTTCTGTGTACATGATAGAATTGAGGCCTCAGCACTTTTTAATCAAAAAAATCAATTAAACGCGACTAAACTACTGAAATTAATATATCTGAACGTCTCAAACAACTTAAATTACCTTTCGATGATTTTTTTTAATGTTTTTCTATTTTGCGTCTGTAATGGACTCATAAAAGCACTCATTTGCGTGCAGTTATGGCTCGCCAAATGCGAAAAATTTTGTCAATGTATATCGACGAGTTTTTTATTAAAGAAATGGCATAAAGGAGCACAAAATAGAAAAAACACTATAAAAAAACTTGTTAGTAAGACGTTTTTCGGCACATGTCCATTAGAAAACTCCTCGCTACGCTCGTCGTTTTCCAAACTTGGTCGCGTGCTGTAAAATCGCGCTTACTGAACTCGACGTTTAATATACTGTTGTACTTACATGCTTTGCGTAACGATTAAGTTTTCTTATCTTTGTTGTGAACTATTGTGCAATATGGAAAATACATATTCTACAAAATGTTACTGTTTTTTTACCAGTATAGGGGGTTCGCTAAATTCTTTCAAATCCTACAAGGGGTTCGCGAGGAGAAAAAGGTTGGGAAACACTGCTGACTGATTATAAATCCTGTACCTAAGTGGGGTACGTTCTTCACTTTTTCCAATTTTCCTTTGAGGATTCTGTAGCCTCGGGACTCGAAGGCATGTTCGTCCGTAAACTGGTTTCCTGTACTGCTGTCAGTATTATGTTGTGTCGTGTTATTGAATCAGTCAGATGTTTCAGTTTACCCACTTTTAGCAGTGAATTAGCATTAAATGTTGCGAAGAAGCTTTGCCGTCTTGGTCTGAGTTTACGTCCGGTGATTTCATTATACTCCCATTCATCTTTAAAGCATGTTCGTGCGGACTCCCCAGAATCCGAAGGCCGGGCTAATGTCACAGTAGGTGACAGTGGATTGGTTACCACCTGGGGTAGTGCATTTAGCGAAATTTTTTTCCATGCTCAGTTGAAGAATATTCTTCGTGGGACAGTGGCGAACCACTGTCCAATATACTATCCAAGTTGTTAGCTTGGGAGGCTTATTATTCGGGTTTGTCACCCCTAGACAGGTCGCCTTCACTACGGCTACGGAATCCTGTCCACCCCAGGTTAAACGTTCATTTTTAAATTTAATACACTTCTGCCAGAAATGGACAAGGAAGCCAGGAATGGAAGGAAGGAAAGAATTAGCTTTAATCCCGATTAAGAGAAACTCCTGAAACATTTGGAAACAAATGATTCCACAATGAAGTTTTAAAATTATTGAATGAAACTAGTTTATAAATAAACGTAAACTACACGATATTATTTTTATAAAATATAATTACATATTGCATTTTCATGCGTATTATTAGTTATTGATTTTCAAATTATTCTAATTTACATGCTTGATAGTAGATACAATTAAGCCAGACTGTTAAACAAGTACATTAATTAAAAAATAACTTTTCAGCTCGTTTATTGCAATAACGTATTTCAAACAAAGTTTTGTTTTTATAATATCACAATATATAATTTTAATTATTGAAACTTTATTTGTTTTGTCACACATTCTTCACATAAATCACATTTTTAATAATATAAAATTAAGCGTATTCTTATACAGATAGCAATATGCATGGTATCGCAATTTATAACATTGCCATCACAAATTTTCACCGAAGCTCTCAATTGGGGAGTATCCTACGAACTACCTAACATCAGTTCAACACTAAATCTATTACCTCAAAGCGCTGCGAAACGGAGGAATCGCAGAGATTTATATCGAAAGATGGAAGTCATAATGGATTCGTAAACGATTTTTTATAAAATATTTTCAATCCTCTTTCATTATCTGCTTTGTAGTATGGGGTACAACGGAAGGAGCTGCGTGTTACGTGCCTTGTGCGAAACCGCCACAATTATGACACATGGACATGTTCTTGAAGAAATACTTAAAACTATATTTAGGTAGATGGATAAGAAATATACTCATTTCAATTGAAGATTTCCGATATATTACTCTATTTTTTAGATACCCTTTGGACAAAATATTTTATTCTGAACCCGAAGTGTATAAAGATTACCAAACCGCTTATATAGTAGGCGAAAAAGAAGGATCAGCAGGCTGTTCTCGGTCTTACTTAGACTGTACGTTCTCTTTACTGGATTTTGCTTTGAAAAAAGTTGCTAATAATCCATAATATCTTCCAAAATAATAAAGTTCACACGGACAAAGATTATTTACTTGTTTACTTTTACCTTAGCATATTAGTTCAAGAAACTGTTTATTCGTCTATTTGCCTTAAAAATTTGAAGATAAATTAATTGTTCTTTTATTCATCAATTGCATCGAAGAAAGAAAAGTTTACACTATGTTTTAGTAAGTAAAAACGTTTTTTTTTTTTCTATGCGAAAGTTATTACTCATTTTAACATACATTTTCACCCGAACAAGTTCTCACGAAGATTATGGCGATGTATCTCATCCCGATTTTATTACTGTCGGCTTTTGCAATTCAAACCACCTCGACAAACCTAAGTGATACCAAATTATCCAGGAGAAAAAGGTATATTGCTTTTCCAGAAGGCTCCACACTCTCCGTAAGTCAATAATCGTAAATCCAGCAATATCCCACAAATTAAAAATAAAAGCGATTTTTTAAGATAAAAAATAGCCTTACGTTAAGTTGCTAAATTTAAAAACTAATAATGAAGTAATATTAAATTTTATATATTCAAACTATATTTTGTTCGAGAAACTCTTAAATCTAGAAAAAAAAACTTGATAACGACATTATATTTTTCATATTAGATAGCAATCTGCATGCAAGCTGTGATGACTTATAGCGCTGGAGAAATTTTCACAGAAGCTTTAAACTGGGGTATCTCCTACGATCTCCCGAACATTTCTGCAACTTTAGATTTCGTGCATCCATATTACACGGCAAAGCGTAGAAATCGCAGAGATCTCTATCAGAAAATGGAGCTAATAATAAATTCGTAAACGATTTTCTTTATATTTAAAATACTTCCGTTTCTTATTATTACATTAATTTCTTTCTGCAGCATGGGCTACGATGGCAGGATGTGTATTTACAGAACCTTGTGTGAAACTGGAAGTTTATTTAAGAGGAAAGGAACTGTACTAGAAGAAATATTTAAATCATTATTTAGGTACGATGTAAAAACTTTGGATTTCTATATTGAAACATTATCTAATTAGGTTTCCCTTGGAGAAAATTTTGGGTTCCGAACCAGATGAGCATAAGCATTATCAGTTAGCGCATCAAGTTGGACAAGAAAAGGGGTCTGAAGGATGTTCTGAAAGTTTACCTGGTTGCTCATTCTCCTTGCTGGATTTCGCGTTAGGGGGGTTTGCAACTTATCCACCGCATCTCCCATTATTCATGTAAAGATATTTTATGTAAATTTTATTTTGATGTAACTAATTTTATCTACGACCACTATTGTAACTGCCCATTAGTGTACAGTTCGTGGACTATGTAAATAGATCATAACACACACGTATGTAAAAATCCGCGATTTCCAGACAAGGTGCGTGTAACAAGCCCTGATAGGAATCGTCTGAATTTAATAGTGTAATGCAGCGTTTCCCAAACTTTTTTGGTCACGGCCCGGTACGAGGTTTTTAAATTATTCGCGACACGCCTTACAAAAAAAACCATTTATTTACATTTTTCTAAGAAATCAAGGTATTTGTTTGTTAATTTCAAACATAAAAATTGCAAAATAATTAAATAAGAAAAATATAATTAATTTTGGCAGAAAGTATAAGTATATAAGTATAAGTATTTTTGGCAGAATTTTAGCCAGTGGTACTTTGTACAATAAAGATTGTTATCATTATAGGTAATTAAAAAAATTAACAAATATATTCATTTAAAACTTTAATAAATGAAGTAACTTTGTTTTACTTACATATTTTGTCCATTGCGAAGGATGATGTTATTTGTCATCACATAACAAATTCATATTAGGAGGTAATGATGTTAATTGTATTCTCAAATTAGATTCGACATCCAATATGTTTCGATACTTTTTTTCTAACAATAAGTACACCAAGGCTGAGAACACAGCTTGATACGTATAAGTGGTGACAAAAGGCATTCAAAATTGTATCGCTTTTTCGCTTACGGATACTGCTTTTGACAGAGCAACCAAAAACTAATTAGTGGTACAGTTTCAAACACTTTTTAAAAATCGGTATAATGTCAGTCACTAAGTTTAAAAATTTCTTCCTTTTCAATTTTGACAGAAAATGCATCTTTAATTCACAAAATATTTGTTTAAAATTAAATAGAGCATAGGTTTATTACATATTTTTGAATCAGATTATATTTACTATCAAAAAAAACATTCTTTTAGTTAAAAATGCCTGATTCCCAGTAAAGTACATATATAGAAACATACAACAACAAAAAAAAACAAAATAAAAGTAAATCAAAGTTTAAAGTCTTTTGATTTCATGCGTAGAAATTAGGTTTGTTATAAACGATTAGAGAACTTACAACTTAAAACTTATAAAAATTCTTTAAACGCCAAAATTTAAGAAAAAAATATTATATAAAAACTTTACTCTTTTAACAATATATTTAATAACTTGCTTTGCTGCATAAGCATATTTATTAACATAAAAACATCCAAATTATTATTCGACATTGAATTTAATCCGCAATCTATTTTTAATGTATTTCAACATTGAAAAACTTCTTTCACATTGCACTTGATTTATTGATAATTGATTATTATTATTATTTATTGATAATTGATTATACATAATTGATTGATTATTGATAATGTTAATAAATAAATATTTGTAAGCATTTCCTAGTGCAGAATATGCCTCGCTGTACATATTGTACTTTTGAATGACAGAATACTCTCCGCATTTGTTGTTGCCGAAATAAATTTTTAATTTATCCCAATTCTTGGCGAAACTAACCAATTCTTCTTGCAGATTTTCTTTTATAATATTTGGGTAATAGTTTTCTAGCAGTTCATACAAATTTTTAAAGCTATTTGATGGTACTCCATCAACGTTTAACTTCATCAAAATGCGTTGGAGACATTAAGGCAATATCCTTATAAAGATCACCATTATTCTCAAATCTACTTCTTCTTCTTCTTTCCCATAGGCCTACTTTGGACCACGCTTGATCAACTGTTGGGCTTTGACCTTTGCCCAGTATTGTCGCAATACTCAGTTGAAGAATTTTCTTGGAGGAATTTTCATGGGACAGTAGCGAGCGACTGTCTCCAAACTACAATCTATAGAATTTATAATTTTATCTAAAATTCTATTATAGGTTTCAAATTCATAGTTTTTTTGGCTATCTTTTATGGGATCATATTCCGCCAATTCTGCAGCCATTTTCTTTCATTTTCTTGTTCTCTTTTCGGGAAAGGAAATTGGTATTTCGATGTCGATTTCTACACGGCTGTCAATTTAATTTTGTGCTCATGCAATGCAGGTATGTTTCAATATCACTCATGTCACGACTTACGGACTTTAATTGTGATATACAATTCATAATCATTTCGTGGCATCTTAGTAAGTCTAATCCGCTAGTTTGAAAATATTTCGAGACAGGACCAATATTTGAAAATTATTTTGTAAAAATTTGAGCCGTTATTTAGCATTTTGTAATCTGTAAATTGTGTTAGCATGGTAGAGGCTTTCACACGGACATCTGGTGGCCTGTTTTCAGAAAATGTTATATCGTATAATGCTAATAATACATTGATGTAAGAAGCAATGGCGTGATTTTTGTAAATTCCAAATATTTTTTTCAAAGCTGCTTCTTTTGCTCACCAACGAGTTTCTCCAATTACTTGTAATTTCGTTTTTTTGCCTCTAAGGATGTGATTTTCCAAATATTCGTTCTTTGGTAGGATTCTTTGAAGAAAATTGAAATTGAATTTAATAATGTAAATTAAGACGCTGCATTTATTGTTATTTTGACGGTATCGGACACAACTAGGTTCAGGATATGGCTGCAACACCACACATGTAATTGACTAGGTGTATTTTCAGACATCCATTTAGAGAAACCATTGTAAGCCCCTTGCATATTTACAGCACCATCAGTGGCATTAGAGACGCAATTTTTTGGTGTAATATTTAAAGATGAAAATTATTTTTGAATGAGGTTAAACATACCTTTTCCGGCAGAGTCTGTGCAACTTACAACGGAAACCAGGCTTTCATAGATTTCAGAACCCAAAACATACCTTACTACAATTGAACATTGATCTTGAACTGAAATATCCTGTGTAGTGTCCAATTGCACAGAAAATATTTCTGCTTTTTTGGATTTCATCCAGAATGGATTTTCTGATCAATTCTCTTATGATTTGCAATATTGAATTTACAGTTGTTTTAGATAATAAACTTACGAATGATCCAGATCTACGTTGTTGTCCTTTTTCAGGGATATGTTTGTTTTTTTGGATAACTAAATTTAAATGTTCTTTTAAGTGTACAGTGTACATCATATTTACTTACTAATAATATTAATTCCAAAAAGTTACCATGGTCCAATGTGGGATCAGCTAAAGTATATACAGCTTCATATTTTTTCCTCTGTAACTTATTCCGCGTTTTCCAATAAGTTTTATAATCTATAATCACTTCTAATACTCGTCGTTTATTCTTTATTTGCTTGCTGTCTGATATTTAATGTAGATGAAAGAAGCAAATTGGAAATGTCCTTTTGATTCTTGCACATAAAGTATGCTCTAACGGAATGTTCATGTTCAATGCTTACTTCGTGCTCCAGAATTCGTTGATATGTGTGCGAAAAGTCATTCATACCAAGAACAAATCGATTTTCGTGCTTTGCGTATACTAGACATACAGTACATAACAACTTAAAAGTTTTTTCATTGTATGTTAGCCAGTTCCCTATTGTGCTATTTTTCATTTTGAAGGCTTTTTTGCGATAAAAAAAACTCAATTAAAGCTGGTTGTTTCGGATGAAATGAAAAAAAAAATTGAATGTCGTACAAATTTAGCTTTTTAAAATAACTATCACAGTGACTATCAGTAATATTAATTGCGGATTGAAAGCTTGATTTTGCTTCGTTGGTTTTTGCAATGCTTTGAAAATTACAAGAAGTTGTTAAAAAGCTTGGTTTTCATCTTCGTTTTGTATTTTTGTTTCAACTTGAGAACTTACGGATTCAGGAAACGAAATAATTTTTTCCGATAATTCTTGAGATGGTTGCGGCTGACTAATAATAGAAGAAGGGGCTAGTTTTTCAAACATAAATTTAATGTTTTTTGACTTGTGTGCCTTAGCTTCCATTCCCTTTTTTCTCTTTTCGCGTAACTTCTCCGCTCCTCCTTTCAGTTTTTCTTTGTCCATAATACGGCGATAAACCTAAACCATATTTTTATTAAATTCTTGTTACAAATTTTGCTTTTTTAACACCTAACCACCTGACATACGTCTGTCAGACCCAAAGTATCAGTAATGTTCTCACCTGAGACGTATAGCAGGTGGCTAAGGGTTAATTACCTTAAGTCCAATTCGAATATTCAGGGTAAAAAACACATGCAAAACACAAAGCACTTTAAGCCTTCTCTTACACAGTTTTATACGTTAAATTTCTGTGACCGAATGATTCCGTAGCAGTATGAAAGCTAAATATTTCTAATCGCTGGTGGTACTTACTTCTTCTTTTCTTTTCTCTTTCAAAAATTGAATTTGTCCCTCTCATTTCATAAAATCGAATAGTAAGAAATCCACAGCGCCTGACATCTTAATTTCCACAAAATAAACAAAACATAAAAGTTTGAGAGTTTTTTATGGGCAGTCGGAAGAAGAAATATAAAAACTATTTTTTTGCTGATTAATTATATAGGCAAATAATAGTGTAAAATACAGAAAAAAATGTACAAAAATGCTACAAATTTTGTTAAGGAAATGAAAATTTTATTCCGGTTCTTCATTTTCTGTATTTTCGGTACGTAGATGTTTTATAAAAATAAGTTGGTAGATCACTTTGACGTACTTTCAACCACCGGCCCTGAGGGCCGCTGAACAGCCGGCCCACCGGGAAATTTCCCGGTTCGTCTTATGGCTCATCCGCCCCTGGTAGTGCTTAAGTTTCATACGGGCGTTTCTTGTTGTAGGTGTTCTTAGTCAGTCGATAGGCTAGTTTATCACCTAACCTAACGTGTTGATTCTCATGAATAATGATGTTCTTTCTGATAAGTTGGGCTCAATCCATTCGCCGAAATATTTCAATTTCTCAGTGCTCTTGATGTTTCCCTGCTCTAGTAACATCTCTCTGTTTTCTTCTTTGATATTGGTGAAGAATTCTATTTTCTCCAGCGACACATGAAGACCCACTTCGGCAGGCTATTTTCTGAGGCAATTTACCTGCATTGTTGCTATCTCTAGAGAATCAGCAATCAGTGCCAGGTCATCTGCAAAGACCAGGAAATCTACATCCAGTCCATCGTTTTACGTCTCAGGTAGATACCGCTCTGAACACCCAAGTTGATCAGTTCCTTGCGCCATTCTCTTATAACCTTTTCAAGGACATAGTTGAAGAGAAGTGGGGAAAGTCCATCTCTTCGTCTCACTCCAGTTTTTATTTCGAAGCTCTCTGAGATCTCGCCTCTAAATTTAACCTTGGAATGGGTTTCTAGGATAAGTCTGCGGGTTTTGTTGTCTAGCCCTAATTCCTTTAGTATTTTGTTAAGCGTTTCTCTTTCAATGGAATCGTAGGCTTTCCTAAAATCAACAAAGGTGACGACCACCTTGCGGTTTCTCATCTTGGAGTACGCAAATACAGTTTTATGATTAAGGATCTGTTCAACACAGGGTCGGGTCTTCCTGAAGCCTCCCTGGTATTCTCCCAGTTGACTATCCAGCTGATTTTCTGCCCTTGTTTGTAACGCCTTGGAGAAAATCTTGTATGTTACCGGGACGAGAGAAATTGCACGGTAATTGTTTAGATTAAAATCTCCTTTTTTGTGAAGCGGACAGATCAGAGCCGATTTCCAATCGGGTGGTAATTTCTCTGTTTCCCAGATGTCTGGATAATCTCGATTAGCTTGTGCACGGTATTGCTTCCAGCACCCTTGCACAGTTCAGCAAAGATATACTCTTCTCCAGCTGCCTTATTATTCTTAAGATGTTGAATTATGTGGCCAACTTCTTCCTATGAAGGGGGCAGCGAGTCCAGGTTTGGTGTGGTTTGTTTATTTTCGAAGTCTTCGCTGGGTGGATCATAGTTGAGTAGATTTTAAAAATACTGGGCTAAAAGGCGGCAGTTGTCCTTGTCGTTAAAAGCCAGTTTGCCATGTGAGTCTCTGAAGTGAAAGTTTTGTGGAGCGTATGTTCTGAGTGTCTGCTTGAAGGTTCCAAAGAACCTGGAGTTATTCTTAGCAAAGAATCTTCGATTCGGGATAGTTGGTTTTGTGTGAAGGTCCGTTTGGTTCCTCGAATTATCTTGGCTGTAACTTTCTTTGTCCCAAAAATGTATGCCAAGTTTCCTTGGTCTTTTTAGAATTTCACTTCACCCAGGCTGTCTGTCTTTGGACTATTGCATTGTCACAGTCTTCGGTCCAACACTGATGCTTCCTTCTTTCTAGCGAGAGGGGCAAGTTCATTGGCCTCCTTGACAAAAGTCTCATTTAGTTGGTCCTAGCTTTATAGATATGTATTGTTCAGTCTCTGACTTACTTCTTGCCTGCTCTTAAGTCGCTCTACATCAAATCTTACCATTTTGGAGGTTTTGTGTAATTTAGTGTTTCTAGGCTGAAGTCTTATTTTGATCTTTGAGAGGTAGTGGTCGGAGTCCAGATTGCTGCTTCTTAGTATCTTCACGTTTTGTATTTCCTTTTAGATTTCCGTGTAATGTCCAAATGATCTATCTGGAATTTAACCCAGAAACCCAGGTTGGTATTAGGTGAAATCTAAGTCTTCTGCTTACTTGGCAAATGTTTGAAGGTTGTATATTTCATGAACAACCCAAAAGTCCTTCACAGATCCACAAATCGTTCTCCGTTGCGGTTGGTTCGCTTATGCGCCGGATAATTGCCCACTATGTTTCTGTATTTTTTCTCTCTTCCCAATTGAGCGTTGAAGTCACCAAGCAGTATGATAAGTCTTCCCAGAATTTATCAGTTCTGTCTGGATTATGTCTGTTGTCCTGGTTGATTGGTGCATGTACATTGACTATACTGTAGCCCTTGTTAGTACATTTAAGAGAGAGGATGGATAAACGACTGCTCGAGGAGGTAAAGTTGGTGACTGAATCCTGTATCCTCTGACTTATCGATTCCCAACCGGTGGTTAGCCAACCCCTTGGGGTTCGCGAGGTGTACAAAGGGAGTTCGCGAAAATAATAATGCAATGGTGGTATGTTAAATTACCGAGGCAAAAAAACCTTACCAACATGATGGCATGATTGTAAAGATTGCTACCAACAGAACGCAGTTTTTTCTGTATTTAATGTTGGAAATCAACCCATGCGCTGTATTATGATTATCATATACACTACTAAAAAACCGGCCAAGTGCGAGTTGTGACTCGCGCACCGAGGGTTCCGTACAAACTTGTATAGTATAGTATTATTATGTAGATTATTAACATATTATGTAGATTATAAAGAAAAATTAGACGAAATATAATATATACAGGATGTTACGGGACTTGAGTATGTCGCATGTCGGTTATAAAAAAGCAAAATTTAGACATAATATATACCCTGTATATATTATGTATATAAAGCGTACGTGATGAAATGCATAACGAATATAAACAAAGAAAATTCAGAATAAACCTAGAATAGGACCTAATTGTATGCAACCCATACGCTTCTGGAGCCTGACAATACCACTACGACAACATTAGTGAATTTTCATAAGTTTCAAATAGTAAATTCGCATTTTTCTTGTAATTAAACTACATATTTACGGTTTTCAGATTTTTCCCTTGACATGTGCTGTAAGACACCGCTTCTTGGCAAATTTCATGATTCTAGGTCAACGGGAAGTACCCTATAGGTTTTGATTCCCTCGTGAAATCGCAAAATATGCGACATAAACGGTCATATCTTTTGATCACGTTGACTTGCAAGTTTGATTTTTTCACAGCTGAAAGAGACCGCAGACTCGAGTATTTGATACAAATTTCAACTTGTTACCTCTATGCGTTCCTGAGAAAAAGGTCTTGACAGACAGACAGACGGACAGACAGACAGACAGACAGACAGACAGACAGACAGACGGACAACAAAGTGATCCTATAAGGGTTCCGTTTTCGGTACGGAACCCTAAAAATGTTATAAATATGTCAAAACTTGATTTTCAGTGTAATCAATTTTTTCGGCCCAAACTTTGGGAACCGTGCAAAACCGTATAAATTGCATCATTTCACTGCACCCCCTAAAAAATCGCATCAACTAAGACTGTCCAGCCTTTCACTTATAATTCCTGACGTATGCTAAGCCTACCAAGAACTAAATTGCGTATTATTTTGGTTATCCATTAAGAAAATAAAATGAAACAAATTAAACTACTACAACCTGCGGGAACCGTATGTACACGCAAAGAGTAAGTACCTAACTACGGTAACCGTACGAATCCGCACTACCCTCAGCAGGGCACGACTGTACACTGGGCACGACTTTTAGAAAAGCACGCCATAGCGAAAAGGTTAAAAGAGGGTTGTAAACTTATGATTTAGTTCGGGATTAGTAGGGCTATTGTGGATTTCTTTATTGTGGCGTTCTTCTCGTGTACATACTTTTCAATAATTATTATACTCCCATTTTATTACGGATCGAAGGTTAAAGACAAGTCGTTAAGAAACAACACATGATAATTCTGAAAGCTGTAGTAAGCTAGCATTAAACCAGGATAAAAACAAAGAAAAAAATGGTGAACATAGTGGAAAAAGAGAAAATATGACAGCGACTGGGGAAGAGTCGGAACTTAAACCGCTTTGCGTAATCTGCAATGGCTGTAATATGTAAATTAGCAGATAATATAAAGCAAAATGTGTGTCTCTTCTTTCCTGTCGTCAAAAGAAGATAGTGAAATGCCTCTTTAGGCATCATTTCGAGTAAGTTATACAATTATAAAATACAAGATCTGGACAGGGACATACAACGGCAGAAAATTTAATCGGACTATGGGCAAAACATATTGTGAAATATATGCTTGGAGAAAAGACAGCTAGGAAAGCTGGTCCTATTTCTTTATCAAACAATACAGTGTCGCGTAGAATTAATTTTTTGGCTAATAAGGTGGAGGACGAACTTTTGAAGAGATTAAAATTAAATTATTTTGCGATGCAGCTTGACAGTTCAACTGTAGCAAACTCCAGTGTAACAACCGGTGGTGTAGCAAACTCCGCAGTATTGCTTGTTTACGTTATATATTTTGACGAATATCGTTCAAGAGGATGTAGTATTTGCTAAACCTTTGAAAACCTATACATCTAGAGAATTTTCGATATAATCAATGATTATTTTGAACAAATTGGAATTAACTGGTCTTATTGTTTGGGTGTGTTTACAGATGTTGCAACTCAATGACATGAACAATTTCTGGTTTTGAGGCTCGAATAAAGGACATAAACGAGAAAATGGAATGGAATTGACATATTTAAGCATTGGCATGTAAGCGTATTCTTGCAGATTTATCTGCTACTTTAACGGATGCTTTAAACATTGTAAATTTAACAAAATCGCGTGCCACAAATTTCCGTCTATTCCTTGCGCTTTGTGACAACTTTGGAAATCTCTACGATTCTTTACTACTTCAAACGGAAGTTATATGGCTTTCCCGTGGCAAAATCTTGACATGTTTCTTTCAATTAAGATCAAGGATTTTTTATTGATCATCCGTGTTTTTGTACTCTTGTGTTTTCGATAATCTTTGACTGCGGAAGCTGGCATACTTTGCATGACATCTTTAGAAAATTAAATGAATTAAATCTGTCCTTTGCGCGGGTGTCACCATTTACTGTGTACATGATAGAATTGAGGCCTCGGCACTTTTTGATCAAAAAAATCAATTAAACGCGAAAATCTGAACATCTCAAACAACTTAAATTACCTTTCGATGATTTTTTTAATGTTTTTCTATTTTGCGTCAGTAATGGACTCATAACAGCACTCATTTGCGTGCAGTTATGGCTCGCCAAGTGCGAAAAATTTTGTCAATGTATATCGACGAGTTTTTTATTAAAGAAATGGCATAAAGGAGCACAAAATAGAAAAAACACTATAAAAAAAACTTGTTAGTAAGACGTTTTTCGGCACATGTCCATTAGAAAACTCCTCGCTACGCTCGTGGTTTTCCAAACTTGGTCGCGTGCTGTAAAATCGCGCTTACTGAACTCGACGTTTAATATACTGTTGTACTTACATGCTTTGCGTAACGATAAAGTTTTCTTATCTTTGTTGTGAACTATTGTGCAATATGGAAAATACATATTCTACAAAATGTTACTGTTTTTTTACCAGTATAGGGGGTTCGCTAAATTCTTTCAGATCCTACAAGGGGTTCGCGAGGAGAAAAAGGTTGGGAAACACTGCTGACTGATTATAAATCCTGTACCTAAGTGGGGTACGTTCTTCACTTTTTCCAATTTTCCTTCGAGGATTCTGTAGCCTCGGGACTCGAAGGCATGTTCGTCCGTAAACTGGTTTCCTGTACTGCTGTCAGTATTATGTTGTGTCGTGTTATTGAATCAGTCAGATGTTTCAGTTTACCCACTTTTAGCAGTGAGTTAGCATTAAATGTTGCGAAGAAGCTTTGCCGTCTTGGTCTGAGTTTACGTCCGGTTATTTCATTATACTCCCATTCATCTTTAAAGCATGTTGGTGCGAACTCCCCAGAATCCGAAGGCCGGGCTAATGTCACAGTAGGTGACAGTGGATTGGTTACCACCTGGGGTAGTGCATTTAGCGAAATTTTCTTCCATGCTCAGTTGAAGAATATTCTTCGTGGGACAGTGGCGAACCACTGTCCAAGATACTATCCAAGTTGTTAGCTTGGGAGGCTTATTATTCGGGTTTGTCACCCCTAGACAGGTCGCCTTCACTACGGCTACGGAATCCTGTCCACCCCAGGTTAAACGTTCATTTTTAAATTTAATACACTTCTGCCAGAAATGGACAAGGAGCAGACATCTTTCAGAATTAGCTTTAATCCCGATTAAGAGAAACTCCTGAAACATTTGGAAACAAATGATTCCACAATGAAGTTTTAAAATTATTGAATGAAACTAGTTTATAAATAAACGTAAACTACACGATATTATTTTTATAAAATATAATTACATATTGCATTTTTCATGCGTATTATTAGTTATTGATTTTCAAATTATTCTAATTTACATGCTTGATAGTAGATACAATTAAGGCAGACTGTTAAACAAGTACATTAATTAAAAAATAACTTTTCAGCTCGTTTATTGCAATAACGTATTTCAAACAAAGTTTTGTTTTTATAATATCACAATATATAATTTTAATTATTGAAATACTTTATTTGTTTTGTCACACATTTTTCACATAAATCACATTTTTAATAATATAAAATTAAGCGTATTCTTATACAGATAGCAATATGCATGGTATCGCAATTTATAACATTGCCATCACAAATTTTCACCGAAGCTCTCAATTGGGGAGTATCCTACGAACTACCTAACATCAGTTCAACACTAAATCTATTACCTCATAGCGCTGCGAAACGGAGGAATCGCAGAGATTTATATCGAAAGATGGAAGTCATAATGGATTCGTAAACGATTTTTTATAAAATATTTTCAATCCTCTTTCATTATCTGCTTTGTAGTATGGGATACAACGGAAGGAGCTGCGTGTTACGTGCCTTGTGCGAAACCGCCACAATTATGACACATGGACATGTTCTTGAAGAAATACTTAAAACTATATTTAGGTAGATGGATAAGAAATATACTCATTTCAATTGAATATTTCCGATATATTACTCTATTTTTTAGATACCCTTTGGACAAAATATTTTATTCTGAACCCGAAGTGTATAAAGATTACCAAACCGCTTATATAGTAGGCGAAAAAGAAGGATCAGCAGGCTGTTCTCGGTCTTACTTAGACTGTACGTTCTCTTTACTGGATTTTGCTTTGAAAAAAGTTGCTAATAATCCATAATATCTTCCAAAATAATAAAGTTCACACGGACAAAGATTATTTACTTGTTTACTTTTACCTTAGCATATTAGTTCACGAAACTGTTTATTCGTCTATTTGCCTTAAAAATTTGAAGATAAATTCATTGTTCTTTTATTCATCAATTGCATCGAAGAAAGAAAAGTTTACACTATGTTTTAGTAAGTAAAAACGTTTTTTTTTTCTCTGCGACAGTTATTACGCATTTTACCATACATTTTCACCCGAACAAGTTCTCACGAAGATTATGGCGACGTATCTCATCCCGATTTTATTACTGTCGGTTTTTGCTATTCAAACCACCTCGACACACCTAAGTGATACCAAATTATCCAGGAGAAAAAGGTATATTGCTTTTCCAGAAGGCTCCACACTCTCCGTAAGTCAATAATCGTAAATCCAGTAATATCCCACAAATTAAAAATAAAAGACATTTTTTAAGATAAAAAATAGCCAAACGTTAAGTTGCTCAATTTTAAAACTAATAATGAAGTAATATTAAATTTTGTATATTCAAACTATATTTTGTTCGAGAAACTCTTAAATCTAGAAAAAAAATACTTGATAACGACATTATATTTTTATTTTTTCATATTAGATAGCAATCTGCATGCAAGCTGTGATGACTTATAGCGCTGGAGAAATTTTCACAGAAGCTTTAAACTGGGGTATCTCCTACGATCTCCCGAACATTTCAGCAACTTTAGATTTCGTGCATCCATATTACACGGCAAAGCGTAGAAATCGCAGAGATCTCTATCAGAAAATGGAGCTAATAATGAATTCGTAAACGATTTTCTTTATATTTAAAATATTTCCGTTTCTTATTACATTAATTTCTTTCTGCAGCATGGGCTACGACGGCAGGATGTGTATTTACAGAACCTTGTGTGAAACTGGAAGTTTATTCAAGAGGAAAGGAACTGTACTAGAAGAAATATTTAAATCATTATTTAGGTACGATGTGAAAACTGTGGATTTCTATATTAAAACATTATCTAATTAGGTTTCCCTTGGAGAAAATTTTGGGTTCCGAACCAGATGAGCATAAGCATTATCAGTTAGCGCATCAAGTTGGACAAGAAAAGGGGTCTGAAGGATGTTCTGAAAGTTTTCCTGGTTGCTCATTCTCCTTGCTGGATTTCGCGTTAGGGGGGTTTGCAACTTATCCACCGCATCTCCCATTATTCATGTAAAGATATTTTATGTAAGTTTTATTTTGATGTAACTAATTTTATCTACGACCACTATTGTAACTGCCAATTAGTGTACTGTTCGTGGACTATATAAATAGATCATAACACACACGTATGTAAAAATCCGCGATTTCCAGACAAGGTGGGTGTAACAAGCCCTGATAGGAATCGTCTGAATTTAATAGTGTAATGCAGCGTTTCCCAAACTTTTTTGGTCACGGCCCGGTACGAGGTTTTAAAATTATTCGCGACACGCCTTACAAAAAAACCCATTTATTTACATTTTTTTAAGAAATCAAGGTATTTGTTTGTTTATTCAATACATAAAAATTGCTAAATAGTTAAATAAGAAAAATATAATTAATTTTGGCAGAAAGACGAAGTAAAAGTATTTTTGGCAGAAGAAGATTTTTAGCCAGTGGTTTGCCAGAATTTTAGCCAGTGGTACTTTGTACAATAAAGATTGTTATCATTATAGGTAATTAAAAAAATTAACAAATATATTCATTTAAAACTTTAATAAATGAAGTAACTTTGTTTTACTTACATGTTTTGTCCATTGCGAAGGATGATGTTATTTGTCATCACATAACAAATTCATATTAGGAGGTAATGATGTTAATTGTATTCTCAAATTAGATTCGACATCCAATATGTTTCCAACAATAAGTACACCAAGGCTGAGAACACAGCTTGTCACATATAAGTGGTGACAAAAGGCATTCAAAATTGTATAGCTTTTTCGCTTACGGATACTGCTTTTGACAGAGCAACCAAAAACTAATTAGTGGTACAGTTTCAAGCACTTTTTAAAAATCGGTATAATGTCAGTCACTAAGTTTAAACATTTCTTCCTTTACAATTTTGACAGAAAATGCATCTTTAATTCACAAAATATTTGAAGGAATTTCCGGAAAATAGTATATTTCGTAACGAGAGTTGTAAGAAGCATATTACGTAGGAGCGGAACAGTTACGGACGACCCGCTTAGGGAAGAGTGCGTAATTCCGCGAGTACGTAATTGCCTTACAACTCGAGTTATGTACTATACTTTATCTACAACCGCACTAATTTTCTGTTTAATAAGAAAAATATGTTTGATGTAACAAATTTATTTCTTATTAGGTTGTTTATTTAATCATCATTATAATAAACAAACAGCATTATAATAAACAAACAGTTGCATTTTCATATATAACTGTTACTCGGCATTATTTAACTTGAAAGAAATGAAAAGAAATACATTCTTAATGGTTATATACCTCATTATTTAGTACTTATTGTATTGTTACAGTGCTCATAGATATAGGCAACCCAATGTTCGCAATGTCAATTTCCGATAGTTTGAATTGTGGCACGGGGGGCGCTGAACGCATGAGTACGTAGTAGCAGCTCTCAACCAATCAACAAATCGTAAACCAAACCCACGCATGTGTTATCAATCATAACTTATCATTAATCGCAGACTGTTACATACGTGTGTGTTATGATTTATTTACATAGTCCACGAACTGTACAATATTGGGCATTTAAAATAGTGATCGTAGATAAAACTACTTATTAGCTCCAAAAGATGTTCTTGAATTGAAACTGATAGCTTTTCTAGATGTAAATTTCCATCAATTTTTGTGTTTCCATAATGTTTGAAAAGATTTTAAATTTCCGATTGAAAGTCGTTGTTTCCACAGAGTATTTTTTTGAATTATTGCAGCGACTATTTCCGATACCAAAATATTTAAATCAAGAAGAAATACGTTCTTAATGGTTACATACCTTATTATTTAAAACCTATTGTATTGTTAGAGTGCTCATAGATATAGGCAACCCAATATACGCAATGTCAATTTCCATTAGTTTGAATTGTGGCACGGGGGGCGCTGAACGTATGAGCACGTATTAGCAGCTCTCACCCAATCAACGAATTGTAAACCAAATGCACGCATGTGTTATCAATCATAACTTATCATTAATCGCGGATGATGGATGATGTATCTACAACGAGCTGTACAATAATGGGGATTTACAATAGTGGTAGTAGATAAAACTATTTATTAGCTGCAAAACATGTTCTTGAATTGAAACTGATAGTTCTTCTAGATGTAAAATTCCATAATTTTTTGTGTTCCATAATGTTTCAAATGATTTAAAATTTGCCTTTGAAAGTCGTTGTTTTTACAGAGTAATATTTTTACAATATTTGTGTATTTGACCATCTTGAAGTTTGATATTTTTTTTTTATTATTTTATACTTATTTACTTCAAGAAATAATAATAAGTATTATTACCTACTAGTTTCGGCTTTATTAAAAATAAGCCATCTTCTTATTAATGGCACTACAACCGATTGCCGGTCTGGGCCTCCTTCAGCATGTTTCTCCAAGCGGACCTATCACTCGCCAACGTTCTCCAGTCCCGTACTTGAAGTTTTTGTAGGTCAGTTGTTACCGCATCCTTCCATCTCCCTCTTGGCCTTCCGGCCCTTCTCCTTTCCTCTGGTTGGCCATTGAACAACTTTTTCGGAACCCTATGATCACCCATTCTCTGCATGTGTCCGAGCCATCCCAATCTTGCCACCTTGATGAAACTCACAATATCTGATTGATTGTAGTGCTGATATAGTTCGTGATTATATCTTCGGCGCCAGATTCCTCGTTCTTGGGTCGCTCCAAATATTGCACGTAGCATTCTTCTCTCAAATACACTTAAAGCCTGTTCCTCGCTCTGTGTTAAGCTCCATGCTTCTGCACCATAGGTTACCACCGGTCTTATCAGTGACCTGTACAGTGTGCACTTATGCTTGGGGTGGATTGTTTTGGACCTAAAAAGTTTAAGTAGCCCATAATAGCACCTGTTACCAAGAGTTATCCGCCTTCTAATCTCTCGCCCATCCGGTTTACGCTGTTCAGTTGCGAGCCCAAGTACACAAATGTATCTACTGTGTCAAAGTGCTTTCCGTCTAGTTCTAGCGTTGGTCCTACCTTCCTATGAGTTTCGTTTGCCACCTTGTATTTCGTTTTGTTTACGTTGACAGTGAGTCCTAGGTTATTTGCTCCCTTCCCCAGCAGCGAGTAAGTAGTTTTGGTCGCCTGTTCGCTTCTGCAAATTATATCAATGTCGTCTGCGTAAGCCAATAGTTGTGTTGACTTAAAGTACACAGTGCCGTTAGTATCCACTCCACTACTCCTAACGGCCTTTTCTAGTACGATGTTAAACAGTAAAGTTGCCAGTGTGTCTCCCTGTCGTAGTCCTTCCTCTGTTATAAAAGTCTCAGACAACTTGTTTCGTATTCTTACTACAGACGATACTTCAGACAGTGTTACTCTGGTTAGGGCTGTCAGTTTTTCAGGGAATCCGAAACTTGTCATTATCCCCCACAGTTTGTGTCTTATAACGCTGTCGTATGCTGCTCTGAAGTCCACGAATAGATGGTGTGTCGTGATATTGAACTCATTACAATTCTCCAGGATCTGCCTAATGCCAAACAGTTCATCTGTGGTTGACCTGTTTGTGCGGAAACCGCACTGGTATTCACCGATATTCTCTTCTGCGTATGGTATTAAGCGACGGTACAACACATTAGCGAAGACCTTGTATGCAATGTTTAGCAGCGTTATCCCCCTGTAGTTAGAACAATCTAATTTATCACCTTTCTTGTACAATGGGCATATTATCCCTAGCTTCCATTCATCCGGTAGCTTTTCCGTTCTCCATATGTTTAATATGATCATGCATGCACGATATTAAGGCTCTACCTCCATACTTCAACAATTCTCCTGGAATGCCATCTGCACCTGGCGCCTTATTGTTCTTGATCCTGCGCACTGCAGTCTCTACTTCTTCTAAGGTGGGTTCCTCCACTTGCTCAGTCCCTAATATTGATGTTGATGTTGGCGTTATACTTTCCTCTTGGACTACGCGAGTGTTCTGGTTGAGCAGGTCCCTGAAGTACTGACCCCACCTCTTGATACACTTTTCTGTGTGTCCGATTACTCTGCCGTCCTTATCCTTACACAGAAGTGGCAGCTGCTTGTAGCCAAGTCTCGCATTTCTGACCTTTTGATAGAGTCCCCGAGTTTCGTTGGCATTACTCATTCTTTCTATTTCCGCGAAATCTTCTTCATCTTTTTCAGATTTCTTTCTTCGGAAGAGTTTTTTCTCAACTTTTCGTTTGTTTTGATAATCCTCTACATTCGCTCTAGGATTTCGTTGTAGTACTTTTTCTCTGGCTTTGTTCTTCTCTGTCAGAGCTTCCTTGCATTCTTCATCGAACCAGTTATTACGCCTTTGTCCCTTCTTCCACCCCTCAACCTCTGCTGCTGTATCTTCGATGTCCTGCTTGATCTTTTGCTACGCTTCATTGACTTCTACTAGAGCGTTTTCTGGCCGTTTGGATATTCGTTCCTGCATTTGGTACTGAAATCTCTCTTTCATCTCATCGGTTTTGAATTTTTCCAGATCGTATCTCTTAACTGCCGGCTGTTGTGTGCGTTGACAATCAATTCTAGCCCTAAGCACCGCCCTTACCAAATAATGATCCGAATCTACATTGAGGCCTCGACAGGCTCTTACATCCAGGATATTTGAACAGTGTCTCCCATCTATCATCACATGGTCTATCTGGTTCAATACTCTACCACCTGGTGATTTCCATGTGGCTTTGTGAATATTTTTGTGTGGGAAATATGTGCTACTGACTACCATGTTGTTGGTCGTCGCAAAGTCTATCATCCTACTTCCGTTTTCATTAGTCTCAGTATGAAGACTGTGCAGTCCGATTGTCGGTCGGTATATCTCCTCGCGTCCCACTTTAGCATTAAAATCACCAAGGATGATTTTGATATCTCCTTCTGGCGCATCACGATATGCTTTCTGCAGTTCCTCGTAAAATTGGTCCTTCACGTTTTCTTCCTTGTCCTCAGTTGGTGCGTGGACATTAATCAGGGTGACGTTTCTAAATTTCCCTCTTAGCCTTATGGAGCATAATCGCTCACTTATTGGGTTAAAACCAATTACTGCCTCTCTGGCCTTTCCTGTGACAATAAAACCCACTCCAAATTCCTTTTTGCCGCCCGTTTTACCACTGTAGTAAAATGAGTACTCCTTACTGGTTAGTAAGTTCTTTCCAGGCCACCTTGTTTCTTGAACAGCAGTTATGTCCATTCCGCCGATTTTTAGGGCATCCGTTAAAGTTCTCAACCCACCAGGCCTCGATAAAGTTGATCGGAGGACCTGATGATCGGAGGACCATTTCTCCCGCTCTCGCTAGCCCTGACCACCCTTACCATCCATACGGGTTGGTTACCGCATCTCAGGCTAGAGTGGTCAGGTTACCAGGGTTCACCAGACGTGGAGGTGAGAGCCGGAATTGGGTAGGAGAGGCTATGCGACAATCTCTTTCAGTGCGAATGTCGTGTGGTACGCATGCACTACCCCCTTTGAACCCCTCATCATCAAAAATAAGCCATCATCAGGGTAAAAATGAACAAATATATATAAAAATAAAAAATAATTTCGTCTTTCTTTTTTTTTATTATTTTATGTTTTTTTTTAACAAAAAAAGAAAGACGATCGACATAACAAATTTGAGTTTTAATTTTTCATTTTCATAAATATTTGTTCATTTTTACCCTGATGTTGGCTAATTTTTAATAAAGCTGAAACTAGTAGGTAATAATATTTATTATTATTTCTTGAAGTAAATAAGTATAAAACAACAACAAAAAAGGATTTTTTTAGTTATTGCAGGGACTATTTCTGATACTAAAATATTTAAATCACAGCCTTGCAAATTTAAATACAATTCATTGAATGCAGCAAATATGTCGCACAAATAAACTACTTGTATTAACCACTCGAAACCGTGAAATCTATTCTGCAATAAAAAAATAGCATGTTTTGGTAGATGGATGGTGTTCTTTAAAAAATACCAAAGCTTCGTCTTTTAGCCCAAACAGACGTTTTGAAACGTTTCCTTTTGAACGCCATCGTGAATGACAATACCAAAGGAGGTGTTTATGATCACTCCCCATTTCCTGGCATAATTCGCTAAAAAGTCTGCTATTTAATGGATAAGATTTTAAGTAGTTTACAAACTTGACACATTCTTCCAAAGTCATGTTTAAATTTAAATGCATGTGTTTTACCGCCAACAATTGTATTTTGATACTATATTGCATCCATACACAATTAATGGCTAATTCTTAAATTTGTTTAAAAAAAACCTTTATGACTGACTGCCTGCCATTGCACGGGCTCCGTCGCTAGCAGCACACTTCATGCAATCAATACCGTGACCAGTGACAAAATCATCGGTAAGCCTAAAAATCTCATCTGAGGTCGTTCTTGTCGGTAGACTTTTACAAAACAAAAAAAATTTCTGGTCAATATATCTGATAAATTCCATTAGATTTGCATTATCTTCGATATACGTGCTTTCATTTACTTGCAGGGAAAAACTTGCTTTATTTACTTTAGCAACTAGTTCTTCTAAATGTTCACGCAATCGTCCATCTAACTGTATTATTTTATAATGGCATCCCCGAAAATGTAAAACTTGTAGGAGAAACGCTATTCAGATGGAGCGTAGAATAGGTTTGGGTTGGGCTGGTTTTGGCAAACTAAAGCCCGACATTCACAATCAGTTTAAACTGATCAGTTGAACTAACGTTTAAAACTGATCAGTTCAAAATGATTTCCCCACTCACTGGATTAAAACCGATCTCCATTTCTCGTTAGTCTCGTGCTGTACCTGGCTAGCAAATTTCTTACCGCGTAACTTAAAAGCAACTTCTAAATAACAACTTCTGAAAGGGATATTCTACTTATGACGGCTGCCACTTGTAGCCGTTTAATCAATAGAAAAACAAAACAAACAAAAACTACGAAAAAATGGTTAAAAAATAAATATCAGTTATATCATATTAATTTGTTAAATGAGTTGTCACTGAAACCGAGTGAGTGGTGTAACTATTTGAGAATGGACGAATCTTCATATTTCAAGCTATTTTTATATAAATTCTTCAGTTATTGCACGTGCTGACGCCATGGCGGTTAAACTACGACTGACTAAGCGCATGCGCGGTTAGTTTAGCGTGTTGAAAACGAACTGAAGTCAGCGGATTTATGGTGCGCCCGGTAAATCCGTGGGTTTCCGTCAGTTCAAAAATTTACGTTGGGATTTCACACTCACAGTCAGTTTTTTGATGTACGTCTACTGATTCTACTGACCAGTTTAACTGATTGTGAATGGGGGGCTTAAGAGAGATATTTAAAACTGATATACCCATATATCTGAACTGACATTAATAAAAAAAGTCAGTAGAAATAAAATCTAATAGTAAGTCAAAGAGCAATAAGATAGAATACCCGCAGTAATACCATCAGACATTACACTATAGTTAAAGACATAGTTGAACAAGTAACTAGAATTAAATGGAGATGGGCAGGTCATATCGGGAGAACATCAGACGACAGGTGGATTAAAAGAATTTCGGAATGAGGACCCCGAGATGACAAACAAAATAGAGGTAGACCACCGACACGCTGGGGCGATGATATAAAGAGAATCGCTTGGAATTGGATACTGACGGCCCCGAACCGAGAGACACTGAAGAATGGTAGGTAGAGAAAGCCTATGGTCAGCAGTGGACAACGACGGCTAAACGATTATGACGATGATCGCCGAAAATAAACTTTTTTCCTTTATTCCGCATAAATTATCTGCGACAATTTTTAAAGCGGGAAGTATTAATTTTTCTCCTGCCCTATAAGGATATATACTATAAGGATATATACTATAAGGATATATACTATAAGGACAGTCTCAGCTATTAAATAAGAAATTTCAAAAGCTGTCGAAGTAAAATGTATATTTGGGGAAAGAGAGCTTTTTTCGCTATTTTTTTTTAGCAGCAATCAATTCCTTTTTCTTATCAGCAAAAAAGAAATACATTTTTTTTGTGTTTTTGCAATTTTTTTTCTCGACCCGGCAAAATTTTTCTGCAACCGGTGCCGGGTCGCGACCCACACTTTGGGAAACGCTGGTGTAATGTATTTTTTATTAATATTTTATTGATTATTAAATGTCATTATTTATTATTGAACTAAAATTAAAGGTTAATTTTTTTATTACTCATAATAGGGATAAGTACTATCTTGGTGCCCGTTTTTTACTGCGGCAAAACCACTTTGTCCCATTCTTCCCCAGAAATGTCTTGTTGTCTTCGCTGTCATTTTCCTCCGATTCAACCTCCGACTCTCCTCCTTCGACGTCCATTTCCTGCTATGTATCAATTTCACAGCTTCTTTGACTAACATTATTGATATCGATTTCACTATCGGAATCGCCAGAAGAAACCTCGGCTTCGTCTAAAAGACTCAATTCTGATTTTCTTTTACATTAAGACATATTACCCTGACTGTCTTACCCTGACTAGTTTGTTTTTCGGGGGTGACCGTATTTTTATCCTCTTCCAGGTATGAGGTAATCGTTCATGAGGCATTGTTTCTATAATCTGATCGTAAAATATAAATTACTAAATTTACATCGTTTGCGGGATTATAAAACAAACTTTATCGTAAATCCGAATTCTTAGTGGGAATTTTCTTAATCATTAATCCATACCTGTAAGGATTTATTATCAGCGGCCAGTGGTAGCTACAAATGCTAGTTCAAAATTTATTACACGGAGCTTAAGGTGGGTGTAACTCACCCGCTGACACCTTTGACCTCGTCTAAATAATTCGCGGGGTGGCGGTCGACTGTGCCCTGACAATCGGCTTTTCCTTACCACTCTCCAAGCATCTACTGAGATTCACAGTCTGTTATAACGGTTACTCTTTAAAATATCGACCAATTTATCCTGTTCTGGGTACTACAGCTACTACACCCAACCTACCGCACGAAGGGTCAATTGTTCGAATGAAATAAAAGTTGCTGATAATATTTTTAACAAAAGGTTTATTCTTTATATTCGTAAACACGTGGGATCAAAACAAAACATATATTCGACTTAACTGAAGTTTTCAAGACAGTGTTACCAACTTAAAAAACTATAAGTAATACCAACCAAATGTAATTACATTGCCAGTTTACAATATTAATGATAAGTTATGATTGATAACACACACGTGCGTTTGGTTTAGGATTCGTTGATTGGTTGAGAGCTGCTACTATGTGCTCATACGTTGAGCGCTCCCCGTGCCACAATTCAAACTAACTGAAATTGACATTGCGTATATTGGGTTGCCTATATCTATGAGCACTCTTATTCCAGTTCAATCCAAATAAGTACTAAATAATAAGGTATGTAACCATTAAGAATACATAAACAGTTATATATGAAAATACAACTGTTTGTTTGTTATAATGTTAAATAATGTACTTAATAAGAAATAAATTTGTTACATCAAACATATTTTTCTTATCAAACAGAAACATAAACAGGAATTAGTGTGGTCATAGATAAAGTAGAGTACATAACTCGAGGTGTAAGACAATTACGTACTCGCGGAATTACTCTCGTTACGTAATATACTATAACTGTTATTATGCATTTAAACATGAGGAAGATATTTATTATTCACTTGTTTTATTCTACTAAATAAAGTTTCTACTTCTCAATTTCCGACGAAATTATTTCAAAAAATCAGGACGCTAGAAAAACATTAATTTAAAATTTATGAAGGGGTTAAACTCTGAAACTCCTTTGGAACCAAATAAAAAAATAATCAATACTGGAAAAATTTAGCGAAAATTTTGGTATTTGTTATAATTATGTATTATCATCATCATAATAAATTATCATCATCTCTCATTTAAATATTCTGAAAAGGATGGTTGCAGCAGCTACTACGTGGTAATCCATACTTACTCCGACTAAAACAGAGTGGATTTTTCAATTAAGAGTTTTAATTTTTCAAAAAAACAAAAATTTTAAAAGTGCTAGAAAAGAGTTCAACAAGTTTAAAGAAATAAAGTTCTTAACTAATAGCTTATTAAAAATTTTGCTGGGTAACTTATTTCATGTAGATGTGTCTTCCTTGTAAATAATTACATTTTCTCTTTCACATTTCAGAAATTTTCCTAGAGCGAGAGAGAGAAATATATTTATTGTATCCATAGTGTACATGGTATACAACGAGCTACCAATTTCCCTAGATTCCTCTTCTTGGTTCAACTTCCCCGTTGGAGGTTGCTGATCATTATGGCAATTTTTATTTTTGACATCGCGGAACTGAACAGTTCCGCCGATGATACGCCAAACCAATCTCTCAAATTGCGCAGCCAAGATTTGCGGCCTCGACCAGCACTTCGCTTGCCATAGATCTTTCCTTGGTTTATGAGCTGTTGCAAACCATATTTTTCGTTTCTGGAGATGTGGCCTAAGTATTGTAACTTTCGTTTCTTTATGGTGAAGAGTATCTCAGTTTCTTTGTTCGTTCTGCGAAGTACCTCTTTGTTCGTTACTTTGTCCACCCACGATATTCGTAGCATACGACGGTAGACCCACATTTCGAAGGCCATTATCCTTTTTGTTGTTTCCTGGGTCAAGGTCCAACCTTCCATCTCGTATAGCAGAATCGGGAAGACGTAGCATCGGGTCATTCTTAGTCTCAGTCCTATGCTCAGACCCGGAGAGGTGAGCATCTTTTTCATTTTAATTAATACTGCTCTTGCCTGTTCGGTGCGCTCTAAGACCTCTTGGTGGTTTGTCCACTCGTCATTTATCCAGGTTCCAAGGTATTTGTATTTGGAGACCTGTTCTATGTGTTCCCCGTCGACGTGCACTTAGATCTGCTGTTTGGTTTTTGAAATCAGTATGGCTTTTGTCTTTCTTTTGTCTTTTGTTCTGTCGTTCAGTATGGCTTTTGTCTGTTCAGTTCCAATCCGTAATCTCTACTTTTTGCTGATATGTTGGTCATCACGCGTGGTCTTCAATGTTATTCGCCAGCATGAACGTATCTGATGTTGTTAATTGATCTGCCGTTTTTTATGATTCCCGCAGATTCCTCGGCAAGCGCCTCTCTGAATATAACTTCGGAGTATATGTTGAACAACATAGGGAAAAGAACACATCCTTGCCTCACAGCCTTTCGAATCTGTATGTACTCTGTCAGTTCGATTTCAATCCCGACTTTAGCTGTCTGACCCCAGTATAAATTGGACACAATCTGAATATCGCGGCGTTCGATATCCAGATTCGCCAAGATGTTCATTAGCTTTTCATGTGTAACATTGTCGAAAGCCTTGCTATAGTCAATAGAACAAGCATATATGTCTTTATTGACATCGCGGCACCGCTGAACCGATATCCCAAATGCATGTAGCGCTTCCCTAGTACCAAAGCCGTTGCGGAAACGAAATTGTGAACCGCTTATTTCCGACTCACATTTTAGATAGATTCTTGAATGAATGATTCTAAGGAAAACATTCAGTACGTGACTCATCAAGCTTATCATGCGATGTTTATTACAGTCGAATGCATGTGGTTTCTTCGATATGGTTGACGCTAAAGTTGACGCTAGCCACTCGGTCAGTAAAAAAAACCCGTTTTGTAGATTGTGTTCATTAGCAAGGTTCTCTTCTTCCTAATCTAACGTCTTGACAGACGTGTAGTGACAGGTCATGAATGTCGGCCTCCATCAGGCCCCCTCAAGTGTGTTGGTCCCCTGCTTAATGGTATCTCGCCATCGCGATTGGTCAGCTGTTCCACGTACAGCGGTCTGAATGTCAGTGTGGAGAAGCAGCCTGATGCTATCTATCCAGCGGCAGGGAGACCTTCCTCTTCTTCGCCCGCCGTTTGCCTTACCCTGCACTATCAATTTTTCCATGTTGTCACTTCTCGTTACATGTCCGAAGAGCTTCAATATGCTGTAGTAAACCAGACTTGAGAGTCGTTGTTTGGGTTTGATCTCGTTAAGAATAGAGATATTGGTACGCCGTGCTGTCGAGGGTATTCTAAACATTCTCCTCCAACACCACATTTCCAACGCATCCATTCTACAACGGTCAGCCGCACGTAGTGTACATGTCTCCGCCGCATATCCAAATAGAGAAACGACAAGCGCATGGATATGGTTGGTCTTTGTGTTACGTGTTATGTTGCTAACCCTCCATACTGGAGTAAGCTGGGACATGGCGGTTCTTCCCAGTTGTATTCGCCGGCGTATTTTGGGTTCACAGCATCCCTTGTTATTAATAATGGCACCCAGGTAAATAAACTGCTCGACGACTTCATATTTTCCGATCTTTAAGATATTTGGCCTGTTATCATTTGCGCGGTCAACAATCATCGGTTTCGTCTTCTGGATATTTATTTGAAGACCACAATCCAGACTGACGCGTTCTAACCTCTCGGATAGGGCTATGAGTTCATCTGCGCTGCTCGCCGTATTTTTGCGTACGCATCTTTCGCCTGTGTGGTATTGACATGTTGCTGAATTTCTTTGCAGATATTGTTGAGGTGATCATTCTTGGCCTTTCTGTAGTTTGCCTGAATGAGCTTTGAAAGATTCTTATACTCGTCTTGCTGTTCCGTGTTGATAAGGCCGTTGGTTTTGAATTTTATCTTAATTTCAACTATGTCAAGCATGCTATCAGACAACCAATGTTATTTCTTGACAGGTTTGATTTTCGGTTGTGTTGCCTCTAGCGTTGATATTATTGTGTGTTTTGTGTCCATCCACATCTTGTTTGGATTTGCGTATTGTTTTGGCAGTATATTGATCTCCATGTTACGATCCAAAGCAGTTTTGTAGAGAGCTTCATCCAATATCAATGGGAGCTTGGATTTTGGGTTTGATATCTTGCATGCTTGGAGTTTTATTCGGAATTTGCTAACTAAAAGTTGTTGATCCGATCCGCAGTCAGCTCTCGGGAGTGTCTTTACCGATAAAATGGATGTTCGACAGCGTCCTCTTATTAATATTTAGTCTATCTAATTCTTGGTCTTCTTATCTGGTGAGGTCCAGGTGAATAGGCGGCGTATATGTTGTTTATATACTGTATTCGTGATGCAATAGTTAGGTTAGGTTAGGTTTAAGTGGCAGCTAATGCTCACATAGGCCTCAGATGGGCCCGTTGTGTTACCATAATGCAATAGTTGCAATAGATGCAATAGTTATTGTCAATGCAAAATTGTATTAGTCTTTCACCTCTATCGTTTCTAGTTCCTATGCCGTATTTCGCTACCACATGGCGCAGGTGATGGTCCTCGCGCATACGTCCAACCTTGGCATTTAGATCGCCCAGAATTATTACGATCTCGCGGTTTGGTATTTCATTAATCAAGGTTTTGAGGGAAACATAGAAGTTTTCCACTTCCTCATCACTTGCTTCTGTTGTAGCATATGCTTGAATTATGTTAACATTCCAGGGATCTGCAATAAATCGGAAGCAGATTATGCGTTCGCTTATGGCTTTGTATCCTGTGACTACGTTGTTTAGTCGGTTAGATATCATCAATGCAACACCTGCGTAACTTCGGTCTGCCAAACCGGAAAAATACTCTTGGAAATCCGCAGCGCAAAAATGAGCACTGTCTTGCCAGTGTGTCCCCGCAATTCCTGCAATCTTTATATTGCAACGTTTAAGTTCATTTTGCATTATTTGAAGCTTCCCAGTCTGCAACAGCCCTCGGACATTCCAGGTTGCTATACGGTGGATATAATGTGGAGTCCAGCGGTTTACTGCCACATGCACAGTAACTAATTTCATACTGTCTACCCCGAACGCAGAACAGCGCCGGTCGTTAGTCGGCTCGCCCGACGAAAAATTTCCAATAAGAGTCGACATGTCATTTATGTTTTCATGAGAGCATAGTGCAGTAGGTTCCCGTGTCTTTCTGCACCGCAGTGTTCCAGCCGATATAGTCGTTCCACAACCACTCCTGGAACTGTTGTTCAATAAACCGTGCGGAAGTGAATCTTCGACCGCCCTATATCAATGTTAATAGGACTGCTGCCTTCTACAAGATCTTTGTCATATCTGGCTACCCTCACCTTAGTTTCGCTTGCAGATCGTTGCAGTTGCCTGTGGTGTTGCACATGAAGCCATAAGTGGGAGCTGGGGATCTCGTTAGGACCAGTTGCCATTGCCCATCTCCCGTCTTGTTGCGACCGTCAATGACAAAAGGTGCTACCTCTACGACATCACCCCGTACACCCTTATTAGCTAGGTTAGAATGTTGATTTTATCGTCATCAACCAGCATCTTGAGCATCTCGCTATAGATTCCATCTGCTTCCGCAGCCTTGCCTGTTTTGGTGATCCTTATGGCATGTTTCACCTCGCTATTTAGAATTTCGGGGCCGTTCTCATTGAAGTAGTCTAAATTATAACTATCAGGTCTGTTGTCATTGAGTGTCCTGTAGTACTCGACAGTGTGTAGACGTATTTATCGGTGCTCCGCAGTTTTTTTGGTTTTTCTTGAAAAGTTCTAAGAGTTGTTTCGTGACATTTACAGAGAAAGTTTTGTGTCCAAAGACAGACGTGCTGTCCAAATTTTGTGCTTCTGCGTTTTATTTTGTTGACGCTTTTTCTGTGTGCGATATTGACGCTGCCCGCGAGCGTCCCCAAGTGACTTTTTATCAGCCTTGTCCCCCCTTGTCGTCCACAGCCTGTGTGGCGATTGACACCGGTTTTAAACCCCCAGGGTGATTTTCTGCACTTTCGTTGAAAACGTGTTTCGAAACCCCCATAACTTTGTCCGTCGACATCCGCGGCATTCTAGCCCGCATTGGGTTGAGGGTGGTGTCTTTAGACTTCCCGTGGACCAGTGCGTCGATCCGTACCTATATTTTTAGTACGCCGAGACCCGGCGTCGTTCTATTTTTGTTTCGCGCCTCCACCATAAAGGTACCCGGGTCTTCTTGACTTTCCTTCGCGTTGCTGGATTTTCTTCCCGATAACGCGGCCATATGAGTGGCAGGCAACGTAAGGCCTCCGCCGGGGACGGGCACGTGCGGGAGATGGCGAACTTAACCCTTTCGAGGGGCGAATGTCGCTCGGGCACAGCCCGAAACAGGCTGTGAGCTACGAAAACGTGTTCAGTGGAGGAAACCTAAACATGGCGGACCCGGACTTCGAAGTTAGTGACGCGACCAAGCGCAGGCAGTGCGCATCGTTGCCGGACTTCAACGTAACGAAGAGACAGGCGACGGACCATTTCGCTCAATTGGGAAAGAAGATTGCTGAGTTGTTGGAGCTAGTCGCCTGGAACGCAACACCAAGGTTGAAATTAAGGCGGTCGCGCGCGACTTGGACAGGATCTACGCCATGGCGAGAGAGAAGATAGAGGAGCTACGCGACGTGGCGGTAACGGCCCCCAAACCCATGAAAACGGACGCGTGCGTCCAAACGGACAGGGCCCCGCCCATATAGAAGACCAGGCAGCAGGACCCGGAGGAGGCCTCGTTTCTTGCGAGGGTGGCCAGCGCGACCACATCGCAAGCGGCCTGCGATCTGGCCAGGGAGTTTTGTCCTCCGGCGGCGTGGGAACTAGTAGAGGGACGCGTGGGGAACCCACTGGCGCGAAAGGATCGTCAGCAAGTGGCGATTTTCACCGCAGAGGGAGAGGGCACGGGGCTGCTTGACGGCTACCCCATGGACTAGGCGGAGAAAATCACCGTCGAGGGAGGCGGAACCATCCAGCACTTGGCAGTGGTGTTTAAAAGTGATGTTTTAAAAAAAGAGGTTTCCAAGGAATGGACATTGGCTAAGGTGTCCTGCACTTCAGGGGTGGACGTTGAAGGGCTGTACTTGCTGCTCACTTTGATAAGGTACCTACTGGCGAGCCAGGGAAGGAGGGGCGTGGATATTAAGGTGCCGTCAAAGACAAACATTGCGATTTTCCGTAAGTTGGTGGCCTGTGTGTTCCACGGGAGCAACATGCTCGTGCGTGTATGCATCTCAGAGGGGGCAATGGTGCCAAAGCAGAGCGCAGGAATGGCGCCTAACGCGCAATCGAGCATGGTCACCCTGGTCATTAAGGCTGGGGATGGCAGTTACGCGGACCGAGTGCGCGAAGTTAAAGAGGGCGCCTCGGGAACCGGAGCGCTGGATGATGTGCAGTCGGTAACGAAGTCGACGGACGGGGACGTCATCCTACGCGTTCGGGGTGATGCCGGTGCACTCCGTAGGGCCTTGCAGGCTAAAGTAGGGGACGACAGCGTCAGGTTAGTGCAGGCAAACCGGTCTGCTCTAACCGTTAGGAACTTGGATGCTGCGTCAACAACTGCCGAGGTAGATGTGGCGCTTAGGCACGCCCTAAGCGCTGGTGGCGCGGACGCGGGCGGCATCGGGCATATCGAAATCGGTGTGCTCCGGGAGTGCCGCGACGGTACCTTGATGACAACAGTGACTGCTAGTAAGCGCACGGCGGCCGCTCTGCTGAAGGTCGAAAGGGTCCGGGTGGGGCTCTCAGTGGCGCGCATCGGCGAGCGCACTTGCCAAGACCGTTGCCACCGTTGCTGGGAACTCGGCCACAAGGCGGCGCGCTGCGAAGGCGTGGACCGTAGTAAATGTTGCGGTGTGCAAAGCCTGGTCATCTAGCGCGGGAATGCGGGGCCAAACCCTGCTGTCCCTTCTGCGATAAAGAGGGGCACAGGGCGGACGCGACTAACTGCCCGCACTTTGGGGCTACAAAGAACAATAAATGGCGGAGTTCGTTCAGCTAAATTTTAACAAATCGGGCGGAGTGCACGACTCCCGCGAGGAGTACGCGGCGGAAACTCGGGTTCGCGTGGTTCTGGCTAGCGAGCAGAATTACGCGAGGCGGCGACCCGGTTGGTTCGCGCATGCGCATCTGGATGCGGCCATCTGGTTGTATCCAGATGGCCGGTTTGATGTTTTTGCGGACTGCCTGGACGGCGTGGTACGTTCCATCCAGCCGCATCCTTATTTGGGGCGATTTTAATGCTTGGGGAATCCAGTGGGGCGTTGACGTCACGGACGCGTGAGGGAGGATGGTTCTGGACTCGGCACCTGCAGGTCGTTGCAGTTGCCCGGGGTGTGGCACTGAACCTCGGTATTTGCAACCAGGGAAAGGTTCCGACCTTCAGGAGAGGTCCGCGAGCATCAATCGTGGACTTGACGTTCGCATCGCAGGGACTGATGGGAAGAGTCAGGAATTGGCAGGTGAGGGACGATTGGGAGTCGTTGAGCGACCACCAATGGGTTCCTTTCACCTGGACAGTAAAGCCATCGAGGGGAAGTCGCGCGAGAAGCGCGCTTGTTGGATAGTTTATGGATTAGCTATTACTCGGGAGATGGCTCGAGGAAATGCACTGCACGGGCTGGCCGCGGAGGATCTTACCGCGGCGTTCGTGCACAGGGTGGTTGACGCGTGCATGGCTGGCGTCCCTCAAAGACGTCTGTCCTCAGGGGGACGGAAGCCGGTTTATTGGTGGACGCCAGAAGTGGCTCAAACGAGACGCGTGCCGGTGGCGTCTAGGCGTCAACTTCAGAGGGCGCGGCGCAGAGGAGAGCCGTGTGACGCTGTGGAGGAGCGGGCGAAACAGGACCGTGGTAGTTTTCGACGAGCGATTGCGCGGAGCAAATCCCAGCGGTGGCAGGAACTCTGCCTTCTCGTCGACCGCGATCCGTGGGGCTTGCCGCACCGCATAGTCACTGGTCGGTTCGAGCACCGAGGGAAAGGTCCTGACGCGTGCGTGATGGGTGGGACAGAAGTCGTGGTCGAGCACCTTTTCCCCGCCACGGAGAGGGGGTTGGGACGCGCTGTCGTGGGGCGGTACGTTGCGGTGAACTCCTTCACCGTGGAGGAAGTCCGCAGAGCGGTAGCTTCACTACCCGCGAAAAAGCGACCCGGCGCAGACGGGCTGTCTAACGGGCTGTTCCGACTGGCAGCAGAGGGGGGACCTCGAAGGACTTGTTGACGTCTGCAACAGATGTCTGGAAGAGGGAGTGTTTCCCAGGTATTGGAAAAAGGCCATTTTGGCCCTTATTCCTAAGCCGGGTAAGGATCCCTCGACGCCTGGTGCGTACAGAGCGATCTGTTTGCTGGAAGGTGGGGCAAAAGTTCTGGAAAGGCTGCTCCTATGGCGGTTACAAGCCGTTATAGAGCAGGGGGGGCGGACTTGCTCCCGAACAGTTCAGCTTACGTAAAGGGGTTGGGACGGAGGATGCCATTCGGGCTGTCCTTGAGGAGGGGTGCGGAGGAGGGCAACCGTACCAGGGGGCATTGTGTGGTCGTCAGCTTTGACGTCGCCAATGCCTTCTTGTTCATTTCTTGTACCCAGTCCGTACTTTCCTACCCATTCACCCTACGCCTATTTTTGCGTTGAAGTCGACCATGATTATTGGTAGATCTCTGGGTTTGAGAAGGGCGAGGATCATTCCCATTTGTCTATAGAATGTTTCAATTTCCATATCGTCCTAGTCAGCTGTTGGTGCATAGGCCTGTATGATGTTCATTTTGCCTAGGACAGTTTGTAGTTGAAGTAATATTTTTTTTCCTACATTATACAACATTTACTTATTTAGTTATATTCTTACATAATTTTATTATATTTTATTATGATGTTTCAATTTACGATTGTAATTATTGTAATAATTGTAAAATATAAAATTATAATAATAAAATAATTACATGATTCAATTGATGGACTCTCATAGTTTATTTCAAAGCTGAAATTCATATTCTAAATTAACTTTTTAATTAATTTGTTTATTCTTAACTCTTTTCACCAATTATTTTCGAAAACAAACTCGGCAAATAACATTGATTTTACATAAAAGAAGTTTCAACGCAATGTAATCGCAATTTCAACGAAAAGTTCGAGGCTGTTTTCTCTGTTTACTACCTTTTAGAGGTACAAACTCCAATTGTCTTCTCTCCTATATACATTTTCAACCGAGATTATAATGCACTTTTAACCCGAGCAACTTGTTTTAGAAGATAGAAACGTGTCCCTTCTGTTTTTATTGTTTGCCATCCTTTCCTTCTAAATGAATTCTGGTAGCCAAAGCGATAACAAACTATTTCGACAAAAAAGATAGATTTGATTCCCAGAAGGAGATAAAAGAAAAAAATAATAGTATTGATAAACCAAAGCTAATGTGAAATAATAATGTGTAGTAAGTTATTTTCCCTCTAGATACATCTCTTTAAAATTCTAAATGCAATGCGGTGCCGCGCGGGGATGACATACTTAACGCCACAGTGACGGAGCTAAACATAGACCTAATTATTCTAAGCGAATCTAATAAAAAAAAAACTATATGCGAAATAGCGAATGGTACTCAGACGATAATAAAGACTCCGCAATAAGGGTAATAAACAAAAATATAATGGTACTGGATAGGGGAAGGACAACTGGCTATGTGTGGATAGAGACTGTGGAATGTGTTTTCTACAGGTGCTATTTTTCATCTAACCCGGGACTAATCCTCCTCGAAAAATCACCATTCAAAACCAAAACCAGCTAAGTCTCTAAAGTCTTTAGCTAAGAAGCTGGAGACTTTAATGCTAAATCTCGATAGTGGGGTTCCCCAAGAATGGACGCACGTGGAGACATTATTATGTACTGGGTATCGGCCATGGACCTCTACATACAAAATACTGGCACCAAACCCACATTTCAGCGCAGAGAGTCCCACTCTATCATTGATCTTACTTTCACTACGAACGACCTTGCATATACAACCAAAAACTGGCGAGTCTTAGAGAAAGAGTCACTAAGCGACCATAAATACTCTACATGTTCGAGGAATATAAACCGACAGTCCCACAAAACCCTGTTACTACAATACGTTGGATCATTGAACACAAAAACGAAGACCTCTTTATCAGTAATATAACTAAGGAACTAAGCAAGCGCAGAGTAGACTGTGTTGACTCATTAATAGAAGCTCTAGGCATATCATGTGATGCCTCGTTGCTAACAGAAGGAAAAGTTGCAGGATAAAGCCTGTATACTGGTGAAACCAGATCATTGCGAACTATAGAACAAGTTGTATTGCCGCAAGAAGGACGTACCTCTGACACGCCAAAAGGACTAAAAATTCTACTAGGTTACAGGAATTTAAACAAGCGTACACCGATGCTAAAAAACAACTACGAAGGGAAATTAACCTCTCAAAGAAATCCCACTGGGAAAACTTATGTAAAAGCATCGACGACGATACATGGGGAGGCGCATACAGAATAGCGACTATGAGCCTATGTATACGGCAGCCGAATTCACAACTTCCGATGGATAAAATGCTAGAGATGACCAAATCACTATTTCCAATCCAACCTGGGAAAAAACTTAAGTTGGCAATACTCCTCCGTTCACTGAAGAAGAGTTAATCATAGCAAGTAACCGTCTGCGCAACAACAGAGCCACAGGACCAGATGGTATCCCCACGGAGGATGACAAACTAATGGTACAAAACTTCCCTAGTCTAGTCCTGGAAATATTAAACAAGTGCCTACTGGCTGGTACGTTCCCTGCCAGATGGAAGCAGGCTAAATTAGCATTAATAAACTAAAATAAACAAGCCCGTATGTGTGTACCTTCTTCATACCGGCTGTATATACCTTCTGTATACCTTCTGTATCCTTGATGTCGCTGGCAAAATGCTACAACAACTAACTTTGGCACGTCTTAAAAAGAACTAGAAAGCGGAATGTACCTATGTGCTCATCCACGTTGACTCGCGGGCGCGGTGGCGGGCGCGGTCACGAAATATCAAACATATGGCGTAATATCGAAGTGTTCGCGTACGAAACGCACGTGAGGTCTAAGTAGCGGACAAGCTAACGTCTGGCGCGCGCGTCGCGCTCGCGACAATATCAAACGCGTGAGATGTTTGTGTTCACGTCGAACTAGCGGCGGAACGCGCGATTCACTCGCGACGTCTGTAAGTTCAACCAGTACGAACTTATCGCTAGAAACGATAGCATGTTTTCATCATGTCTTTCAATACAGAAGAGATAATTAGTGCTGTTCAGCTTAGTATACTAACCAAAACTTAAACTTAGGTTAGTATACTATTCTAACCTAACCTGACAACAGCACCCTAAGTCACACCCGCGCAAACGCTTGGCGGCCAATGTGAACACGAACTCGCCACGTCTACCGCGCCCGCACCCGCCACCGCGCCCGCGCATTCCAACGTGAGCAAACACTATCTGAAACACAATTCGGATTTCGAGAAGGTAGATCTACAATATATGCAGTAAAATACATAAAAATAGTCGAAAAGGCAAAAGAAGGTACAAAACAGACCAGAAAAAGATGTGCGCTTATAACGCTAGACATCAAAAATGCCTTCAACTCGACTGCCTGGCAGCACATCATGGCTGAATTAACGGAAGAAATAGACCGCAATATCTACTAAGAATGATACGTAGCTACCTCTGCGAACGTCGCATCATCCTCCGTACTGAAAGAGAAGTTAAAAGTTTTGACGTCAGTAGTGGGGTTTCACAGGGCTCCGTGATGGGACCAACCCTGTGGAACATACTCTACGATGATGTCCTCAGGATAAAGCTACTCGAGGGAGATAACATAATCTGTTTTGAGGACGACCTAGCAACTACTTTAGTGGGAAAGAATGAAAGAAGTACTATGCTAACAGAGCTAACTTGGCCATTGAACAAATTACTAAATGGATGTCATCAAAATCCCTCCACCTAGCTCCGGAAAAGTCCGAGGCGGTCTTGTTAACGGGATATATAAAGTTGGCTCATATGTCTTTCAAAGTGATGGGTGTGGATATTGGACCAAAATACTCTTTAAAATACCTAGGCATCACAATCGACAAAAGACAGATAATTTTAGAGAGAATTTTACAGATCACATCAGAAAAGCAGCGGAAATTGGCACAAACACTACTGCAGCACTGGAAAAACTAATGCCCAATGTTGGCGGACATAGATACAGCAAACGCAGGCTTCTAAGCAATCTGTTATGCTCTATAGCAGGGATGGCGAACCTTTTTCCAGCCGCGTGCCAATTTTTTTCAAATGCTCCCATTTTGAAATGCTGGCGTGCCAGGTAACTTTTACAATGAATAAACATTTCTGATTGTGGGAATCATTACTAGCCTGAATGTAACACGTATTATATTTTACACCTAAGATGTTGCACAAAAGCAGATTGAGAAACATTTCAAAGATTTCTTTTAGAATGAGGCACGCAAGAGAAATAGTTCGCGTGCTAATACAATTTTCCTACAAGTCTACAAGCTATGACACGCGTGCCATAGGTTCGCCACCACTGATCCAGACATATCTTATGATTACTAATGTAATAGACAAGGAGTGGCGAACCTTTTTCCAGCCGCGTGCCATATTTTTTCGAATGTTCAAAATGTTCAAATATTCAAAAATTTCTTTAAGAACGAGGCACGCGAGACAAATAGTTCGCGTGCCAATACAATTTTCCTAAGTGTTATGTGTGACACGCGTGCCACAATATGTTCGCCACAACTGATCTAGACTTATCTACTGATTTTTAAAGTAATAGACCAGGGGTGGCGAACCTTTTTCCGACCGCGTGCCATATTTTTTCAAATGTTGCCATTTTGAAATGCTGGCGTGCCAGGTAACTTTTACAATGAATAAACGTTCCTGATTGTGGGGATCAGTATTAGCCTGAATATAATTTTAGTTTTATATTTTACACCTTAGATGTTGCACAAAAGCAAATTGAGAAAACTTTTTCAAAAATTTCATTTAGAAAGAGGCACGCGAGAGAAATAGTTCGCGTGCCAATACAATTTTCTTATATGTCAGCTATGCCATACGCGTGCCATAGGTTCGCCACCACTGATCCAGACTTATCTAATGATTTCTAAAGTAATAGACCAGGGGTGGCGAACCTTTTTCCAGCCGCTTGCCATATTTTTTCAAATGTTCCCATTTTGAAATGCTGACGTGCCAGGTAAGTTTTGCAATGAATAAACGCTTCTGATTGTGGGGATCGGTATTAGTGAGAATATACCACGTATTATATTTTACACCTTAGATGTGGCACTAAAGCAGATTGGGAAAACTTTTTCAAAAATTTCATTTAGAACGAGGCACGCGAGAGAAATAGTTCGCGTGCCAATATAATTTTCCTACGTGTCAGCTGTGACACGCGTGCCATAGGTTAGCCACCCCTGCTCTATAGAGCTTCCATATGGGTGCAGGCCCTTAACAAAGCTAGAATAACCGAATTAGCTGTATTTCAGAGGAAAATGGCCCTACGAGTCTGCAGTGCCTACCGTACAGTATCGCGTCATGCAGTTATGGTTATTGCAGGTATCCCTCTCATCGAACTGCAGGCAAAGCATAGAAATTCTCGATATTAGGCAGGCAAGAATAAAACATCTAGACATGAGCTCGATACCAAACTCACCTAAGAGTGTCAGGAAGAGTGGAATAACTCCACAAAAGGTCAGTGGACGATGATCCTCATCCCGGACATTGACACCTGGTCTACTCTACGAGACGTTGAATTTTCATACTACCTCACTCAGATCCTCACAGACCACGGTTGTTTCCGAGACTACCTCCAAAACATCGGGAGAGCATCCGACGCATATTGCGTATATTGTGAGTTGGCCGATAGTGTTACCCATACTATATTTGAGTGTCCGAGATGGGACAACGAGAGGGAAATGTTCGAGAGCGACAAACTCGATCCCCAAAATATGATGGCGCACCTATTAGGATCGCAGGAAGGTGGAACAATATCCACAAAATGGAAACAAAAATAATAACAGAAAAGGAAAATGACGAAAGAAAAATAAAGCTCAAAAATCGAACCACTAATCGCACATGGTCCGGAAGGGGGAAGTAGATAGTACACAACAGGTCATCCAACACCCTGAAGAAATGCGACAAGCGGTTCCGGTGTGTTCGGGTAAGTTTCAGGGGGGCTCACTTGCATGGTTAACTAAATAAGGAACTAAACCTCCACGAAAAATCACCATTCAAAACCAAACCTCTTAGCTGGAGACTTTAATGCTTAATCTCCGTATTGGGGTTCTCCAAGAATGGATGCACGTGGAGACATTTTTATGGGTATATGGCATGGACCTCTATATACAAAATACAGGCACCAAACCCACATTTCAAAGCAGAGCGTCCCACTCTATCATTGATCTTACTTTCAGTACGAACGACCTTGCATATATAACCAAAAACTGGTAAGCTTAGAGAAAGAATCACTAAGCGACCATAAATATATACTCTGCATGTTGGAGGAATATAAACCGAAAGTCCCACAAAACCCTGTCACTACAAGATGTTGGATCATTGACCACAAAAACCAAGACCTCTTTATCAGTAATATAACTAACGAACTAAGCAAGCGCAGAGTAAACTGTGTTGATTCATTAATGGAAGCTCTAGGCATTGCATGTGATGTCTCGATGGGAAAGAAGGAAAAGTTGCATGAGAAAGCCTTATATACTGGTGGAACTAGGTCATTGCGAACTATAGAAAAAGTTGTATTGCCGCAAGAAGACGTACCTCCGGCACGCCAAAAGGACTAATGATTCTACTAAGTTACAGGAATTTAAACAAGCGTACACCGATGCTAAAAAACAACTACGAAGGGAAATTAACCTCTCAAAGAAATCCCACTGGGAAAACTTCGACTAGATCGACTAGATCGCTAGAAGCATCGACATAGAATAGCGACTATGAGCCTACGTATACGGCAGCCGAATTCACAACTTCCGATGGATAAAATGCTGGAGATGACCAAATCACTATTTGCAGTCCATCCCGAACCAACCTGGGAGCAACTTTAAGTTAGCAATTCTCCTCCGTTCACTGAAGAAGAGCTAATCATGGTAAGTAACCGTCTGCGCAATAACAGAGCTCCAGGACCAGATGGTATCCCCACGGAGGCTGATAAACTAATGGTAAAAAACTTTCCTTGTCTAGTCCCGGAAATATTAAACAAGTGTCTACTGGCTGGTACGTTCCCTGTCAGATGGAAGCAGGCTAAATTAGTATTAATAAAAAAAAACAAGCCCGTATGTGTACTTTCTTCATACCGGCCCCTCTATATCCTTGATGTCGCTGGCAAAATGCTACAACTAACTTTAGCACGTCTAGAAAAAGAACTAGAAAGCGGAATGAACCTATCTGAAAGACAATACGCATTTAGAGAAGGTAGATCTACAATATATGCCTTAAAATAGATAAATATAGCCGAAAAGGCAAAAGAACGTACAAAACAGACCAGAAAAATATGTGCGCTTATAACACTAGACATAAAAATGCCTTCAATTTGAATGCCTGGCAGCACATCATAGCTGAATTAACGGAAGAAATAAACCGCGATATCTACTAAAAATGATACGTAGCTACTGAAAAAGAAGTTAAAAGTTTTGACGTCAGTAGTGGTGTCCCACAGGGCTCCGTAATGGGACCAACCCTGTGGAACGTACTCTACGATGGTGTCCTCAGGCTGAAGCTACCCGAGGAAGTAAACATAATCGGTTTTGCGGACGACCTAGCACTCACATTAGTGGGATTAGTGGGACTAAATGGATGTCTTCAAAATCAATCCACCTAGCGCCGGAAAATTCCGAGGCGGTCTTGTTAACGGGATATATAAAGTTGGCTCCTCTGTCTTTCAAAGTGATGGGTGTGGATATTAGACCAAAGACTCTTTAAAATACCTACCGAAAATTGGCACGAACACTACTGCGGCACTGGAAAAACCAATGCCAAATGTGGGCAGTGCTAGATACAGTAAACGCAGGCTTCTGAGAACTGTGGCCCATTATGCTATGCTCTATGGAGCTTCCATATAGGTGCAAGCCCTTAACAAAGCTAGAATAACCGAATTAGCTCTATTTGGAAAATGGCCCTAAGAGTCTGCAGTGCCTACCGTAAAGTATCGCGTCATGCAGTTTTGGTTCTTGCAGGTATCCCTCTCATCGAACTGCAGACAAAGCATAGAAATTATTGATATGAGTCAAGCAATAACAAAACATCTGGACATGAGGCCGATACCAAACTCACCCAGGAATTGCAGGAAGAGTGGAATAACTCCACAAAAGGTCAGTGGACGATGATCCTCATCCTGGACATTGACACCTGGACTATTCGACGACACGGTGAAGTTTCATATTACCTCACTCAGGCCCTCACAGGCCAGGGTTGTTTCCGAGACTACCTCCACAACATCGAGAGAGCATCCGCAGATTGCGTATACTGTGGGTTGGCCGAGTGTTACCCATACTATATTTGAGTGTCCGAGATGGGACAACGCGAGGGAAATGTTTGAGAACGACAAACTCCATCCCCAAAGTATTTATTTTTATTTATTTATTTATTTATTTATTTATTTATTTATTTATTTATTTATTTATTCGATAATTGCCCAACAGTGTAAACCAATTACAGAGCAAGATTACTGTAAATTAATTATAAAAAGAAAGATGAAATGACACGTTATCATAACATACAAAAAACAGCATAATCAGCCAGAAATAAAACAAAAATATAATACAAAATAATAAGTAACACAATAAAATACACAAACAATGCGCTTAGGTATGCTTAAAGATCAAACCGACACTTAGGCATGGTCGTGAAGAGTAGGACAATTCGTCAGGCAATTAATAACACTTGCTTTAAAGGCTTTGAGCTTGCCAAAAATGTCACAATCAGAGCTCAACGAGTTATGGATGGAGCATAAGCTATTGAGAGGTGGGTTTAAGGAAATAGGACCACCCGATGTATAAATATAGAAAGAGGCAGACTGACGACTAGCAGCTCTTGGCACTAGAAAGTTTAGTTGATTGACAATCTCTGAGGCGTCAAGGATACTGTGAAATGCCTTAAATAGAAAGACCTGACCAGTCAAAGTTCTACGAAATTTAAGTAATTTAAACCCAAGCTCAGCCAGCAGCAAAGGGTGATCGACGTGAAGCGCCGGAGGACCGCCGAACGTTTTAAACCAGAGGAATTTGAGAAATTTCCTCTGAATAACTTCCAGAGCAGTAATGTGCTTTTTAAAGTGAGGGTCCCAAATGATGGGTTCATACTCCAAAACGGATCTCACAAAGCTGTAGTAAAGCACCCTCAGAGCCAAGTTATTATTAAAATTGCGAGAATTACGGATGATGAATCCAAGAGCCCTTGCAGCCTTCTTGATTGAAGACAGTATGTGTTCGAAATGTGTTCAAACGAAAGCTGACAATCGAAAATAATCCCCAGATCTTTGACTGACTCACATCGATCAAGACTGACGTTAGATAAGGAATACCTGCACTCAAGCGGTTTCTGGAGTCTAGAAAAGGTAACAAATTTACACTTGCTAAGATTAAGGTCCAACTTGTTGACTTCACACCATTCCCCTAATGTGTTTAGACTAGTTTGCAAAAGATGACAGTCATCAGGGTTCATGACAGCCGAGAAGAACTTAAGGTCGTCAGCAAAGCATAAATGAGGGGAAGATAGAGACGCGCTCAAGTCATAAATGAACATATTGAATAACATAGGCCCGAGGATGGATCCCTGAGGAACACCGTAAGAGGCTACAAATTCAGCTGATGAAAAACCGCTATGAGATACAAACTGCGTCCTATCCGCAAGGTAAGAGGAAAATAAAGCTATAAGTTTGCCGTCAAGGCCAAAGGAATGCAGCTTGTTTACAATGACTGCATGATCGACGCTATTGAACGCCTTGGCGAGGTCTGTATAAATACAGACCCCCTACTTGCAATAACTGGAGTAGCATACTCAGCGAAGGCTACAAGATTGGTGACCGTGGAACGACCCTTCATGAACCGGAAACAAGATGCTTAATACGGGAAAAGATGGAGTTAAAAACGATCGTTTCGAATATTTTGGAGAAGTTGAAAACTAGGAATATGGGACGATAATTTGAAATGTCGGTCAACGGGCCAGATTTGTATATTGGGCAAATCTTTGAGGATTTCCAAAAAGCTGGAAACTTGTCTTGAAGGAGAATTTTGTTAAATAAAGTAGTCAGTGGAGGTGCAAAAATATGCGCACAGTCCCGAAGTAAGAAAGATGGAATAAGATCCGCTCCGCTGGTCAAGCTACACTTGGCCTGCTTGAGAGTTGATAGAACCTCATCCTCCGTGACTCTAGTAAGACTGATCAGAGGGATGTTGAGACCAGAGGTATCTGATTAACTCGTAAAGGGGGACGATGTTCTATAAACTCCTTTGAAGTAGCTTGCAAAACCATCTACTATAGACTACGGAGTGTTCAAGGTAGCACCATCCAAAGACATTTCACCTGGAATACGGCTTAGACACTTATTAGCCTAAACAAATGAACAAAAACTTTTCGGATCTTTTGAGATATTATTAGCCGAATGCGAGATAAAGTCAGTGAACGCAGATTTAATTTGAGACTTAACTAGCGACCTGACGCGTTTGAGTTCTGAGTAGTCAAGAGTAGATCTGGATTTCTTGTAGGCACGATGCAGAGCACGTTTCTTACGAAGTCCATTAATAATTGAGGGTGAAAACCATTTGGGATAGGTGGATCTGTGAGAGGAGAACTTAGGAAAAGTTATATCGAGAACTGCATAAAGGCGGAAGTAAAAAGAGTCCAAAAGTACATTCACTGACTTGATCCATTCATCAGGAAAGGTGAAGTTAGCACTATTAAGGTCCAGGTAAATGGTGGGGAGATCCGCGCGTCGAGAATTATCGGCTTTGTTGCATGGAAGTAACTTCCTATTGCACACAAACTTAGAGATGCCTTGAATGGGAGGAATCGTAAAATATGCCATTAGGACAGTATGATGGATATCCTCAGGGACTACATGGCACTGTTCCCTGTTAATAACAGCTGTCAGGTTGCTAAAAACAAAATCCAGCATATTATTACCCGAATTCTTGATAGTGATGATGGCAAAATATGATGGCGCACCTATTGGGATCGCAGGAAGGATGGAACAATATCCACAAAATGGAAACAAAAATAATAACAGAAAAGGAATATGACGAAAGAAAAATAAAACTCAAAAATCGAACCCCCTAATCGCAAACGGTGCGGAACGGGGAAGTAGATAGTACACATCTAAAAACAGGTCATCCAACACCCTGAAGAAATGCGACAAGCGGTTCTGGAGTGTTCGGGTTAGTTTCAGGGGGCTCACTTGCATGGTTAACCGATAGGTCCCATCTACACCCCGTAAAAAAAGAAAAGATTGAATTGAAAAAAAAAGTGAAGTAAATTTAACTTGCTGAATTTAGGTTGCTACATGTGTGATGCAGCCACACATGTAGCAACAAGCGTTTGATCGGGTGAAGGTCTACTGCACAAAATTAATCCTACCTCATCTGTAGAATCTGAATCCTGTAGGATCTATCCTGCCTGACAAGTACTAAAATCATACCTATCCGAAAGAAATTTTCGCATTAAATATGAGGACGCGTTCTCCGATTTTCGGAACATCCGTGCTGATGACCCTTAGGGAAATGTACTGGGCCCGGTGCTATATCTACTTTATTCAAATGATACACCTAATACTGATAAAACGATAAATGCCACCTTTGTGGATGACACTGCACGGATGGCAACTGGAAAAACTGTAGAACAATCATTAGAAATACACCAAATAGCTGTACATAATATGGACTCGGAAACCCACCAATAGCCGACCAAGAGGAAGACCACGTAAAAGATGGAAGGAAAGCGTGGAAGAAGACATAAAAGCACTAGGAGTAAGGAATTGGAAAAGAGCAGCAGAAGATCGTGGAGAATGGCATAAAATAGTAGAGGCCAAAACCCATAAAGGGTTGTAGAGCCAAAGGAAGAAGAAGAAGAATATGGACTCGTAAATGACGAATCAAGCTTAATGAAGCAAAGTCTACATACATCAACTTTACCAATAAAAAGATCCCTCATTATTAATGGCATAACTATCCAGCCAACCGACATCAAAATACCTGGGCATGACGCTGGATGCAAATCTCTGATGGAAGTAGCACATCAAGAAAAAAACAAGTGGAACTTCAATTGAAAACACGAATAACGTATTGGCTCCTACGACATCGCTCTGAACTAACAATGCACAACGAGCAAACCCTACAAACTACAAACAGTGTTGCGCCCAATCTGGACATATGACAGCCAATTATGGGGATGTGCTAAAAAACAAAATACCAACACATTCCAACGTTATCAAAACAAAGTGTTACGTGCCATCGCCAATGCCCCATGGTATGAGCGCACCAGCGACTTACACCGTGAACTCGGACTAGAAACAGATCATCATTACAAGATATGCTATCTCGCACGAAACGCGACTCCAGCATTACAAAAACGAGGAAGCATCCATGCTCCTAAATGTACAGTATGACATGAGACGACTTAAACGAGCCAAACCACATGAGCTGTGTAGAATAGACACGCCAAGCAACAGAGGGATCCAGTGGGAGCAACTCATAATAATTCTGCATTAATAATTTATTTGTTATAGCAAAACAGATCGTTAGTCTATAAGAACTAGTTTTTGTAAATATTGTAAAAAAAAAACCCGGCCAAGTGCGAGTTGTGACTCGCGCACCGAGGGTTCCGTACAAACTTGTAAGTAAGGTATCTTTTTTTGTGGAGGACGTAGCAAGCACATTCAGTTAACTTCAGTTAAGGCGTTGCTAGTAAACAAACAAAACTCGTCCCAATTATCATATATATATATATATATATATATATATATATATGTATATATATATTTATATATATATATATATATATATATATATATATATATATATATATATATATATATATATATATATATATATATTAACTATTTAGTTAACTATTGTAGCTCTCAAAAGCTGTGTTTGTCCAAAATTGGTTGAATTATAAATTGGAAAAGCTATAGCATGAAACAAGCAACTGTCATCGCCGGGCATAAATATTACATCGTGTACGATAATGTTGTCGTTAACGGTTAAATGAACTGTAGCCATAATTTATTGAGTAAGTAAGGATATGCAGGAGTACGAAGTTATTGAATGCAAAACAAAATTTCGTATTTCTGCCGCTCACTACAAAAGGGCCGACCTGGGCCGACCTCTCGCCCTTGTACTTGCCCCGCGTTGCCCTGCTCGTGCGCGTCTCGTTTTACCCTAAATACAAGAGGTCACTGACTAGTTAGGTACTTAAACACGAAATCTTACTTACTTATATGATATGAAATTTTTGACGAGAGACCTATTTCAAATCCCAAGCCAAAACTATAATATTTTAAAAGTTACCAAAAGAAAGCGAATGGCGATTATAAAAATCGATTATAATAAATCTTTATTGTACTATTACTCTAATTCACTAACTTACATTAAGAATTAACTGAATTACGCGATTATTTTTACTTATAAAAAGGAAACGAACAGACGATTATGATAAAACTTTATTTTAGTATTACACTTCTTCACTAACTTATATTAAGATCTAACTATTTCTAGATCTAATATAAAGTAATGTATTTACTATTTCTTGATCTATTTCGATACTCTTAACATTCAGTTGACTGCTTTTGGGCAATTGACTACGAAAAAATATAGGAGGAGGAGGACCTAACTGTATGCAACCCATATACTTCTGCTGCCTGACAATACCACGCAACACACGAGTGTATTTTCATAAGTTTCTAATAGTAAATTCGCATTTTTCTTGTAATTAAACTACATACTTGCGGTTTTCAGATTTTTCCCTTTACATGTGCTGTAAGACACCGCTTCTTGCCAAATTTCATGAATCTAGGTCAACGGGAAGTAACCTATAGGTTTTGATTCCCTTGTGAAATCGCAAAATATGCGACATAAACGGTCATATATTTTGATCGCGTTGACTTACAAGTTTGATTTGACAGCTGAAAGAGACCGCAGACCCGAGTATTTGATACAAATTTCAACTTGTTACCTCTACGCGTTCCTGAGAAAAATGGTCTTGACAGACAGACAGACGGACAGACAGACGGACAACTAAGTGATCTTATAAGGGTTCCGTTTTCGGTACGGAACCCTAAAAATGAAGCAAACTAAATTCAGCAAGTAACCTTTTCACCCTAAAGATACTTTGACTGAAGCTATAAACTGGGACATCGCTTACGAACCCCCAACAGCAACGAGACTTTGGAATATCTGCATCCCTATTACGCCGTCAAACGCAGATTCGGAGGGCGTTTTACAACAAATTAGAAATAACAATGAATTCGTAAAATATTACATTCTCCCCCAATTTTCCTCTACTTCGCGAGTATAAATTTTCTTATAGAATGCGACATAATAGAAGAGGTTGATTTTTTTTAACTTACGTGAAACCAATATTTATAAAATCTTGGATCAATCCCTGATATTTTTAGGATATTTTTTAGATTATGTTTTTTACAAAGTAAATTATAAAACTAAATATATAATCTATTTTTCAGTTGTAGATATTCATTGTAGAGGGGTTTTGGAATCGGAACTAGAGGAACATAAGCAATACTAATGGGCGGATCAACTTGTGAAAGAAAAAGGATCGCAAAGATGTTCAGAAACATTCCCAGCATATTCGTTCTCGTTATTGGATTTGGCTTTGAGGGAGTTTCAAAGTTACCAACACCAGCCTTAGGAATTTACATAATAAGAATGTATAATATTTTCACGACATTTTTTACAAAGTTTACGAATAATTTGCATTTTTTAATTTACGATAAAAAAATTATATATTTATTCTTTTTATTTCACCTAAATTGCATATTATGTAAATTCATCTTTTAATGTAAAAATCCTCATACAACCAAAAATTTAACACATAAATTTTACACATTGATTCAATAATTTTATATTGCTGTACATATTAGTCTTTCCTTGTTTCGTATTATCTCATATTATACTCATATTTTCACTGAATTAATTATTAACTGATTACTTTAAATATTTGATTTTGTTCTTGTCAATCAAATGTAATAGTTCTTCAACAAGAATGATATGATTTTCAAACGATATTGTAACCAAGCCAATAAGGTTATACAGGGTGGGCTATTTAACGTGACCACCCCAAATATCTCCGTTACCTTTAGAGTGACGAAAAAATGTCCAAAGGCAATTTTATTGATTTCGAAAGGCTGACACAGTAGTTACAATTTCTTTTTTGTTAAGGTCATAGTTTATGCGTCCTCGAGGTCATCAATGGTTTTTCAAATGGGAACATATTATTTTTTTATCAACTCATTGTAGCCAATATTCAGACGAATCCAGCGACCCATGATATCATGACCTTGAAATGATTTGACAAGTGTATCCATTGAAAATAACTTTGAATAAACGTATCGAAAATGGTATTGTACAGTAAGGCAGAGAAAGTGGATATGCTGCAGCTAGAACGGCAAACTCTGCTTCTTCGTTTGTTTTAGTCTTGCGACGTTTAGATGTAAACATCGACGGGAAGGATGATTTCTGTCAGGATAAAGTTATGCATAAAGTTCCTGCGTTCGCACAGAGTTTCTGCCAGTCTCACTATTGAGACACTCACTATTAAGACTGGCAGAAACTCTGTGCGAGTGCAGAACTTTATGCATAACGTTATCCTGATAGAAATCATCCTTCCCGTCGATGTTTAGATCGAAACGTCGCAAGACTAAAACAAACTAAGAAGCACTGATTGCCACAGATCAAGCTGCAGTAGTTCATGATCCACAATTAAGTAGTCGGTAAATTGAGCACTATTCCGTTTTAAGAATATAAGGACGTCATAAATTCCATCCGTACCATATTTCCTTGCATCAAGAACTTAATGGTGCTGATTTTGGTATTATAGGGGTTATAATTGGTATAATAGGGTTCACTTGTGTTCTTACATTTGTTATAATAAATATACGGATATTTTGATTAACAATAAATTTTGGTGAAAAACCATATCAAGGTCATGATATCATGGGTCGCTGGATTTGTCTGAACAGTGGCTACAATGTCTTGATAAAAAAATAACATGTTTCCATTTAAAAAACCTCGAGGACGGTAAAATATGACCTTGGCAAAAAAGAATTTGCAACCACTGTATCAGCCCTTCGAAATCAATAAAATTCCCTTTTGACATTTTTTTCGTCACTCTAAAGGTAACAGAGATATTTGGGGCGGTCACGTTACATTATCCACTCTGTATATGTCACCAGTTATCATTTATATTCAGTATACTCTAACAATTTAATATGACTAAATACGTGCTTCAAAAACGTTTGTTTATTATCCAAAGATTTTATGAAACTACACGTTCCTTTGTGAACACTAATCGCGCACTTCGCGAAAACTTTGGTGCAAATGATCTTGTCTTGCTGATTGCTTCTGCATTTACTGTCCACCATCTCTGAACTCCTTCCACTGGCCGTGTTCCTTGCAATACAATTTCCTTGAATTAACTACTTAAGCCCTAACGCTTGAACATGAGAAGGAATTGATAGATTTGGACTCGGCAACAGTAGCTCTTTGCTTCTTCAAGGTTCTTTGCTTGCCATTCGACGCATGGTTGAAAAACTTGAGAATAATTTTGCTCTTCACGATGTGAAAATACCAGAATGATGTCTAAATGCCAGAACTGTTGAGAATATTGCTGCTGTAAAAGCTAGTGTTGCTGAGTCCAAATCTATCAATTCCTTGTCATGTTCCAACGTTAGGGCTTAAGAAATGAATTCAAGGAAATGGTGTTGCAAGGAATACGGCCAGTGGAAGGAGATCAGAGATGGTGGACAGTAAATGCAGAAGAAATAAAAAACACCTGCTTTCCTTTGGGGAGACGTCTGGGAAAGGTGCTCCACTGGATAAAGAAACATAGTGGTGGAATGATGTGGTTCAGGAAGCCATCAAGGCAAAACGACAAGCAAAAATGAAACGGGATGAGTCTAGAAATGACGAAGATAGAGAACACTACAGAAAGGCAAATAAAGTTGTGAAAAGCGCTGTAGAGAAAGCAAAGGCAGCTGCATGGAAGGAAGTCTATGAAAAACTAGAGACCACAGACGGAGAGCCCCCCCTGGGAAGCTTTTCAGAACCGCTAAGGCACGATACAGGGCTTCTAAAGATCTCATGCACATTAGGCAGATGAAAAATGAACAAGGAATTGTAATTCAAAATTAAGAGCATATTAAGAAGCGATGGGAAGAATATTTTGGAAAGTTGCTAAATGAGGAACATGCCGGGTTTTCGTTTGAGGATGGTATCACAAATCACTGCGTAACAACTGGCGTATGCAGGGAATAGGTTGTAACTGCTATTAGGAAAATTAAGTGTGGTAAAGCAACCGGCCCCGATGAAATTCTTTTTTGAAATTCCAGTGGAGGCTTGGAAATGTCTGGATGAAGAGGGCATAGATATGTTGTGGAATCTATTCCAACAGGTACTCCAAGAGGAAGTAATGCCCAAGGTATGGCGGGAGAGTACCATAATTCCCACTTATAAGGAGAAAGGTGACATTCAGGATTGTGGAAATTACATAGGAATAAAACTCATTTCGCACACAATGAAGATCTGGAGAAAGTTATTGAAAGTAAGTGTCGGGTGGAGACGACAATACGAGATGATCAGTTTCGATTTATGCCGGGAAAGGGAACAACATATGCTATTTTTGCACTTAGGCAGGTCATGGAAAAGCACAGGGAGAAGAGAAAAGAACTACATATGGTGTTCATAGTCCTAGAGAAAGCTTATGATCGGGTGTCCCGTCAGGAGGTATGGAGATGCAAGGGAGTACCGGAGAAGTATGTGCGCATTGTTAAGGATATGTACCGTGGAGCAAGGACACGAATTAGAAGCAGTGTCGGATCGTCAGATACTATACCTGTTCAAGTAGGTCTTCACCAAGGATTTGCACTAAGCCCCTATATTTTTGATCTTACAAGGATGTCTTCTCTGAAAGCTTAAGAGAACCAGATCCTTGGTGTATGCTATTTGCAGATGTTATTGTTTTATGCAGTACAAGTTTCAAGCTCTTCCCCGAGCTTGAATATAAACTGGAATGCTGGAGAATAGAGGACATAGGCCTTACAATCAGTAGGAATAAGACCGAATACCTGTGCCTTGGAGGAAATACAAATGAAACTAATCAGATGGATGGTAGCCAGCTACAGGCAAGGGACAGTTTCAAGTTTTTGGGATTCACTGTATCTGACGATGGCAATCTATATCTGGAAATTACTCACCGAATTCAGGCTGCCTGGTTAAACTGGAAAAGGTTATCTGGTAGTATCTGTGACAGGAGACTGAATATCTAAGTAAAGGATAAAGCCTATAAATGTGTAGTGAGACTTGCAATGCTATACGGAGCAGAAACTGTAGTTCCACCAATACGATGTCACATGTTCTACTGCTCAAGAAACCATCGACGTATTTCAAGAAAACTTTGGATAAGTAATGGAATTGTCCACTGACCTCCAAGAAGCTATGATTTAACTACTTTAGATTACTTCTTGTGGGGCTGTTTGAAATCTAAGGTATATGAGAGCATTCGTTCTATTGCACAGTCAGAGAAAATTAGGTTAAAAAAATACACTCGCGTAGATGAAGTAGATGTTTTAGCAATGTATTTTTAAAATCATTAATGTTATAGACTTTACTCTAAGATAATATAAAAATTTAGATTGTATCTGAAATAATTTTAATTTTATTTCATTTTAAAATCTTATTCTTATTGAAAAACCTTTTATATACTTAATGCATAATTTTCTGTCTACAAGTTATAAAAAGTCTTTAAACTGAGAGTATTTCCAAAATTATCGACTATAATGTTATGTCGCCTCTTATTTTAAGATAGATAAAGCTGGTATAGTTAGCATTTCCAATATAAATAGCATAATTTAAGTTTATACATATTATATTGTTGATACATATTGAGAAAATTTTATCGCACTCGCCGAGCCATTAACGAGCCCATATTAGTGCTTTAATGATTTCATTCTAGACGCAAAATAGAAAATAGTATATTTTGTAACTAGGCGGTTAGTTGTCAATTTGACGCGAGAGTGAAATTGGCCGCAAGAACAAGGCAACAGAGGGCAATTGACAATACCGCCCGTGTTACAAACAATATTTTTTATTACTCATGCGAGGGGATGTATCTTATAAGTTTAGGACTTATACCACAGGGGTCATAAAAAAAATGGATATAAAAACGAAGAATTTGGTTTTTCAATTGTCTCCGGTGGTGTGGATTCGTCATAAGAACTCTCCTCAGTCACCAGTATCACCATGTAATTTACACTCATTTTAAAAAGTTTTCATTAATTTTAGTGTAATAACTCATTCTGACCTAACAGAATAATGTTTCAAGAAAAAAACACATTCACTTACTAATTTAACTTAATTTGTTTTAAAATAAATAATTCTCAAAAAGTCTAATTTGAATCACAGAATGTTTTCAATATTTCATAAGCTTTTTAATACTCGTCCTCAGATCCTGGACCCAGATCAGTATTTCTGGCCAACATATAATTATCCATGTCAATGGATCGGCAGTTATTTATGGAATAACGCAACCTTTCTGCCATAACTTCTTGACTGGTGTAAGGAGGAAGGCGCAATTGGAAGAAGCAAGTCTGTGCTGTTGGTAAACCATTCACAGCTCTATCGACCTTCATCACCTTAAAAAAGACAAAATAAATTAGCACGAAAGTTTTTTTAAATATAAGCTGTGGGGTACGTGGGTGGGTAGCTCGTAGTAAAATAGGCCTGGGGGTATTTCGCAGAGAGGTTTAATATATGTACACAAATTTAAAAGGGGTGAACCAAAACCAAAATTTGTGTGGAATCTGCACGGCGACAGCGCTGGGTCCTGCTAGTTAGTGGAGCGACGTCCTCCTGGGGTCGGCGATATTCGGCTGAGGCCCAGCATATAGGGCTGCGGGTGAGCTGAGTCGATTCGACTGGCAAACTTCTCGTGCGAAAATGGTTCACGTCTAAGAGTCGTTAAGGCTTTGGGGCTTGCAAACATTCTGTCCTCACACGGGTGCAGAAAGCTTCAAGAATTGAGAGTGGTCACTGATCTTTCGCTTGCCAACGTTCTGTCCGCTCAAGGGTGCAGAAGTATCAAGGTAGAGAGATAGCACTACTCTCCTTTCTGCTCCATCATCATGTGTCCTTTGCTTCTTGACGGTCATTGAGCCTTCCGCTCAGCTGTTCCGTCGTCTTGGGGTTTGGTTGTCGTTGTTTTTTTTTTAGTCTGTTTGTTTGTCTGTGTCGTCTGTTGTTTGTCTTTCGTTGAGTTTGGGTTTCGTTAGCTTTACTTGATTACAGTTGGGTCCTGTTGTCTCGGTGTGGTTCTCGGTTTTCTTCGTTGCTTCTTCTGTGTTTCATCTTCTGTGGTTGTTCTCCAGGGGCCTGTGGTCCTGATGTGTTTGGTCTTCTCGTTGATGGTGATGGGTTGCTCTTCTTCTTGGTCGGGTTTACGCTTGGGGGCGGCTTCGGTGGGGCTGTGAGTGTCCATTGGTGTATTTCTTCTCCATGGGGCGGCTTCGGTTGTCTTTTCTGCGGCGGCTTCGTTTGTCTTCTCGGGGGCGGCGTCAGTTTTCTTTTCGGGGGCGGCATTGTTTGTCTTTTCGGCGGTGGCTACGGTTTTCATTTCGGCGACGGCTTCGGTTTTCTTTTCGGGGGCGGCTTCGTTTGTTTTTTCGGCGGCGGCTTGGTTAGTCTTCTCGGCGGCGGCTTCGTTGGTCTTCTCGGGGGCAGCTTCAGTTGTCTTTTCGGTGTCGGTTTGAAGGGATTTCTCGTTGGCGATTCGGGTCTTTTTCAGTTTAATTATATAATTTATCATCTCTACGAGGACGCTGTCGTCCACGGTGTACAGGTAGTCGGGGTCGAGGAATTTTGCTGCGAGAGCTTCGTTGGGCGTTGTCGGAATAAACGTGTTCATCTTGTGACAGCGGAGGAGCGAGTGTGTCCTTTCTGCTGGCGATGGGGCTGCTTTTATATTATTCTGTGAGGGTGTGGCGCCCGTCTCTGCTGCTGTGGTGTGCGTATAGGGGTGCGTTGCTTGGCGCGACAGTGGCGCATACGGTAAGGGTTGTACGGAGTGCTCTGGTACCACTGGCGCTACGTACGTACCCGTTACAATCTCCCCCTCAGGACCCTTAAGACATCCCGCAGAGGGTCCCGGACTAAGGCGTCCGGGGTATGCCTCTCTTTCGTATTGGGTAGGTGGGAAATACTTTTTTCTCGTTGCATTTTTGTAATGCAGACACGTGGTATGTGGCCAATGGAGTGGATGGTGCCTCTCTGGCTGCGATCTCGTAGGAGCAGGGTCCTTTGGCTGTCAGGATTACGTATGGTCCGCCCCGTTTTGGCGCAAATTTTGCCGTTGTTTTATTTTTCGTTCTGCTTACTGGGTGCGAGGCTACCCATACCAGCTCCCCGGGCAGGTATGGTCTTGCGGGAATTCTTTTGTTGTCTGCGTACGTTTTCCTCTGATCTTGCGTTTTCTCGTGTCGTTCCTGTGCTGCGCAAAAAGCATTGATCAAAGTCTGGTGAAAAGCCTGGTAGAAGGATATCCGTCTTCATGATACCCCTGAGGTCATGCTCCGCATCGCTGGGAGTTCCAAGTTCCCATCCGAACGTGTGGTATGCGGGGGTCATCCCGGTTGACACTTTCACGTCACTTTTTAATATTGAGGTATTGATTGTGTTTATTTTGTTTATAAATTTGTTTTTTTAATTTAACCTTGTGATATTGTATATTTACGTGTGTTACCAAGGTTATGTGGAAATACAGGGAAAAGTAGCATTTCTCGCATTAAAAAACGTGCGTCAAGAAGTACTTTTCAGGCATGAGTAATAAAAAATATTAAAGCAACATAATTGTAGATTTTGAAGCTGGGGCGAAAAGTTGTGAAGATGCGAAGTTGTGCGCACGATCGAAGTAAGGGCGCGCAATCGCTCAAGACGAGAATTGACAATTTCGCCCCTGCTACAAACAATATTTTTTATTACTCATGCGTGGGGATGTATCTTACAAGTTTGGGATCCAGGTGCCATCCAAAAAAATGGAATAAAATATGAAGAATTTGCTTTTACAATTGTCTCCGATGGTGTGGATTCCTCATAAGAACTCTCTTCAGTCTTCGGTATCACCATAGAATTTCCACACATTTTAAAACGTTTTCTTTAATTTTAATTTTTACTTTGTTATGAAAAAAAAATTCACGTCACTTTCACTTTTTTAATACCGTGGACTTGATTGTATTCATTTTATTTTTTATTTATTTGTTTATTTTAATGTAACCTAGCGATATTGAGTATTTGCGTGCGTTATTCAAATTATGTAAAATACAACTAATATTTTGCATTTATACTAAGACGCAAACACTAAGCACTAAGAAACGTGCACCAAGATAGTAATATTGTGCATGAGTAATAAAAATGTATTTATTGTATTCTTTTGTAATATTGTATTCTTTCTCTAAGGGTGCTACAAGTCCTAAGTAGGACCTGGATCTCCACCCACTGCCTACACTTGTGCTTGGTGTCTTGATCTTAGACACAAGTGTAGGGAGCCCTTACAGTTTTTAACATGGTTGGCGAGCCACTATTAGGGGAGTTTGCGTGGCTGATTTTTACTGTGATGACTTTGCCACAGCCATGCAGGTAGCTTATTTTTCCATGTTAGCGGAGGTGGAGGTCCTAGAAGGAAAAATCTTTCCTTACTCATCGACAACGACCAAATAATGTTCCCGTTACTATGCGTTTTTACTAGTTAGCAATTTATTCCATGGAAGCGCTGAACGTTCGAACCTGATTGTGTCAGTGATTTGAAGTATGTTGTCTGTCAAAATTACAATTTTTAAAATATTATCGGTAAGAAACAATTATTTTCTTGTAGATTCAACCGTATTTTAACATGCTTCGTAGATAAAATAATGTATGACACACATGTGTGAAAGGCGTTTGTGCACTCATTGTCATTAAACCACTGGCCTTCGGCTCGTGCTTTAAAACATCGCAACTCATACACAAAAAATCTTCTGCACTCTTAACAGAAATTATTTATTTGTATTATTTGTGTGATGTTTACCTTTTTAATAACTTCAGTTAATTGTGTTATTTGTTTAATAACGTTATTTGGTTTTTAATATTCATTAACAGTTTTGACCGCCAGGGATACGAGATTAAAAATAATTTTCTATAATATAAAATTAAAAAACACTGTTCTATAAAATGGGGAATAAGTTCATAAGCCAATATCTAAACTAGTCGAAGCTAATTTAAGCGATTCGAACTTATTTGTAATTAAAATCTGTTTGTTCTTTCGTTTAGCGTATTTTGTTTCAGTTGGTTTCTTTGTTTTCTGTTTGTTGTCTCAAAATTTTCTTTCATATTGGGTAATGATGTTTATTAAAACCGTCGTTCTTTTACTATTAGGACTACTTGTGTCCGAAATAAACATTGTGACTTCCCGAAATGATAATACTAAGTTATCGCGACGTAAGAGATTTGTTGCGTTTCCAGAGGGCTCCAGTGTGTCAGTAAGTTTTAATAGTGTTAATGAATAGGATAGTTGCGACCGTTACTATGTGGTAATCCATATACTGAATTGAAAAATTCACTATGTTTTAACCACACTTAATATGTAAAAATATTATATAACTTATTATTCAAAGTTATGTAAATTTAGATATTTAACACAACTGAGTTTCGACAGATGAAGATTATATTCAAGTGGTTTGCAAATTGATGGTTGATTGTAGTTATACTAAGGGTTTTTTTTTTGCGGCGAGAGCTGCCTTTCTTTACCTGGACACGATTGTGCAAGATTAAAAAGTTAACTGTTTTAAAGTTTTAATTATCATTTCCATCCATTCGTTTATTATTAAAAACCTCTTAAATAATGTAAGAATCCATATTCACATATTAAATATGTGATAGTTTTGAAATTAAAATATTGACAATTTCAATTTTTAATGAATTTTCAGATGGCAGCTTGTGTAACATTTACAACAATTTTTCATCTACCTGACACATACACTGAGGGTGTGAATTGGGGTATTTCTTACGACCTACCGAACAGCACTGGTTTTTCCAGGGGATATTTGGGGCCGCGATATGTAATGCAGCGGAGACGCCGCAGGGATTTGTATCGCCAGATAGAAGTTGTTATGGATTCGTAAGTACCTAACAAAAATTTTACTGTGTGTAATCGCGATGTTCTTCAAGGATGGGTTACAATGGTCGAGACTGTATATTCAGGGCTTTATGCGAAGCAGGAAGTTTGTTCAAAAGTAAAGGAGATAATATTATTAAGGAGATTTTAAGAATTCTCTTTAGGTTTGTTCCCTTTTTACAGTAAGCCGGTAATGGAATAAATATGTCGCGTTCTATTTTTATTACTTTAGATTTCCACAACAGAAAATCTTAGAATCTGAGCCCGACGAACACAAGGACTACCACGAGGCCCATCAAATTGGAAAACGTAAAACTGCAGAGGAATGCGAACTGATATATCCACGTTGTTCATTTTCCTTGGTAGACTTGGGTTTGGGATATTATACGGATTATTTAATTCCAACATTATAAATATTTAATAGTTTAAGAAACATAAAATCAATATAATAGTGCATTACGTAACACGAGTTAAAAGAAGCATATTACGCACTAGCGGAACAGTTACGCACCACCCGCGTAGCGGGGAGTGTGTATTTCCACATATACGTAATTGCCTTACAACTCGAGTCATGTACTATACTTTGTCTACGATCACACAAATTTTTTCCTGTTTAACAAGATAAATACAATTGATTTAACAAATTTATTTCTTATTAGGTACATTATTCAACATTATAATATACAAACAATTGTATTTTCATATTTAACTATCTCAGGATATTATTTAACTTGATAGAATTGAAAAGAAATATATTCATAATGGTTAATTAATGGTTATACCTTATTATTTAGTACTTACTTGTAGTTTTCATTAGATTTAAACTTGAAGAAACGTAATGTTGACAGCTTCGATGCGGATGATGTGACGTTTTATGATTGAAAAGATTGTTTGAGAATCACGGAGTACTGTATATAACAATCGTATCAACGTGCAGCTCTCAACGAATCGCAAACCAAAAACACTAGTGTGTTATCAATCATAACATCATTAATCGCGGACTGCTACATACGTGTGTAGTATTGTGTATGTCGTCGTGACAGGTAGACGTGTTCGAGCACGCTCGACATTCAATTAGCAGTAATTTAGTTTACTAAAATAGTTTATAGTTAGTTTAGTTATATTTAGTTTAGTGTATATATAAATATATTAAGTTTGGTGTAATAGTGATAGTGTGGACTATAGAGAAAAAGGCTCAACAGATTAAAACTAAGTGTTTTAGTGCTCGCCACGAGGCGATAACCCCGATAAACGATTAACAAAAACGGGTTCGGATCCCGATATACAGATAAATTTAATAAATTTAACAAATTTATTTATCTATTTAAAAGTAATTTAATATACGCATAGGTCTCCAATTAGCGAATCCTCGCCATGCGGTGGAAAACAATTTTCCGCCCATATTATTAACAACTCGCGGGACCCAACATGGAAACGCGACAACACAAAAAAAAAACACGGAGATGCCCATCTCTCAAAAAAAAGGGCCTGAAAATCAGGAGACGGTAATCCCCGGTTCCTGATTATCAAAAAAACTGATGGTAACAATTTTGAAAAAGAGAATCCATTTAAAATCAAGAAATATGCAGTATTATAGGTGAATGCGAATCCATAAGGAAGCTTAGAGACGGAATACTATTCGAGACCAGATCGCATAAACAATCAACTAGATTAAGCCAAATAAAGACCTTCTGAGACTGCTCAGTCGAAATCCAAGCACAAGGATCTCTAAACTGCAGCAAAGGGATAATCTACTGTTGGGACCTACTAAACGCATCCGAAAATGAGATATTAGAAGAACTAAAAAGTAGTAACGTCTGTGATGTAAAACGTATAAAAACGAAAAGAGAAGGTGAATTAATAAATACTCCTTCATTAATCCTCAAGTTTAATTCCCCGTCCCTACCTATGAAAATAAAAGCCGCATTCTACAACTTGGAAGTCCGAGAATACATACCGAACCCCCTAAGATTGTTTCGATGCCAAAAGTACCAAAAGTACCTCCAACCTACAAGTATGCGTCTGTAGGAATTCTCCACACGAAGAAACTCCATGTCGCCAGCCAATATGTATAAACTGCCAAGGAAACCACCTCGCAAACTCAAGAGAATGCCCAAAATACAAGGAAGAGGTTGCTATACAGAAAGTACGGACACAAGAAAACTCTCCTACCACGAGGCCAGAAGAAGTGAAAGTCACCAAACCGATAAGCAACATTTAATATGCCAAAGCAACATCATCACCTACTAATGTCCCCGCTAATGATATTAAAGAACTATCAGCAGCACTAATCCCAATCATAATTGAAGCCATAAAACAAATTATACCGAACATATTCGACCAAGCAAAAGCACCTCCTACAGAACCGATAATAACTGCTTCCTGTTCACAGAATCCACGACGAGAGAAATACCGCCTAGTGGAGTAATCCCGATTAGAGGGATATTTAAAGATCCGACCACTGACGATAAAGAAAAACGTAAACGAGGAGGCCACCCGATCCGATCTCCTTCAGTTTCTGACGAACTATCAGAAAATGAACCGGATCCCAAGAAGAACATGGGTGGACCAGAACAAAAGGATGGGAAAAAGGAAAGTTGAGAAATCAGGGACAATCCAGACAAAATTAATAATACCTAAACATCTTAATCAAAGCTTCTCTGAGTACCAAATAGAGCAATAACACAAATTTTCAAAGCTCATCAACGAACTATTCGTCCGAATCACCGACACAATAAACCACCGAATCAGATGCCTGCAACTGAATCTAGCTAAAACCAAATCAGCAACTATTGCTCTTTTAGAAAAGATATCTTGGGAGAATACAAATCGTATTCATTCAGGAGCCGCACTTTCACCGAGGCAAGGTTCAAGGATTTCCTGTCCATTATAAAGTCATTAAGTCATTTACGAATCCACAACCGACGACAACACCATCAAAACCACAATAATCATCACTGATCCACGGATCAGTGTGATTTTTATGGCAAAATACAGTAATAACTTACATACCGTCGTACTGATCGGCGGTAACTTAACATTCTTTGCTGTCTCAGTTTATTTGCCTCCTGACACTAGGACTATATGTAAAGAAAACACACATACCATACCATACACACACACCATAGCCTTCCAGTCGCAGGCGATATTAACGCTAAATCTCATAGTTGGGGTTGCCGAAGAGATGATTATCGTGGGAAGTTATTAGATACAATATTTTCAAAATACAACCTCGATATTCTCAACAAAGGCTCTGAACCTACTTTCGTAGGCCATAACGGCTCATATAGCATAGGCCATAGCGCTAAGTCGACCAATAGGCGATTGGCATATTCCTGATGACAACAGCCTGTCAGACCACAAGTACATTTGCTGGTCCATCGGTCTAGAAACAGAATTGTCAGAAGGTCTCCGCAGCTTCTGCACGAAAAAAGCAAACTGGAATTTGTTCAGTGAACTAGTTACCAAACGGATTCTTGATATCTCACCCCAGATTGGTAAGTGCCGTTCTCCCTAAGAATTGCATGCTTTGCAGAAGCCGTTAATAACTCCATTGTCAGGGCGGCCGTTGAATCTATGCCACGCCAGAAATATTTACAAAAATCGGTCCCTTGGTGGACCCCTGAGCTTAATTCCTGTCGGAAAGAAAATAACCGACTAAGACGCTTATACCAGAGCAGCACAGGACAAGACAGATAAGTAAACCCTATGAGTTACAAAAAAAACTGGACGAATACAAATGTTTAATCGTGGAAACCAAAACCCAAAAATGGCGAGATTTCTGTACAAATCATTCCAACGGGGACCCCTGGGGCCCGGTCTACAAGGTAATACGAGGACGGAAAACCAATTCAGGCTACCTCACAAGCCTAAGTAAGAGCATTTGAATTAAACATTAAACATTTGTATTCGTTCAGTTTTTTTTTGTAACTCATACGGTTTACTTATCTGTCTTGTCCTGTGCTGCTCTGGTATAATCGTCTTAGTCGGTTATTTTCTTTCCGACAAGATGTAAGCTCAGGGGTCCACCAAGGGACCGATTTTTGTAAGTATTTCTGGCGTGGCATGGATTAAACGGCCGCCCTGACAATGGAGTTATTAACGGCTTCTGCAAAGCATGCAATTCTTGGGGAGAACGGCACTTATCAATCTGGGCTGAGATATCAAGAATCCGTTTGGTAACTAGTTCCGTTTTTGAGTGTGATCAACACGTCTCTTGACCTGCACGGCACGAGAGCTATTGAAGGCCTTCTTTCCGGATGATCTCAAAACAGACTCAGTGGAACACTTACAGTCTACAAAAACAGCTCTAGAGGAAAAGGTGAACCCGACGACCCTTTGTTCACAATTCCAGAGATTTTAATGGCGATCAACGGTATAAATCCCAAAAAGACTCCATTCATAGACGGACTCTCATCGGATATTGTGTCAGCGGCATTTAAGGCTGCCCCTCAAGTTTTCCATAAACTATTTAACAAATGTGTAAGTTGTGGCGATTTTCCAGCAATTTGGAATCTACAACTAGTCAAAATAATTCCCAAACCACTTAGACAAGGTAGATCCTGTAAAGATTTTAGGCCCATAAGTCTTAAGCCTGTCATTGGGAAAGTCCTCGACACCTTGCTCATCTCCAGGATCGGTTACCATTTTGATAGTCGCAATTTACTTAGTAACAACCAATTTGGATTCAGAAAGTACGTAGGAACCACCGATGCCATAACCAAAGTAATTCAATCTATCAAAGACAACATTGCCCAGAAACAATATTCTGCCATTGTTGCAATTGATATAAGCGGTGCTTTCGACAATGCCTGGTGGCCTAACATTATAGAAAAATTAGTTATCAAGCAGTGCCCTAATAATCTCATCAGCTTGAGTAAAGATTACTTCAGCAACCGTAAAGACATAATCTCTGAACCAGGCTTATGAGAGGAGAAATCAGTCAGTAAAGGTTGCCCACAAGGATCGTAATCGGCCCCTACCTATTGGAATATTCTATACGACACAATTTTTGATTATCATCTTCCAATAGGGTGTAATATAGTTGCCTACGCAGATGATACCATGCTTATTGCTTCTTGTGGTAGTATAATGGGCCTAAAAGAGAAAACCAATCAAGCACTAGAAGTTTTATTAGCTTGGGCCAAAAATCACAAATTAATCTTTAATGATCGAGGCAATATTCTTTGGAAAAAATCCTAGGCAGCGTAGACCAGTTTTTACACTAGGGGATAACCAGATCAAGTGTCAGGATAATTTAAAATATCTGGGGGTCACAATAGATAGAAACATAAACTTTAAACTACACATTAAACAAGCTTGTGGAAAGGCCAAACAGTTGAGCGTTCAACTTGGCCGGGTGGCAAGGAAGGAATGGGGCTTAGACAAAATAGCTTTGAAACAAATTTTTAGCGGAGCAATTGAACCAGGATTATCATATGCCGCTCCCATTTGGCATAAGACTTGTGGAGTTAGGAAAAAGCTAAGCTCCTGGGCGTACAACGAGTTTGCATATTCAGGGCGGCGCAAGCTTACCGAACGGTGTCCACTGAGGTTGCCTGCGTTATCTCTGGATTTATATCTTCTGACCTCCGACTAAAACAGATTGTAGCTTGAGCATCTTATCCACCCCGCCTATTTTCGCTCCCTTGTCTACACTACGTCACCCACCAACTCACACCGAATAAAAATATTCACAGACGGCTCTAAAGCAAACGCAGGAGTTGGAGCAGCTTTTGTAGCATACAATGAAGAAGAGGAGTTTCATTTCGAAACATTTGGTTTGGCTGAGTTCTGTTCGATATTTCAAGCAGAGTTAATTGCAATTTACCGGGCATTAGCGTATATTCTTTCGAAACCTGACGTAATGGACGAATGCTCTATACTATCCGATACCAAATCTGCTCTAGATGCTCTTCAAAACATGGCCTCGCAAACCGAGATACTATTGGACACATGGCAGCTCTATAACGAGGTCTTACACAACACTAATCTAAGCTTTCATTGGGTGAGGGCACATGACGGCCTGGCAGATAACGAAAGAGCGGACAGTCTGACAAGACAAGCTTCTGGTCAAGACTCCACAGGCCCAGAACCTCAGAATTGTGCAGAAATTTAAAAAAAAGTACCAAGCCAGGCTATAAAACACGGGATCAACACCTACCTTAACAGGGAGTGGCAACAGCGATGGAATGCGTCAAGAACTGGTCTTTGGACAAAAAACTTTATCTTGCCTAAGGACAAGTGGATTAATATGCAGATCTGTCTCTCGCACCACGCGGTCCAACTTATTACTGGCCATGGAAATTTTTAGTCTTACCTACATCGCTTTGGCAAAAGGGCATCGCCACTATGCCAGTGCGATAAAGAAGACACAGCTCGAAACGTGCTTTTTTATTGCCCTGTCATCTCAAAATGGAGTCATGATTCCGAACTGAGTATGTCCCATGCAGGATGCTCCTGGCCACGAGACGAGGAGGAGTTAAGGAAAGTCGAAAAAAAAACAAGAAACGGTGGCAGATTTTTGACGAACGCGGCAAAAATCTAAGAAGATGGGATCATGACCTACTCATAACCAGAAACAAATAAATTTAATTTGACTATTCTATGTTAAGTTCTATGTCAGTCTAAGTTCTTGCTTCTTCCTATTATGTTATTAATTATGATGTAATAATTATTATGTACCAGCATAGTGTCCTTGTTGACAGAGTGCTGGCGACTATGAGTCCAATAAATAAATAAGCTGTACTATGATGTATGTAGATAGTACATGAACCGTACAATAATGGGCATTTACAATGGTAGTCGTAGATAATAGTCTTTACACACTTGTATCATAAACTACAAGTGTGTGAAAAAGGGCTTTTGTGCATGAGTTGCAAAGTTTAAAACACGAGCCGAAAGCGAGTGGTATAATCGTAATGAGTGTACAAAAGCCTTTCGTACTCGTGTGTCATACATTATTTTATCTACGAAGCATGTTAAAATAGCTACTATTTCTATCTACAAAAAAATAATTGTTTCTTGTCTATAATATTGTAAAAATTGTAATTTTGACTGACAGCATACTTCAAATCACTGACGCAATAAGTGTATTAGAACGTTCAGAGCCTCCGTGGAAGAAAATACGCACAGTAACAGGAACAATGTTTGGTCGTTGTCGATGTAATCTAGGTTAACCTAGATTTAATCTAGATTAGGTTATAGGTTAAATAATATTAGTTCCAGATCAATTCAGACTGAGTGGCCGAGAGTTCTTGATTAAAAATAATAAAATTAAATTTAATTTTAATATGCCTCAGAAAATTTATTTTCACAACGTCTATGTTTTTTCTTTAGTGAAGCGGGTTGTTGCCATGACAACAACAAACAGAAATCTTTTAATAATGGAAGTCCATTTGATTTACATTGAACTTTTAAGCACGATTTGGATACTTTTACACTTTATTATAATAATGGCATCCTTCACATACAATAATGTATTTATAAATGTGTTCATTTTGGTGTGTGAGTAAATAATAGTATATTTTCCAACTAGGGCGATAAGTTGTCAATTGGTCACAAAGGCGAAATTGCGTGCACAATGATTGCGCACATTCGCTCTAGAGGGTAATTGACAATACCGCCCGTATTGCAGATAATATTTTTTATTACTTATGCGAGGGGACGTATCGGTACTTACTTACTAATGCCACTGCAGCTACAGATTTGAACAAAATGGATGGTTAGATTTTACGATGGCGCGGTAGCACGACCTCTCGATCCGAAAGAAGAAAAAATATTGGATTAGCGTTAGATTAGGTTAGATTGAGCAGATAAATGCAGACCAAATATTGCGCGAGTAGGGAAAGATAGTTGTTTCTGGAACCACCACCACCTTATGGGATTTACATGTAAATCTAGCCCCTTATGGGGAATTACATGTAAATCTAGCACCAAGCCCCTTATGGGGAATTACATGTAAAATCTAGTATGGGGAAATAGTTCTGGACGTGTCCGAGCGAGTATGTCTAGATGGCGCTGCAAGATACGTGCACGGTGGATAGCGGGGATATTCAAAATGGGATGCAAGGTGAATGTCTGTGAAGGGAGGAGATTATACTTTACTCTGAGTTGCTTAAGTATCAGGGGTGTATAGTTGATTGTATTGCGATAGAAAGGGTTGACTTATATTAAATTGTGAAGCTTGCTGCTGCAATTGTGAGAATTGTCGATATCAGAGAGGTTTATAACGATCTATAATATATTTCTATAGTTCATAGTCATTTATTATAGTTCATTTCATAGTGTAAGATATCTTAAAATAAACATTTAACATTCCAAAACATTATCAATGCAATTATCAATGTCTAGTGCTGACAACAACTTTCCTGTCTCGACTTGTCTGTAAACGCATGTGGACCTAATAAATTATGAAGCGCGGTCTAATTAATTTCTTGGAATTATACTATGTTTAATTTAATAAACATATTAAGATTCTGATTTATCGGTAGTCGATTAGGCGCGACTGGACGTCTAGTGGCCTGAATTTTAGAACGGTTTTTAGGTTGCAAATCTGTTCCGTGCACGGACGGAATGGAAACCATCTGTGAGGACGGAATCCAGCTTTATATTCGCCAATCTTATGCTCGACTTGTTCTTGTACTCTTTTAAACAGGCATGTAGAGAAAATTTTGAAGCCGACTTCAAGGAGGGAGATTCCCCTGTAGATATTTACATCTGTTTTGTCTCCTTTTTTGTGGAGTGTGTGAATCAGAGCACATTTCTAGTCTTTGGGGAGTTTTTCGTTTTTCCAGATTTCCTGTATAATTTCTGTAAGTTCCTTGAGTGAATTTGGACCTAGGTTCTTGAGGAGTTCTGCCACAATCCCATCGCTTTCTGTTGCGAGGTTCTGTTGTTCTTTAATCGTGTAATGTTATTCAGAATTTCTTCTTGGTTTGGTGGAGGTGACTCTGGGTGACTGAAACTGGGGGCTGTTTCAGGAAATCTTTCAGTAGGTTCCGGGCAATTAAGAAGATCTGAGAAGTATCGTGCTAATTCTTTGCAGTTTTCTTCATTAGTAAGTGTCAATTTCCCATCTTTTTTCCTGAAGCATAGGTTCTGCGGGATGTATCCTTTGATTTTTTCTCTGAACGTTCTGTATAAATCTCTAGTTCTGTAGTTTCTGAAGTTTTCGTCAATTGAGTTCAGTTGTTCTTTATATGCGTTTTCTTTTTTCTTATCTGATAGTTTTAGATATTTCTTTTCGGATTTCATAAAATTTTTGTTCAGTTTTCTGGGATTTTTTACTATTGTATTTCTGAAATGCAAATATTCTAATCTCTAGAGCTTGGTGACAGATAGAGTTCCACCAGGCGTGTTTTGTGTTCATTTTAGGGGTACAATTTCTCGAGCCTTCTGTGTGATTTTAGTACAAAATTCTTCCCATGATTCCGCTGGTTGATTTTCCCAAGCTTCTTTTTGATTGGTAAGGGGAATAATTTCCGTATCAAATTTCTGTTGTTGGAGTTTCTTGGGGTAGTATTTTCTATGAGTAAATTTCACTTTAATTCTAGTCAGATAGTGAGCAGAGTCGATGTTTGCTCCTTTTCTCACTTGTACATCATGTACCTCTTTCTGGAGGGGATAAGAAATAGCTATATGGTCAATCTAAAATTCACCAATGGATTCAATTGGGGATCTCCAGGTTTTCTGTTTCTTAGGATGTTTCCTAAGGGACGTGGACATGATTTTAAGGTTGGATTGTTGACATAGTTCAATGAGTTTTGTGCCATTCTTGTTGGTAAATTTGTGTGCCAGGTAAAGTCAGGAAAGTCGGAATCCCCGAGAAAACAAACCAACACATGTTTCTATCCGCGAAAACCTCAAATACTATATACATATATATATATATATATATATATATATATATATATATATATATATATATATATATATATATATATATATATATAAGCAACACATATAACAAGCAGAGCGCAACACATATAACCTGAAGATGGCAACAACGAGATTGCCGAAAGCTTGTAAAAAGAAATTTGCAAATAGAACGCTGATGCAACCCCGAGAACATTAGAATTCATATATATATATATATATATATATATATATATATATATATATATATATATATATATACATATATATATATATATTCTTATTTTTATTAAACTATAATTATTTACGCGAGCGCGCTTATCTCGCCCTAAATCTATCCAGTGATCCAAGGGAGGGACTTTACAATTAATATTACACCTACATTGGATGAGATAGTGTAAGTAGATGGGAGAAATCAACAGTCTATCTAATCGTTCTATTGTTCTAAATCAATAAGGTCTATCTATACCAAGCTTGCTGGTTTACAAACTGGATTTATAAATTATCACTAGTTTAGAAACTAAACATTTTTAAATACGTAATTGCAATATATGAGGAACATTTTTGTTTGTCGTGTTTTTCTAAATTTTCACCCAAATATTTTATTTTATGGAAATGTAAGTTTTAACGCATCTAGAATTTTCTTATAACTATTTAAGACTTCTAAATTAGACAGAGGTTAAATTTGCTAGGAAAGTGTCATAAAATCATTTCTTTGAGGTTTGTGCTTGAAAAGTTTATTTTTACTTTTCTAATTTGATTACTTTAGCTATTACATGTTCTGGCCTAGTATTCTTAACTGGGCCACGTTTCAATATAACAATTATTATCTAACAAAAATACCGTATAAATGTTATAAATACCGTAAATTCTTAAAATCATTACCGAATTAGTTAACAATAATATGTGACATTATACAAGACTAGATAGATGAAACTAATTAGAAAATTCAATACAAACGAGACTAGGATAGGCAAAACTAGAAGGACAAGACTGAACAGACACGACTGGACAGACAAGACTGGACAGACAAAACTGAACAGATATGACTGGACAGACAAGACTGGATAAACAAAACTGAACAAATATGACTGGACAGCATGTAATTGTACACTTCGGGTGTAAACTGGGGCATTTATTACAATCTACCGAATACTGTTTTACCAAGAGATACTTACGGCTGAGATAGGTAATGCAACGGAGACGCCGCGCCGCAAGTAAGTAACAGGAAAAAAATTTGACTGTGTGTAATTGCGATTTTCTGAATAGATTACAATGGACTATATATTCAGACAATGTTGGATAGCTTTGAATAGACAGACAAGATTGGACAAACACGGATGAACAAACCAGATTGGCCAGACAATCCTGGACTGACAAGACTGGACGAACAAGTCTGAACAGCCGAGAGTGGGCAGACAAGACAAAAGACTAGACAGATAAAACTGGAGAGACAAAACTGGACACACAAAACTGGACAGACAATACTGGATAGAAAGGACTGGACGAAAAAGACTGGACAAATAACATGGACAGACACAATTAGACAAGAGAAGACTAAGCAGACAAAAAAAAGACATACAAGACTGGAAAGAAAGACATGACTACGCAGATAAAACTGGAAAAACAAAAATTTCTTGTTCGGAACAGAAGAAAAGATATTTTTCGGTATATCACTAGACTATAGAGGAAAATCTTTAGTTTTCTCTACTGAAACAATATATCCACTTCTTTTAAAATTTTATTTTCAAGTAATGGCTTTCAGTTCATTATTTTTTGTTGTTTCATGCATCGGCATAAATGTGACTTTGTGTGCCGATAGTCACGTCTTGCCTAGCTACAAGTTTTTATTTCTTCGGCTAATATCACAATATACTTATATTATTAGCGATAGAAACGAAAAACTGGAGACACAAGAAGTCGCCTTTACACGAAACAGACACATGACAAAGTAAAAGTCACTTAATAATATTGGATTTAATAAACTAAAGTTTAGAAGGAAGTGCATAGGTTTGTTGTTAAAATATTTGCAAAATGTTTTTCAGCAAAGGAAACTGTTGAATTAAGTATTTAAATTTCCCGCCTTACCATCTTGTATAAAGAAATGTATATGTCGATAATAATCAAAATAGTCTGTATAAATAAAAATAAAATATAACGTCATTATTTTTAAGGCATCAATAAGTGTTAGTTAATTACTAATATAATTATTCTAATTAATAGTGAAATAATTAGAAAGTCAACAGGTTATGGGCCCAGTAAGCCAAAGTTATTTGTAAAATTTTTTTGGCCAAAAACAACTTTCTGCCGGCGAAGTGTATCGACCTAACCTAAAAGCAGCGTGGTTCATTTTATTTTTCTCAAGTTGAAAAACTGTTCAAATTGTCAAGAAACCTAATCATAATGGCAAGTAGAAATCCTCTGACAATGATTGAAAAAATAGCTGGCCGAGAAAACTATAATACTTGGCGTTTTGCTGTAAAAACGTATCTTCAACATGAGGAACTTTTGGTCTGCATTGAAAATCCCAAAAACGTACGTAACGTATTGATACGAAAAAGGATACTAAAGCCAAATCAAAAATAATAACCCTGGTTGACGCAATCAACTATGTGCATATTCAAGAGGCAGAAACGGCAAAAGAAGTTTAGGATAATCTTTCCCGTGCTTTTGATGACTCAGGGCTTATACGCAGAGTTGGTCCACTACGCAATCTCTGCACAACTACACTCTCTGGATGCCTAAATATAGACGAATATGTGAGCAAGATAATGTCTACAGTACATAAACTCCGAAATATTGGATTCAAAGTTGATGACGAATGGCTAGGGACCCTTATGCTATTCGGATTGCCTGAATTCTGTGAACCGATGATCCTTGATATAGAAAGCTCTGGAATGAAGATAAGTGCGGACTCTGTTAAATCTAAATTGCTCCAAGAAGTGAAATCTGAAAACAATAACTTTGCTTTTACAACTGCGTTTGGTCCAAAAATCAAATATGTGAAAAAAAAATTCAACAAAGGTCCAAGGTGTTTTCAGTGTAATAAATATGGACACAAAAGCACAGAATGCTGGTTAAAAGCCAAAGAAAAGGTTGCTAAATCAAACAGTTCATATGCTGCATTTGTCACTCTCTGTGACAACAACCGTTCTGCTTGGTACATTGATTCCGGGAAAACCATGCACATGACAAGACAACACAACCTTCTTCATAATGAACATTCTCCACCTGTAGAACAGATCAAAGTTGCTGATAATAAGACTCCTCCAATAAATAGCTCCGGTGATGTGACTTTGAATACATTAAATGAAAAAGGTCAGTCAAATAAAATTTTATTTACAAATCTCTTGTACATACCAGAACTTGCAGTGAATTTAATATCTGTGCATCAAATTACAGAAAAAGTGGTCAAGTAAAATTTGATTCCAAAGGCCGTGTTATACTAAACAAATAAAAAGTTATTGTAGCTACAGCTACAAAAGTTAACAACATGTACCGGCTTAATATGAATACTGATTATGCATGCTTGTGCGATGTTAAACAAGATGATATATTTCTATGGCACCAACGAATGGGCCATTTTAACTTTCAAAGTGTAAAAAAAAAGAAAAGCTACAATATGACCTGTATCACATGCAAAGAAGGCAAGCAGTCAAGATTGCCTTTCAAGAGTCAAGTGTCACATACCACAAAACAATTGGAATTGGTGCATTCAGACTTGTGTGGCCGCATGGAAACACAGTCATTAGGTGGCGCTAAATACTTTTTAACATTTTTGGATGACCATTCTAAAAAAGTGTATGTATACATACTAAACAACAAGACTGAGGTTTTGTCAAAGTAAAAGGAGTTCAAGACCGAAGTAGAAAATCAAATGAAATGCAAGTAAAAACGCGAATTCAGTTGAAAAAAAGGTTAAACAACCGTCACATAAATATTTCTTCTCGCAATGTGATGTGATTTGACTTTTAATATATACATAATGGCCTTTAATCCCTTCTTCTAAATATAATAAATTTATATGTCGCTCCCTAATTTTAGTATTATGAAAAATTGGTCCTACTACACATGTTGTTTAGATTTAAATTTAAACTCCAAGCTATAAACGTTAGTGCTAATATTATTCAGCTGTTCAAATTTTGAAATGTCTTTAATTCTAAACGGGAACTCTAGTTTGTCATATTTTAAAATTGAAGAAATGTGGGGATATGATGCCGGGCGATGAGGATTTTCATTCGCGGGGTGTAACGCGGATACAATGCTCCATAGAAAAACAAAACTCGTCTTCATTTAGAATATTGATACATGCTTTCCTATCCCTAATCTCTTTTTGGCAGTTCAATAAATGACGACACACGTATTGGTTTATATTTATTGATATTAATTTCTAAATGGGAAATCTCCCTTAGTGACCAACCCGAATCTTTCTCCTGAAACTCGCTACATTTGGTTTTAATTTTGGCACACATACTGTCATAAATTTCAACAAAGTTTCTCATGATTATTTTCTGTTAAATGACTTTAAATTGATGACTCAATGACTCAAATGTATTCGAACTGATAATGGTCTGGAATATGTCAATAAACCATTCTCTGATTATCTAAAAGATGCTGGAATAAGACATCAGACATCAACACCATATACTCCAGAACAAAATGGAGCAGCAGAGAGGCTCAATAGGACGTTTGTTGAGAGAGCGAAATGCGTGATACTGAATGCTGGTTTGCCTAAGTTTTACTGGGCTGAAGCCATAAAAACTGCTGCATATATCATAAACAGATCTCCAACTAGATCCCTATCATTCAAAACTCCTGAAGAGGTATGGTCAGGTCATAAACCCAATGTTAGTCACATGAAAGTATTTGGATGTGAAGCTATGGTTCACCTGCCAAAAGAAAAACGAAAGACGTGGGATCCAAAAGCACAAAAGTAGATATTTATTGGCTACTGCAACAACACAAAAGGCTATTAGTTCATAAAACCAAATACTAGAGTTGTTATCAAGAGCAGGGATGCAGTATTCCTTGAAACTGTGAAGAGACACTACGCTGCACTGGAATTGTCTGAAACGGAAATTAAAACATTAGACATGAATTTAAAAAATAATGAAAGTATAATGTTAAACGAAAGTAATGAAAATAGCAGAGAAGAGTCATACAACTCGGATATTTCATGTGGTACTGTCAGAAATAAATCAGATTCAGATGAATATTTACCAGTTGTTGAAATTGATACTTATCCTCGAAGTAACATAACTTTAATGAACAAACTTACCTATGTTGTGATGAACGTTTATTACCTGAGGAAGTCCCCGAAACATACAAAGAAGCTATCAACTATTAATGCTGACAAATGGAAAGAGTCTATTAAAGAGGCACTTGAAGCCCATCGAAGGAATGATACATGGATATTGGTAAATAAACCTGAAAATGCAAATGTCATCGGCTCCAAAGGGATTTTTAGAATCAAAGATCAACCAACGGGTCCTCGCTACAAGTCCAGACTCTATGCAAAGGGGTATGCACAAAAGAAAAATATTTTGCTAAAGTAATTTACAATTGATGTATCGACTAATAACCAATTTGCTGATGTACTAACTAAGGCTTTACCCAGAGATAAATTTCAATTCTTGCGAGATAAAATTGGAATGTTAACATTAGATAAACTTAATAAGTAATATTTAAAAGTGTTCTTTCTTTATTGCTGTAATTGTATTACTTAGTTATAACATACACATGGAAGGCTTAAATTTGGCAGAAGGGTTGAGTCAGGTATTTAAATTTCCCGTCTTACCATCTTGTTTAAACAAATGTATATGTCGATAATAATCAAGATAGTCTGTATATATAGAAATAAAATAAAACGTCATTATTTTAAAGGCATCAATAAGTGTTACTTAATTAATGATATAATTATTCTAATTAATAGTGAATTAATTAGAAAGTCAACAGAAACTATAGAGTTTCCCCTAGGGATAGACATGATTTTATAGAAACGGAACCAGGTAAGATTTGTATATTTAATGTAAGTTTTTAAAATAGCAATAGTGTAGGTATGCAATATTAAAATTAGTAAGAATATTTTGTAGCTATGCTTATCGGCATAAAAGTGACTTTATGTGCCTCGCTCTAACTATTCACATCGAAGGGAAAACAAATTATACTTCAATATTTAAGACGACATTTTATTTATAATTAAAAACTACTTACTTTTCGTTTAGAGTATTTTGTTTGATTTTTTTTAAACAAGATTTTTATTCATTTATCATATACGATTGTACATTGATGAATATTAATTCTGCAGTGGCTGTCTTTTTAGGATTCTGTAAGTCCGAAATAAATATAGTGAATTCCCGAAATGGCAGCACTAAGTTGTCGCGACGCAAGAGATACGTTGCTTTCCCAATGGGCTCCAGTTTGTCTGTAAGTTTTCCTCCGTTTTATTTTTTTATATCCAATTCCCTCTTGTTAAAAACCGCTGACGCAATACACAATTCCTTATTTAAACATTAAGTTTCTTAGAAAATTTTCAACTTTAGCCATCTGATATGGTTTTTATTCGACTGTTTGTTTAGCATGTACAACAGTTTTCCATGCGCATCATGGAATCGTACACTTCGGGTGTAAACTGGGGCATTTCTTACAATCCACCGAATACTGTTTTTCCAAGAGATACTTACGGCTGAGATACGTAATCCAACGGAGACGCCGCGCCGCAGGGATTTGTATCACCAGATGGAAGATATTAAAGATTCGTAATTAACAAGAAAAAAATTTGAATGTGTGTAACTGCGATTTTCTGAATAGATTACAATGGACTATATATTCAGGGCCTTGCGTGAAACCGGAAATATGTTCTATAATAAAAGAGACAATATTATTAAGGAGATTTTAAGGATTCCCTTTAGGTTTGTTTTTCCTTATTACAGTAAGCCGGTAATAGAATAAATATGTCGCGTTTTATTCGTTTTATTGCAGGTTTCCGCGAAAGAAAATCTTGGATTCCGAGCTCGATGAAAGCAGGAAATACCACGAGGCCTATCAAATTGGAAAACGGAAAACTGGGGAGGAATGCGACCTAATATATCCACGCTGTTTGCTTTCCTTAGTGCATCTGAGTTTGTGATACTATTCGGATTATTTCACCCCTACATTATAAATCATTTTCACAATATAAGAAAAAAATCAATATACGACATGAACATATAATACTTCATTAATTAATAATAGTTCGTTTCATCGTAGTTTCGTCGGTTAGTATACAGTGCTAACTTGTAAACTACTAATGTTTCATATAACTATAGATCAATGCAGAATGATTAAAGAAACAATTATAAAGTAAGAGAGTCAGCATTTTATGGAAGAATATGTGAATATTTCAGAAGTGAAGAATGAGAAAATGTAAAACAAAATTGAATTCTTAATATTTTATCTATTTATATGTAATTAATTAAAATGCTATACAACGCATAAATGAATGTTTAAATTTAAAGCGACTCATCTATCTAGATTAACATTATTATTATAATTTATAAATACATTTCGTCGTGTCCCGCTTTGCATGTCTTGTTTTTTCATGTGTCTTCTGTGTAGTATTACCAGTATAAACCTTATGCTTATTCATATAATATAATCTGTGTAGATGAGTAAGTGTGTTATCCATATATGTTGTAGTCATAATAGTCATAATCCGTCAGATTGTGTAAAACGAAACCGTATCATGATCTGCCTACAGCTCATGTATGACACAAAATGACTAATAATATGAACATCAAAAGTAAGATTGTTTAATCGTAGTTATATACAATGTGCCGCATAAGATCGGTAATTTCGTAGAGTTGTCAACTACAGGAATAGGGAATATGCATATATTTTTTTATTTATTTAATTCACTTTTTACTTCGATATAACTTTGTAAAAAATATAAATACTTTGAAAGTGTAGCGGCAAGGAGCCGTTACATTTTTATTTCTTTGTTTACGAGAGGATTACAATAATTTCCGAAAATATTTTATTAGGGTCGGTAATGTAATCCTCGACCAGATTAAGAAATATTTGTATTTTTAGTTTTACGAAGGCATTGCGGGGATTACCCAGGTATTTTCGGAAGTTTTTCGGAAAATATTTTATCAGGGTCAATGGTGTAATCCCCGAGGCAATTACGACAAGATGTTTTTCCCGAGAATCGGTAATCGCCAAAACAACAAATTGCCGAATAATCACCCCCAAATGAGGGACCAGTATACCTGGAGATAATATAAATACCTGGACCCCCGAATAAACAAGACAGTTCGATCCACACGAGTTCCGTGAAGACAATCAGACGCAAACAGTCAAACAAGACAGATCAACCAACACAGTCAGGCGCAACCAGTCAACAGTTCGATCCAGACAGTCACGGTCCAAACAGTCAGGCGGAACAGTCTGCAAGTCCACTCAAGTTCCGTCCAGGCGGTCAGGCGCAAACAGTCAGCAAGTCGACTCCAGTTCAGTTCAACCAACAGACGCGACCAACCAACAAAATCCAGTCAGTCCAGCCAGTGGACTCAGACACACCGGTCCAGCCAGTGGACCCAGTCAACCAGACTCAACCAACAGTCAGTCAACCAGACCAGTCGATCCAGTTCAGAGAGTCCAGCTCTACTCAGTCCCTGAACAGTGTTTGTATCTTTTGAACATTTGTGTGTATATATATATATATATATATATATATATATATATATATATATATATATATATATATATATATGTCCATGTAAATAAATTCCTCTGCAAGCCATGAGTGATATATTTATTCTACCGCGTATCACACCACAAAAGTCTTCAAAATAATTTTTAAAATAATATATAAAATTCTGATTAAGTTCGACCCACAGAGAACGCCCACATTTTTCTCGCGATTTGGATGGCGTCACAGTGCACGTTCAGTTTTGTTTACTATATGCATAGACAGTTAGTTATGCATAGACAGGTTAGTAATCATTTTCAGTTTTAATCGCTACTTCTATAATGGAATAAGCTAAAATATTTTATAAATATTGTCTAGTACCGGCATGCCAACAACAAGAATAACAAAGATTGTTTCTCTCGTTATTAAGCAACTTTATTAATTTCTATTAATCGATACACTTCGATGCTTGAATCGATGCTTTTGAAAATGGAAATGACTTACAATTAGTAGTTTTACTAACATTTCACTAGTCAAAATTGGATAAACTTATGAGATTAAAAATGCTTACATTTTGACCTGTTCATCCAAGATTAGACAGTATTAGGCAAGATTATATATGGCTAAACATGACTAGATATGGTAAAATAAGACTAAACAAAACCATCCATTTCATAGATAGTAGTAGCATAGTTTAAAGCTAAATTTAGCCATATTTACCAACATTACTAAAGTATGTCGGCGCCGGCCGTTGGACATGAAAAGCACGTTTGTTGTATTTTCAGTATGAAGATTTGACTGATTCACTAACATGACACAACATATTACTGAGAGCAGTACAGGAAACCAGATTTACGGACGAACATGCCATCGAATCCCAAGGCTACAGAATCCTCAAAGGAAAAGTGGGTGAGCGGGTAAAGAAGAACCAACCGCAACGGATAACAATTGGTGGATCTGTGTAGGATGTTTGGATTGCTCATAAAGTCTACTGCCTTCAAGCACTTGCCAAGGATGTAGAAGACTTGGATTTCACCTAATACCAACCTGGGTAAATTCCAGATAGATCGTGTGGCCTTATCACGAAAACCTCAAAAGGAAATACAAAACATGAAGGTACTAAGAAGCACCAATCTGGACTCAGGCCACTACCTCTCAAAGATCAAAATAAGACTCCAGCCTAGAAACACTACATTACACAGAACCTTCAAAATGGTAAGATTTGACGTGAAGCGACTTAAGAACAGTCAAGAAATAAGTCAGAGGCTGAACAATACAGATCTAAACAGCTGGGACCAACTCAGACTGAGACCAACTGACACCAACCTCTTGTCAAGGTGGCCAATGAACTCGCCCCTCTCGCTAGAAGAAGGAAGCATCCGTATTGAACTGAAGACTGTGACAATGCAATAACCCAAAGACAGACAGCCTAGAGAGATCGCCTTCGGGCGAAGTGGAATTCTAAAAAGCCCAAGGAAAATTTTCATAAATTTTTTGAACAATGAAAGGTTACAGCCAAGATAATTCGAGGTACCAAAGGTATTTCGGACGAATTTCGGAAAATATTTTATCAGGGTCAATGGTGTAATCCCCGGGGAAATTACGACAAGATGTTTTTCCCGAGAATCGGTAATCGCCAAAACAACAAATTGCCGAATAATCACCCCCAAATGAGGGACCAGTATACCTGGAGATAATATAAATACCTGGACCCTCGAATAAACAAGACAGTTCGATCCACACGAGTTCCGTAAAGACAATCAGACGCAAACAGTCAAACAAGACAGGTCAACCAACACAGTCAGGCGCAACCAGTCAACTGTTCGATCCAGACAGTCACGGTCCAAACTGTCAGGCGGACAATTTCGTAGAGTTGTCAACTACAGGAATAGGGAATATGCATGTATTTTTTTATTTATTTAATTCACTTTTTACTTCGATATAACTTTGTAAAAAATATAAATACCTTTGAAATACTTTTCTTTGTTTACGAGAGGATTACAATAATTTCCGAAAATATTTTATTAGGGTCGGTAATGTAATCTTCGACCATATTAAGAAATATTTGTATTTTTAGTTTTACGAAGGCATTGCGGGGATTACCCAGGTATTTTCGGAACTCGCCCCTCTCGCTAGAAGAAGCAAGCATCCGTATTGAACTGAAGACTGTGGCAATGCAATAACCCAAAGACAGACAGCCTGGGGGAAGTGGAATTCTAAAAAGCCCAAGGAAAATTTTCATAAATTTTTGGAACAATGAAAGGTTACAGCCAAGATAATTCGAGGAACCAAACGAAACTTCACACAAAACCAACTAACCAAAATCGAAGATAGTTTTGCTAAGGATAACTCCAGAGATTTATTAGGAGCCTTCAAGCAAATACTCAGAAAATACGCTCCGAATAGCCTCCACTTCAGAGACTCACAAGGCAAACTGGCTTACAACGACAAGGGCAACTGCCACCTTTTGGCTCAGTACTTAAATCAGTACTCGGTACTTAAAAATCTACTCAACTGTGACCCACCCAGCAAAGACTTCGACTATAAACAAACCAAACCTGGACTCGCTGCCACTTTCATTGAAAGAAGTTGGCCAGATCATTCAACTTCTTAAGAATAGTAAGGCAGCTGGAGAGAATTCTATCGTTGCTGAACTGTGGAAAGGTGCTGGAAACAATGCCGTGTGCAAGCTAACTGAGATCATCCAGGACAACTGAGAACTCGGGCTCCCTAGTTGGGGGGTGGGGATACCTGAAACCTCGACCGAGAGCGCCCCCCAGTGGCGGATAGGGGAATGCTCGCCGGCTCTGCATCCAGCAGGGTTGGAGGGTAAAAGACAAATTAAATACGCTCCCGCGGACCAACAGGCTTGCCCAGAGGGGAAAATCCTCTTAAACAAAAAAAGTTCCCTACACCCTGTGGCCCGGGTCTAGGAGGGTCAGCCTTACACGCTATTAGCGTTATAATATGGGTTATAAAGAGAATAGTAATATACCCCAGGTGAGGAAAGATCTCACCTCTGGTTCCGACTGGGTGCAAGGCCCGGTGGCCAGAGCTGGTCCCAGGGATTCTGGGGGGGATCAATCACACAGCTTGAATACACACGAAACAGTGGATACAACGAATACGAACAAGGCAGTAAACAGAGACAAGCAAACGGATACGGAACAACAAAAGAAAGCAATTATACAGGCGCAGGAGGACGAGTATAATAATATATTTGGGAGAAAGAACTTGCTAGTGCGAAGCCCGAATAAAACACTTACAGAACAAAGGTCATCAAGCGAAGGGGACATGATTGAATTAATAACGACAAGCCCACAGTACGTGAAAAGTGGCATTAAAAGGGATAGGTGGGAAGACACGGAAAGCCCTGGAGACAGTAGGAAGGGAGTGGACAGCGCATAAAAAGCATGGAGTGATATGGCAAAGACTATAAACAAAATGTACAACTTCACAACACAAACAAGAAACACTCATAAGGAAATAAAGGAAATGGCAAGGCACCTGAAAATACAAATTGAAGGCAGAAACAAGCCGAAAAAACAAGGCCAGGAACAAAGAGACGAGGAAGATGAGCAACGGCAGGAGACAGAACACCGTAAAAAAGTCATACAAATACAGGAAAGCATTAAAAAACTAGAACGAAAGGTAGAGGAAGAGAAAGGAAAGCAACGAGAAATCCAAAACCAAAACACACAGCTAAAAAACAAAGTGGCAAAACTAGAAAGAAAAGCGCGGGATATGCAGAAAGACAGCATAGAATGGAAGAATGGAAGGAGGCAGAGAGGAAAGAGAAAACTTAGATCTCAAGAACTTATTAAACGAGGAGACAAGGAAGAGAAAAGAAGAAGAAAATAAAGTTGCAGCACTGGCAGAAACTATCAAAGAACTTAAGATGGAGACCAAAAAACTGCATGACAGGTGGATACGCTGGAAACGGAGATGATAGAGGGGAAAAATAGACAAGAACAAGAGACAGTGAATAACATGGAACCTATAGGAGAAAGAGTAATAAGAATAAAGCACATGCTAGAAACGGCAACGGAAGAACAGATAGTAGCAGAAATCATAAAAGAAGAATGGCCAGACAAGGTGTTCGAAAACACGGAGATAACCGAAGGGAAAATTAACACAAACGAGGAAGGAACAATAATAATCGGAACAGGAAAAGGCGGGAGACTACCTAACAAAGGAACACTGAAGGAAATAGGGGATATGTACCCGGAAATAAAAGAGATACCAGAAGAAGAAGAAATCGGAACTATAACGAGAACTATCACAAAGACAGATGAAAGCACAAAGATAAACGAAATTATCAGAGTGAGAAACGAAGGAAGAAGCGATGCAGAATACATCAAAATATTCAAAACAATTGCGTTACAAAGAAGGGAGAACCAAACCAAACTGAAACTACAAAGGCTACAAGGAGTTGAGCTACATAGGCTAAGGAAGATTCTGGAGATCGCTCTGAGAAGCACAAATATCAAAATAGAAATATACACATATAACAAAGAAGAGACGAAATGAAAGAGAGAGAATCAAAAGAAAGACGAAGCAATGGTAATAAGAAAAGAAGGAACAACATACGCGGAATTACTTAAACAAGTAAAAGGAGAAGCCATCAAGGTAAACACAACAAGAAACATAAAAACAATTAGGAAAACAATAAAGGGTTATCTACTAATCACAGCGGAAAGAGGCAGTAAAGTCTTGGAAGAAATAAAGGACTCACTTAAAGACCAGAAAGGAATACTTACACGAATTAAAGGAACAAACGTCAAAAGAACGATGTACTGTATAACGGGCATAGATGAAATAACAACAATACCGGAGATTGAAGCAGTAGTTCTAGAAGAAAGCACAGAGAAGTTTGAAGTAAAGGTGATAAACACAAAAAGTTTCCAAAATGGATATCAAAGGACACTGATAGAGGTGACTGCGAATAACTGTGATACAGTATTCCAAAAGAAAGAACTAACTATCGGGGCATCACGATACCACATAAGGCCATGAACAGTACTACGCAAGTGCTACAAATGTTGGGAGTACGGGCACATAACACATAGATGTAGAGGGCCGGACAGAAGGAAGGCATGCTTAAACTGCGCGGAGGAAGGGCAGGAGCAGCGTAGTGCACAAAAGAGGCATACTGCCCAATTTGCAATAAAGCAGGACATAGAGCCAATAATAATAAATGCCCAAAATACATGGCAGAATGGCGGGCACAGCGAGAAAAGGAAAAGGCCCAAAATTCTTAAAATACTGCAAGTAAACGTAGACAGAAGCGCAGCAGCGCAGAACCTGGCAGAAGCAACATCAATCAAAACAGGAGTAGACATATTGATGATAAACGAGCCAAACAAGAAACTAATAAGAAACCAAAAGTAGCTGACGGACAAAAGAAAAGTCACAGCTATTAAAATTATAAACAAAAAACAAATAACAAGTGGTGAAAAGGGCGAGGGATATAACTGGATGATAGTAAACAACATAAAAATAATTAACTGCTATATATCACCAAACAGCGGATATGATGCCTTCGCTAAATATCTAAACAACCTAGAAACCGAAATTAGAATAACCAAAGGTGAAACTATAATAGCCGGAGATTTCAACTCTAAAGCACCGGCTTGGGGATCCAAGAAAGAAGACCGCGGAGGACGAGCGCTTGAGCTCTGGATAGCGGCAAGCAAACTAACAGTTGCCAACGAAGGAGACGAACCAACCTTCGAAAGAAGACAGAGCAGATCCCACATAGATATTACACTCTGCACCTAGAAACTGTCAGGTAGAATAAAAAACTGGAAGGTACTAAACGACGAGTCGCTCAGCTACCACAAGTGCACGAAATTCATGAAATGGAGACAAGAAATACACAAAACAGGCAGCCAATAAGAGGGTGGTGCTACTACAAGCCGGACATAACAAAATTCAAGGAATCACTTAAAGAGAAGACAGAAAACAAAGAAATAATAAGCGCCGAAGAACTTATCCATGCCGTGACATACAGATGCAATAAATCAATGCCTAGGAGAAACAATGAAAGAAACAAAAGACCGGTGTATTGGTGGATAACTGAGATAGCCGAAACAAGAGCACGTTGCATCCAAAAACGCAGAAAGTACACAAGAGTGAAAACAACTACAGACAAAGAGGCCGCCAATATAGAATACAAGAAATTCAAAAAAGACCTGAGCATACATATAATGAAAAGCAAAGAAAAGAAGTGGCGGGAACAATGCGAGAAAGTAGAAGAGGACGTATGGGTGCTTGGGTAGAAGATAGTAATGAATAGAATTCGAGGAGCACCAGAAAATATTGGAATCGAAAAGAAAAGAGAGATATACAGCGCACTGTTCCCAGAGAGAGATGAAAATCAATGGCAGGAAATACAGACAGCGGTAGTGCCGGAATTCACCATAAAAGAGCTTGAAAGGGCTGCTAACAGAATGAAGACGAAGAAAGCCCCGGGGACAGACGGAATACTGCCGGAAATAGTAAAGAAAGTAGTGGAAATGAACCCCACAGTAGTACTAAAGGTAATGAACAACATCATAAGAACAGGGAAATACCTAAAACAATGGAAGACGGCACGCCTAGTACTTATACCCAAACCGGGTAAAGAAACTGCATACAGACCACTGTGCATGCTGAACACGTTCGGAAAACTGCTGGAGAGATTATTAGCAGAAAGACTTATAGAGGAAATCCGAAAAAATGGGGGCTTCGCTGATAACCAGCATGGATTCCTTAGAGGTAAATCAACGCTGGGTGCGATACAGAAAGTACTAGAGATAGCAACGAAAGAAAATGAAAAAAGTAAAAAAACCAAAGGATACTGCGCATTAGTAACGCTCGATATAAAAAATGCGTTCGAATCAGTATCGTGGAGAGAGATAATAAACGCATTAAACACAAAAGGAATACCGCCCTTTCTTACAAGAATTATACAAGACTACTTGAAGGACCGTACTGTCGAACTGGAACCGCAGGATGAGATGGAGATGACAGCAGTCGTACCACAGGGCTCGGTCATGGGACCGATCCTGTGGAACCTCGTATATGACGCACTACTAAGAATAGAAATGCCGGGAAACGTAACAACAGTGGCCTTCGCGGACGAAGTTGCAGTGGTAGCAACGGCCAGAAGCGAGAAACAACTAAAGGAAGAAATAGAAGAATGCATTGGACGGATGGTGAACTGGATGGAAGGTGTGAACCTGGAGCTGTGCACAGACAAAACGGAAGTAGTGCTACTCATTGGGAAAAAAAAGAAACATGGTGAGTTTTCCATAGAAGTTAAGGGCGAAAAAATAAGGTCCAAAAAAGAAACTAAATACCTGGGTATAATCCTCGATGAAAAAATAAGCATTGGACCTCACATAAATTATATCTATAAGAAAACCAGTAAAGCAACCAAAGCACTAATTAAACTGATGCCAAGAAAGGGGTAAGTGGAAACCAACAAAAGAGAATATTAGCTGCGGTAGTAGAATCTATAATCCTATATGGGGCGCAAATTTAGAGAGGAGCTCTGGAAACACGAACTTATAAGAAAAAATTAGACAGCCTACAGAGACAAGTGGCAATTAGAGAGACAGGAGCGTACCGAACAACATCGCTGGAGGCCGCAAGGGTAATAGCAAGAATAATTCCCATCGAACTACTTGCAGCAGAACGGGGAATGACGTTCCGGAAAAGTAAGGAGGAGAAATCGCTGGAAAGGGAAAGAACTATTGAAAAATGTCAAGGCAAATGGAACGAAACGGACAAAGGACTGTAGACCAAAACGCTTATCACGGACATAGAAAAGTGGTACAAACGAAAGAATGGAAATACAAGCTACCATCTAACACAAGTTCTAACAGGACACGGATGCTTCGGCACATACTTTACAAAATTCAAATTACAGATGGAAGAGGAATGTATATATTGTAAAGAGAAAGATGATCCGGAACACATCTTCCTTTGTGAAGAATGGACGCAAGAAAGAAATCACGTAGAAGAACAATAGGGAAGGCAATAACAAAAGAGAACGTAATTAAAATAATGATAGAAAGTGCAGACAATTGGAAGTACGTAAAAGACCACTTTGATAAGATAATGACGAAAAAAGACCAAGCAAGAGACAAATTAAAGAAGGAAGAAGAAGAGGGCAACAGACTCTCCCCTTAACAACTAGGGCGACACTAGTCGTCCGGGCTGCCCACCCTGAAGGAATGCGTAAGCGAAACCGGGGAGGAGCATAGTAAGCCAAGTGGAAGTAGGGGTTTAGTGGGTGAGAGCCCCACACACAGGCCTGAAGAGTTTCCCACAAACCACCATAAAAAAAGGACAACTGAGAAACTGAGAAATCTGCTCTGTCCCATCCACTCAACAAAAAGGGAGATTTTACTGATTCAAACAACTACTGTGGAATTTCTCTCGTCCCGGTAACATACAAGATTCTCTCGAAGACGTTACAAACAAGGGCAGAAAATCAGCTGGATTGTCAACTGCGAGAATACCAGGGGGGCTTCAGGAAGACCAGATCCTGTGTTAAACAGATCCTCAATCTTAAAACAGTACTTGCATACTCCAAGATGAGAAACCGCAAGGTAGTTGTCACCTTTGTTGATTTTAGGAAGGACTACGGTTCCATTGGTAGAGAAACGCTTAAGAAAGTACTCCAGGAACTAAGGCTTAACAGCAAAACCCGCAGACTCATCCTAGAAACTTTGAATCATTATCCAAGAGAGTCAACAAGTTGGAACTAGCCTATCGACTGACTAAGAACACAATAAGAAATGCCTGTCGCGCAACCTGAAACTTAAGCACTACCCATCAGTCTTACGACCAGAAGCCCTATATACCATGGAGTGTCTTTCCTTGAACCGAAGAGGTCTGGTAGAGAAATTGGAAATCAGAGAGAGTAGAATCCTCAGGAAGATCCTAGGCCCGGTAAAGGAATATGGGAAATTCCGAAGGCGGCATAATTCTGAGCTCTACAAACATATTGAGATGCTCTCTGACTGTGCAAGGAAAAAAAGGAGAGCTTTCTACGGCCACGTTGCAAGATTGCCTCCAAACTGACTAACCAACCGTCTGTTCACCTTCTGGCAAAACAAGAAGGTTCGTACCACTTGGTTGACAGGAACCGAGACCAAAACAGACAGCCTATGAGACTCACCCTGTAGGAAATCTGTAGATTTCAGGAATAACCCCAAATGAAAGGTACCCCCTGGACAGAAGAGAGAGAGAGAGGAGTTACACCGGCAGAAGATGCGACAAGACTGGGCAAAGATCAAAGCCCAACAGTTCAACAAGCGTGGTCCAAAGTAGGCCTATTCGAAAGAAGACGTAGGCTACATAAGATACAGGCTTAGTTTTGTTTATCCAAGATTATGCAGGAATAGGCAAAATTAGGCAAGATTTGTCAAGGCTAAACATTACCATAAAGCTGAAAAGGATTAAAAAAGACAAGGCAAGACTAAAGAAAACTTAATAATATAAGATATGTATATATATATATATATATATATATATATATATATATATATATATATATATACCAAATATATACCAAAATCGTACTAAGTAATGGAAGACTACAGGAATATGAATATCGCACTATCACACAGTATGAATATCGACTTCGATAAATCTCATTATATGCCGTGTGACGTGATGCTTCGATTCGACTAATGGTGATGCGTTTCGCAAATTTTAATTTTGCTCGCTTATTGTGCACTTTTTGACTAAAGTTTTATGGAATTGAGTACAAACTAAGTGAGAAAATAATAGTTTAGGTGCAATGTCAAAATCTTAAGGTATCGCGGGTAAAAAAAAACAACTAAACTAATATCACTTGCACATTCCCTATTGTCGGTAGATCTTGCAATTGCTCTGTTTTACATAATCTGATGGATTTCATTATGTAACTACGACAAAAATAAGAGATAAATTAAATAATTTTTGAAAAAGGTTTATAATGTGAGAATATCTTCTACGAAAATTCATCTGTCTAAAAACTAACTGAGTTTAAGCTAATTAGTCTTATTTATAGTCTCATATTTTCCTAATGGTTTGATCACGCACTATAAAATAGATAAATTACTTGCATGGAGCCAATCCATCAACGTCACATTAATTAAGCTGCATCTAAGATTAATTTCTCTTAGTATTGGAATAATAATAATAATCCCTTTGAAACTATAAGGGGATAATTTTGCTTCAATGAATTGGTCATAATTTACAAATTCATTTTATAAAATATTAATTATAAATTGTCATCGGTTGAGAAAATACTACACAATCCTGAAATGCTTCATTAGTCCCTTCACACATTACGAAAGTAGGTTCTCTACGTTTTACATTTGTCCTTGCAATTGGCAGATGAAACCCAGCGAAAGGTTTTTTGATGATATGGTATTGTAGAATCGAATTTTGCCACAAAGAAATGAACAGTTTATCTGATTATGCACGAGCTTAGTGGTAAATTGTGCACAGCAATGAATCTTTCTATTTTCTGCCTCAGGATACACTTCAAAAAGTCTAGTACTAGTAACGTATTTCTAAAAACGACAGTAAGTTTTGTCGTTTTAACGCATGTGATGCATATGCGGGATACCACATGAGAATGGTATTCGGTAAGTTCACCGTATTCGTTTCACTCGCGGAATCTTCACCGTAGAAACTTTCACCGCAGTAACTTTCACCGGTGAGCAGTTGCATCTCTTGGAGTTTCGCTATTCGGTAATTTCACCACATGCAATTCAAAAATTACATAAACAAAAATATTGGAAAGTAAATGATATAAACGTATGCGGTGAAAGTTCACTGAACACACCAGAATAACTACTACATTTTGAGGACATAAGCATAATAAGTTATTAGGTTACATTAGGTTACTATTTGGGTCCCTAAGCTGAGAAAATTGATTTGAAAGTACAAAAATATTTTTTTAAAAAGAGCTGAAGAAGGTAATTCTTAGAAATCTACTTGGAAGAGTATCTCCTCTGGACAAACCACGGTGATACCATTTACTAGAAGGAGACTAAACTGCCTACAACCCTTATTCTTAGATGGGAGTTCAGTAGAATACAAACAGGAGATAAGGTATCTGGGTATCACACTAGATAGCAAACTCCTATGGAATAGACACGCTGAGGCAGCGGTAGGTAAAGCCAAATGCGCCCAAATGGTGTGCAGAAATCTGGCATGAAAAACGTGGTGTTGTAACCCCACAATCCTGCGATTGATGTACACCATGATAGTGAGACCTGAAATCACTTATGGGGCAGTTACGTGGGGAAGAAGAACCAAGCTGGCCTATATGAGGAAACAGCTTGAGAAGATTCAAAGACTGGCATGTGTCTGCATCACGGGGGCGATGGGGTCGTATCCGACAGCAGCAATGGAGCTGCTGCTGGATCTGACTCCGCTTGGTGTCAGACCTTGTGGTGAAAAAGGCTGCCAGATCGGTGATTGTATAGTTCAGCAAGGAAGGAATAGGCAGAGGTAAAATAATAGGGAGCAGAGACCGAAACAGCCTCGCTGCTAAGATTCTCTGGGTGGAAGCACCAAAAGACGAAATGGTATGCAAATACCACTTCGATAAAAACCACGTTTGGACCTCATAGCAAGTACTTCGAATCCATGGAAACATCCCCAAGTATCTTTGAAGCAGAGGCACATGCAATCGGAAGATGTGCACAGTTTAACCTCGACAGGAATTATTGCAAAAGAAACGAATTGCTATCCTGTCAGAAAGCAAACCAGCCATTAAGGCCATTAGATCATACACCATCAGATCCAAACTGGTATGGGACTGTGTGGGGAACCTAAACAAGCTTGAGAAAGATAATAAAGTAACGCTATACTGGGTACCAGGACACACTGGTATAGACGGAAACGAAGAAGCCGATCACCTAGCAAACAAGGAATCCAGTAGCCCCTTTATAGGTCCAAAACCCTTTTGCAGCATTAGTGTGAACACCATCCACGAAAGTTTAGATGAAGAAACAAGAGAACAATTAATGAAAACCTGGAAAGAACTTCCAGGGCTAAGGCTATCCAAAGTGATGATGGGATTTTTTAACCAGAAAAGAACAAAAGCTTGCCCGAAAATAAGCAGGAATAAGCTTAGGATTCTGACAGGAGCCCTGACGGGACACTGCAGACTTAGGAACCATCGACTGCAGAGCATTACTCCGCAAGAGACAGATGTATCTCGGGGTTCACTGCTTGAACACAGTGGAGCCTTGAATCCCACCCAGATCCTGAAATTCCAAAAGGAATCAGGATTAGAGAAGGCGCTCTAAATGGGTAACTACAACGCTTGGAGGAGGAGGGTGCGTTACAATAGATCTATAAAGGTCGTAGTACAAGTCGTCACCACCATATCTACAATCTACATCTCCTGTGGACAACCACTATATGAAAAAACAGTCGGTTACTACATCAAAAACATTCTAAATTAAATGTCTGTGAAATCTCGTGAAAAAGGAAGACCAGCAAAGCTGGTATTTCACCGAGGTGCAATCCATATTAACATCTGGCATTATACTATGGGGAGCTACATCACTTATAGAAGAAATACTTCTAGCACGGTAAAGAATTGTCCGAAATATAGTGGGAATAAATATAACAGAATCGTGCATTCAACTACATTTTTGAAATTTAAATATCTTGCCAGTGGTCAATTTTTACATACTGGAAACTGTCTTATATATCCACAAAATTCGCGATACTCCACAAAAACACAAAGAGAACCATAAATACAACATAAGAGGAATACACCACCTTTATACAAGGAAAAGAAAAGAGAATCAAGGAAATAAAAATTACAATAAAATACCAAACACAATTTAAAAAAAATTCTAATAAAAAACTCGATATATTAATGTTTTTATGTATTTTAACTTTAATTAATTTATAAGTTTTACATACTTTATTTTAATTGCTTTTTGACATAACCTAAAGATATTTTGTATCTCAATTGGTAAAAAAAAAAAATTTGAACTTGCGACTAACGCGCATTACAAATCTCAAGGAATTATGATGCTATAGAGCAGGCCTGGGCAAATGGAGGCTTCAACATTTTATGCGGCCCGCGAAGTATTTTATAAATTATTATAATTCAAAAATATCAGTGTACAATGAAAACCAAGAAAACTTTGTTGGTTTTTTGATGGTGTCGCCAAAATATTACTTCGCTGAGAAAGTAAATACAAATTTATTTATACGTCCAATGAATGATTTTTAATTATTAATCTTAATTTGTAATTCAAACAACAAAACAAAGAGAGATACAAACAACTAAATAGGAAAGTGAAACAAGAAGTCATAAACAAGAGAAACAGCTCATGGCTCAAAAAGTGCGAATACGTCGACCAAAATATAGGCGGTACTAAGAATTCAGAGGCATGGAACACCGTCATATCGCTAAGAACATCATCAAGAACTGGATTCACAATTAATAACATCTCCAAGGAAGGATGTGTAGATCATTTTACAAAATTGTTAACAGAAACAAGGCCACAGTATGTAGAGGAAAATGAACCAAATCACATCAATGGGGAAACCTTGAAACTAGATATGTCCCTCGTAAAGGAAGCAATCAAAACGACTAAACTTAGAAGATCACCAGGACCTGGTAGAATACACCCGGAATTTGTACGATTTGGCCCTGAAAAACTGAAGATTATATTGAAGAATTTATTTGAGCGGTGTCTAAATGGTGCAGCCATACATAAAAAGGGATCACGAAATGAATCACATAATTTCCGGGGAATCGCTGTCATTCCTACAATAGGCAGAATATATTCTCGTATACTGAAAACCCTAATAGAAGACCAAGACCAAGATAAACAACCTGAAGAACAGGCTGGATTTCGAGCGGATCACTCAACAATCGACAACCTTTTTACCCTTAAAATAGCCTTAGAGAAGCGTATGCAAAGAGGCAGAGAAACACATATAGCCCTTATTGATCTAGAAAGGACTTACGATAGCGTCCCGATATCACAACTATGGGAAAGAATGGAGGAACTACAGTTCAGACCGACTCTACTACAGGCCAAGTCTGCCAGAGTGAAGCTAGGAACAGGCCTTACAGAGAGTTTTAAGACCTCCAAGGGGTTTCGTATTCGCAACGCCTCATATCTTCTTCTTCTTCTTCTGCTGCCTTACACCTATATGCGTTGGCAAATTATCATTTATTGAATAATTGTTAATGAAAATATTGTTAATTGTTAATGTTTTGTTTATTGCTGCTTTGCACATGTCACCAAACTGTTTGATTCCGGTCCAGTTTCCCATGCCGTTATTATAATCGTTTGTAAAAGTATCCAAATCTTGCGTAAAAGTCTAATGTAAATCAAATGGAGTTTTAATATTAAACGATTTCTTTATGTTCTTACTATGGCAACAAGTCGCGTCATTAAACAAATAAATAGACATAATGAAAATAAATTTTCTGACGTATATTAAAATTGCATTAATTTTTCTTAATTGAAATCAAGAAGTCTCAGCCGCTAAGTCTGGTCGACCAAATAGTGTTCCCGTCACTGTTTGATTTTACTTGTTTTTACTAACTTAAAACAATCGGAACACGGCCTGAATATATAAATATATTCAGCCTTTCCGGAGTTCTATAACAATTATTGAGTCTTTTTAGGACTACCGCAATAAATCTCACATGCAATTTGTAAGTTATTTTATAGCTTTCAGTCCACCTTCGTGGCACTCAAAAAAAACCATAAAAATAACATTGTTTTTAACACACATTTTTAACACCACATGGGTGAGTGGTTTACAAATTGTTGTTCATGGAAGCAAAGCTGTGCTGATGTGAGATAAATCTCGAAACGCGTCCACAGATGGCTATCCACTTAAGGTATTTGAAAGACATGATCTTAAAAACAATGTTATTTTTGTGGTTTTTCTTGAGTGCCACGAAGGTGGACTGAAAGCTATAAAATAACTTACAAATTTTATGTGAGATTTGGTTTAGTAGTTCTAAAAAGACTCAATAATTGTTAAAGAGCTCCGGAAAGGCTTAATATATTTATATATTCAGGCTGTGTTCCGTTTGTTTTTAATCTGTATGATTTTCTGTAACGTAGGATGGTTTCACCAATTCTATCTTGTTTTTACTAGTTAGCAATTTTTGCCACGGAAGCGCTGAATGTTCTAACTTTATTGTGACAGTGAAGTATTTTGTCTTTCAAAATTATAATTTTTCAATATTATCGGTGAATTTTTTTATTTTGTGAACTCTACAATATTTTAACATGCTTTGTAGATAAAATAATGTGTGATACACGTGTGTGAAAGGTTTTTGTGCACTTATTGCGACCAAAGAACTCGCCCTCGCATTGTGCTTTCAGCTCATGCACAAAAGCCCTTCTTCACACACTTGTATCATTAACTACTATTATTCAATTATTTAGTCATGTTTAATTCCTTGGATACGAATCAATAAAACAGTGGTTTATTTATAAAATAAAGATAAACTATTTTTATTTCAGTAGTGAAATCCATGGTAACGGGCACCATAAACATAACCCTTTAGGGTAACATTTATATTAACTTCGTTCATATATTTTTGTTATCACCAATCACAAAACTTATACATTTTTTTGTATAAATCTCTCGATTTCTACGGATGTAATTTTTCCGCAATTGCGTCACCATCTAACAACAATTCTTCGCATGTATCCATTTATGATTAATAAAAGACAAATTAATTAAACACAATTTATCATCGTGTATCGTGTTTAATTAATTTGTGTTTTATTAATCTTTTAATTATTTTAATTAATGTTTTATTAAACTAAGTTTTGACTTACGAATCAACAGGAATCAATTTTATCGTTGTCATGACAACAATACATCATGGCCCAACGACATGCGCCCTGTAAAAGAAAACATGGAAAATGGAATTTTCTCTTCTTTGAATTTAACTTGTAACATCAAAAGCAAAATTGTATAAAAGTTTGTTTTGCACTCGCGAATAAAATTAAGGTTTATCTCATGAATTTAAATCCTCTTCTCTAAAATCTTCTTCTAAATCTTTAATTTGATCCGCTATTATAATAAATGACTATTATTACAAAAAAAATAAAAAAATAGAAAGGTAACAATTGTTTTATCATCCGGAATTCTTACAAATAATTTAGAGTTTTAAACTAAATAATCGATAAGTTAGATATTACAATAGATACGGTAATATGTAAGTTAAAATAAAACTCATAGCAAGCAGAATTCTCCTGTGAGATTCCATTCCGGTACACTTATTTGTCTCAATTAGATGGTTACTAGTTGTTTATTTTTGCTGTTAGATATTTTTGTTTGATACATTTTTAACTGGACTCTATTTCGACATAGCAAACAACATGCAAAACAAACATTGCTACAAATACCGTATGTTCCTAGAACTATTACCGAATTATTTTACGTTATTCAACTAATAAACGAATATTCCAGATTTCTCAGAAATTCTCGCGCAATTAGACAGAAAAGACTAGGATATTGATTTATTGACTTGTATCTAATTATTAAGTAAATATTACGACTCGTGGGTAATGGTTCAGAAATTACACCAGACAAGTTATTACAGTTTCCGAGTTGAGTTCAATATCAGAATATTATAATCTTATCATTCTTATACTACTAGACTATAATAAAACAACAAGAGTAGTTAAAATACCAAGAGTAGGAATTTCCTTGACTTTCCTAAAATTGCATTAGCTTTGTTCTTCTTCTTTCGAATAGACCTACTATAGACCACGCTTGTTTCAACTGTTGGGAAATGATCTTTGCCCAGTATTGTCTCATCTTCTGCAGGTGTAACTCTTTTCTCTTTTCTGTCCAGGGGGTACCTTTCCTACGGGGTTTTTCCTGAAATCCACGGACTTCCTTCAGGGTGCGTCTCACAGACTGTCTGTTTTGGAGATCTGTTATTCCCAGTTCTTTAATATCCTTCTCGGTTTCTGTCAACCAAGTGGTACGAACCTTCTTGTTTTGCCGGAGATGAACAGACTGTTGGTTAGTCGGTTTAAAAGCAATCTTGCAACGTAGCCATATAAAGCTACCCTTATTTTCCTTGCACAGTCAGAGAGCATCTCAATATGTTCGTAGAGCTCAGAGTTATGACGCCTTAGGTATTCCCCATCTTCCTTTACCGGGCCAAGGATCTTCCTGAGGATTTTCCTCTCGCTGATTTTCAATTTCTCTACTAGACCTCTTCGTTTCAAGGAAAGAAACTCCATGGCATACAGGGCTTCTGGTCGTAAGACTGATGTGTAGTGCTTAAGTTTCAGTTTGCGTGACAGGCATTTCTAATTGTAAGAGTTCTTAGTCAGTCGATAGGCTAGTTCTAACTTGTTTACTCTCTTGGATAATGATGTTCTTTCTGATAAGTTGGGTTTAATCCATTCGCCGAGATACTTAAATTTCTCAGTCCTCTTGATGTTTCCCTGTTCTAGTAACATCTCTCTGTTTGCTTCTCTGATGTTGGTTAAGAATTCTATTTTCTCCAGCGACACTTGAAGAAACACTTTGGCAGCCTGTTTTCTGAGGCAGTTTACCTGCATTGTTGCCATCTCAAGAAAATGAGCAAACAGTGCCATGTCATCTGCAAGGGCCAGGCAATCTACAACCAGTCCATCGTTCTTACGTCCCAGGTAGATACCACTCAGAGCACCCAAAGTGTTCAGTTCCTTGCGCCATTCTCTCTTAACCTTTTCAAGGACACAGCTGAAGAGAAGTGGGGAGCCCATCTCCTTGTCTCACTTTAGTTTTTATTTCGAAGCTTTCTGAAATTGAAGTTTCTAAAGATGAGTCTGATAAAGTTTAAAGTTTCTAGGATGAGTCTGCGGGTTTTGTTGTCAAACCCAACTTCCTGGAGTACTTTGCTAAGCGTTTCTCTTATCAATGGAATCGTAGGCCTTTCTAAAATCAACAAACGTAATGACCACCTTGCGGTATCTCATCCTGGAGCATGCAAGTACAGTTTTAAGATTGAGGATCTGTTCAACACAGGATCAGGTCTTCTTGAAGCCCCCCTGGTATTTTCCCAGTTGACTATCCAACTGATATTCTGCCCTTGTTTGTAATTCAATTGTAACACCTTCGAGAGAATCTTGTATGTTACTGGGACGAGAGAAATTCCACAGTAGTTGTTTATAACAGCAAAATCTCCCTTTTTGTGAAGCGGATGGATCAGAGCAGATTTCCAATCGGGTGGTAATTTCTCTGTTTCCCAGATGTCCTGGATGATCTCGGTTAGCTTGCGCGCGGCATTTCTTCCGACACCTTCGACTGCTTCCTCCACAGTTCAGCAACGGTTGAGTCCTCTCCAGGTGCCTTATTATTCTTAAGAAGTTGAATGAACTGGCCAACTTATTACAATGAAGGGTTAAGTCCGGGTTTGGTGTGGTTTGTTTATAGTCGAAGTCTTTGCTGGGTGGGTCACAGTTGAGTAGATTTTTAAAATACTAAGCCAAAAGGTGGCAGTTGTCCTTGTCGCTATAAGCCAGTTTGCCTTGAGAGTCTCTGAAGCAGAGGTTTGGCGGAGCGTATTTGCTGAGTGCCTGCTTGAAGGTTCCAAAGAAACCTCTGGCACTATTCTTTGAAAAGGATTCTTCGATTTGGGATAGTTGGTTTTGTGTGAAGGTTTGTTTGGTTCGTCGAATTATCTTGGCTGTAATTCTCATTGTACCAAAAATTTTCCTTGGTCTTTTTAGAATTCGACTTCACCCAGGCTATCTGTCTTTGGGCTATTCCATTGTCACAGTATGCAGTCCACCACGGCTGCTTCCTTCTTCTAGCGAGAGAGGCGAGTTCATTGGCCGCCTTATAAGAATCTTGTTCAGTTGGTCACAGCTGTTTAAGTCTGTGTTGTTCAGTCTCTGACTTACTTCTTGACTGTTCTTGAGTCGCTCTACGTATAATCTTACCAGTTTGGAGGTTCTGTGTAATCTAGTGTTTCTAGGCTGGATTCTTATTTTGATCTTTGAGAGGTAGTGGTCTGAGTCCAGATTGGTACATTTTAGTACCTTTAGGTTTTGTATTTCCTTTTGAGATTTTCGTGAAATGTCCACATGATCTATTTGGTATTCACCTAGGTTGGTATTAGGTGAAATGCAAGTCTTCTGCTTCCTTGGAAAGTGTTTGAAGTCTGTAGACTTCATGAGCAACCCAAAAGTCCTACACAGATCCACAAATCGTTGTCCGTTGCGGTTGGTTCGCTTATGCGCCGGATAAATGCCCACTACGTTTCTGTATTTTTTCTCTCTTCCCAATTGAGCATTGTAGTCACCAAGCAGTATAACGGTGTGCCTCTCTGGAAGTTTAGAGATAATATCTTCTAAGTCTTCCCAGCATCGTACAAGAGAATTTATCAGTTCTGTCTGGATTGCGTATGTTGTCCTGGTTGATTGGGCCATGTACATTGTCTATATGGTAGCCCTTGTTTGCGCATTTGAGAGAGAGGATGGATAAACGACTACTCGGGGAGGTAAAGTCGGTGACTGAATCCAGTATCCTGTGGCTGATTATAAATCCTGTACCTAAGTAGGGTACGTTCTTCATTACCCGCTGACCGACTTTTCCTTTGAGGATTCTGTAGCCTTGGAACTCGAAGACATGTTCGTCCGTCAATGATCATATTTACTTTTTACATATTTATTTTACGGTTTACGGTTATCCCGAGGTAAAGTTCTGAACAGAGTTTACAAGCTCAGTGAAGATGTAGGATTATTTTTGGAAAAACAGAGAACACAAAAAGAAGAAAAATTTGTTTTAAAAATACGCAATAAAACTGTTTATGGGAAAACTATAGGGATATATAGAACCCAAAAACTTCCTTAATGTAATTCAATGTGAGTCATGGTGTTTGCCAATGAAGTAGTTTGTTTTTTTTAGAAAAGTTTTTTATAGAAAGATTAGTTATACTAATGATGTCAACTTTGTTGACGATATGTATTCAATGATTTCCTAGAAATTATAATCTTTGAGGAAAAGATACAAATGTTACTACTTAATAATCTTAAATATCCAATGCCTATATTTACCTTATAATGCACTTAATATATTTTTTTAAATATATTGCACAAATTTTGTCATTTTTTGTCTATATCAATTTGATCTTTGCAGATCTTCTATTAAGAAAATATATTTAGAATTTACAGAAGATGTATTCAAAGTATGTCACAATATACAGAAAACAAAAACAATTTGCAGAGCCACTCGGCATCCCATAAAAGGTGATTTTTCTCCGTAAGAAATAAAATAATTTCATTTCGAACTTTAAAGAATTGCAAGAAAAGAATTAAGAAAAATACTATGTTCTCTAATTCAGAAATTGACTAATAACATAAATAAATGTTATTAGTAAGAACACACACTGAGTAACTTTAATTTACATTTACTTTTAATTCAATTTGAGATTAAATGATAAGTCCATACTGATGAAGCCAAAAGACAGAAACGCGTCTATGGATGTTCATAATTATTATTATTTATCAGGTTGTGTGTCTTTCTAGCGACCCACATGGTCTCTCATAGCGTGAAAATGCAGGAGCCGAAACCGTACTAGTAATTATATTTATTATGTTATTAGTCATTAAAAGTGAATTAGAGAACAGTATTTTTCTTATTTCTTTTCTTGCAATTCTTTAAAGTTATATTTTTTTTATTTTACTTCACTTAGAAAAACTAGTTCTTATAAACCAACGATCTGTTTTGCTATAACATATAAATTATTTATGTAATATTATACTGAATTGCTCCTACTGGATCTTTCGTTGTATGGCAGGTCTATTCTACACAACTCCTGTGGTTTGGTCCGTTTAAGTCGTCTGGTTTCATTCTGTACGTTGAGGAGCATGGGTGCTTCCTCTTTGATGTTGTGCAGTAGTCGTGATTATTGCGAGATAGCATATCTTGTAATGATGGTATCGACTGTTTCTACATCAAGTTCGCGGTGTAAGTCGCTGTTGCGCACATACCATGATGCATTGGCGATGGTACGTAGCATTTTGTTTTGGTATCGTTGTATTACATTGATATTTTGTTTTTTAGCACATGCCCATAATTGGATACCATAGCTTCAGATTGGGCGCAACACCTGTTTGTATAAGGTTAGCTTGTTGTGCATTGTTAGTTCGGAGCGATTTCCAAGTAGCCAATACATTTTACGTGACTTCAATTGCAGTTCCTCTTGTTTTTTCTTGATGTGCTCCTTCCATCGCAGTTTTATGTCAAGCGTCATGCCAAGGTACTTTGCTGTTTTGACAGGCGGGATAATTACGCCATTAATATTGAGGGGTCTGTTTTCAATCTTTTTGTTGAGAACGTTGATTAAGTCTTCATTAAGTTTGATTCGCCATTTACGAGTCCAGGTGGCCACGTTATTTACTGCTAGTTGCAGCAACTCTAATGATTGCTCTACAGTTTTTCCAGTTGCCATCAGTGCAGTGTCATCTACAAAGGTGGCAGTTACCGTGTTATCAGTATTAGGTGTATCGTTTGTATAAAAAAGATACACATCTCTGACCACTACGCACTATTCCTAACATTGGAGGACGAAAAGGTCGCAGCATCGTCCAATTTTAAACAAGTAAGAATATTTAACGAAGTAAATATGAAGCATCACAAACATTTAATGAAGAATGTGGCTTGGGATGAATTATATCAAGTACGACACCTACGCTAAAAATGAGTAATGGGATTTTTTCATGTATTTGATCTTAAAACATTTTCACGAGGCCTTTCACAAAGTTTCGGTTAATAAGAAAAGAACAACTCAGCGAGTCTTAACAAATCCCCAGCTAATAATCAGTGAAAACAACTTAAATCTCTTACAAATTATGTCTCATTCCAATCCTTTATTTAAAAAACAGTATAGTAATCAACGTAGGAAATTTAAGAAATTATTAAGAATCAACAAGAAAGAAAAATTCACTCAACAATTAGAAACTTTAACAAACCGCCAAAAAGCAACATGGATCATAGTTAAACAAATTACAGAGCTCAAGAAGAAAAAGGATATGTTTGTTAATAATAGTGAAAATCCAGGTACCACTGCAATAAAAATTAATAATTTCTTTGTGGATAAGGCAAAACTACTAGCAGAATCCCAATCAAATACTGATTATGTAGACAACATCAACGCAAATAAGAACTCTAATTTTCTAATGCCAGTGAGTGAAGAAGAACTTGTTAATATAATTATGAGCATAAAAAAGAGTAAAAGTGCTAGCATTGATGAAATCCATGCCTCAGTACTACAAAATCTCCTACAATCGATTTTTAATCCATTGCTATATATAATAAACAAGTCGTTAATAGCGGGTACATTTCCAGAAATGCTAAAATTAGCAATAATCATCCCAATTCATAAAGCTGGAGACAAAAGTAAATTAGGCAACTATAGACCGATTAGCAGTGTCTGTCTTTTCTAAAATTATTGAAAAAATTATGTGCTCTAAAATATTATCCTTTGTAAATAGGCATGATTTAGTTAGCCATCAACAACATGGTTTTGTGAAAGGCAAGAGCATCGAAACCGCATGCTATGAATTTATAAACGCTATAACTTGCAACTTAGAACAAAGAAACATTCCACTGGCATGCTAATGGATTTATCTAAGGCGTATGACCTAGTTGACCATAACTTGCTATTACAAAAACTCGACAAATATGGCATCAGAGGGGTTGCTCTAAATTGGGTTAAATATTTTCTATGCAACAGGAAATGCATAACCAAGCTTTAAACTCTGCACGGGTACGCCTATTCCTCTGCGAGAACTATTGATATATTAATCCCTCAAGGAAGCACAATTGGACCCCTACTATTCACCTTATTTATAAATGATCTACACAAAATATCGATCTCCCCAGAGCATGTTATGGTTAACAATGCGGACGAAACGACCATACTGATAAGCAACCAGTCAACAGAGGATATTAGCCAAAACGCCAACAGTGTCACGTCGTCCCTGATTTCATGGTTTGAAAGAAATAAACTTAAACTGAATAAAGAAAAGACCAATACAATAATTTTTCAAACAAAGAGAAGCAACTTGACATACCCACAAGGAATTGTTATTGGCAACGAACACATAGAAATGCTACACTCTGTAAGACTTCTCGGAATCCATATAGATCAATCTCTTGACTGGACAGTGCATACTAATCTCGTCACTAAGAATCTCAACAAGGCAGTTTTTGCATTACGATCACTTCAGAGACATTTGAGCTCAGAAGCTATAAGGATGGTGTACTTTGCTAATTTTCACTCCTATTTAAAATTCGGCATTATGTTCTGGGGAAACGGTAGTCATTTCAGAAATGTCTTTAGAATTCAGAAACAAGCTATTCGCATTTTAAATAATATACAATTCCGAGAGTTCTGCAGAGGCCAATTTAAAAAAGCAAATATTTTAACAACAACGGGCACATACATATACGAGAACATACTCTTTATTGTGAAACATCGTTCTCTATTCACGAATTTAACAAGCCAACCCATAGATTAACTAGACACAATAGGGAACTTTACCAATTACGCAAGCATCACCTGACGATGACAGAAAAAAATCCACCATATTGCAACATGAAAATCTATAACGAGCTACCAAGGAATATTAAACAATTAGAAAACGTCTATCACCTCAAAAAGGATCTGTACAAACTATTAATTGAATTTGAGCCATAGGATATGGAGAAATTCTTCAGGAATGTCAAGAAACTGTGATCTTCACAATTAATAATAATAATTTCTAACTTAATATTAAGTCAGTTGTGTATACTTATGTACATACGCTTAGATCTGTGCGTGTATGCTTATATGTTAAGTATGTGTGCATGCATGTATTTTATTTATTTATTTATTTATGTGTGTAGGCGCAAGTATGCATGTGTGTATGCCTGTGTGTTTGTATGGGTATATGTATGTATATATTGTATGCGAACGTGTATATAAATTTATAAATGCATATTTATATGTGTCAAATTATTTTATTCGTGCTCTGAACATTTTTTAAGAATTCTAAACTATTGAATGAAAAAACTACTTAATAGAAGTCTTGTCCACTGTTTGATCACCCGTGAAATATAGTCTAAAAATATAAAATTTTGTAAAATAGTGAATCTCTCACGAACATTCCAACTTTGAATCGTAAACCCACGAAATCATGCAGAGAGACCAACATGGAAAAAATGCCTGACATAGATAAGGAGATCCCCATCTCCAACAAAAAGGGGCCCGATAATCAGGTGACGGCGGCACAGCCCCGGTTCCTTATTATCAAAAAAAAGGATGGCAATAATTTTGAGAAAGACAATCCTTTCAAAATTAATAAGTGTATATATGGTTTTATTGGCGAATGTGCGACTATTAAAAAATTAGAGAAGGTCTACTTGTCGAGACGAAATCTAACAAACAGTCTAACTGCCTGATGAAAATAAATATGCTGTGTAATTATTCAGTGGAAGTGTTAACTCATAGAACTCTGAATTTCAGCAGGGGCATTATATATTGCAGGGACCTGCTAAATGTCCCTGAAGAAGAAATCCTGGGAGAATTGAACAACTCAGGAGTGTGTGAATTAAGACGCATTAAATCGAAAAAAGACGGAGAACTGGTAGATACGCCATCTCTCATCTTAACGTTCAACTCCCCGGTTTTACCAAAATATATTAAAGCTGCGTTTTACAATTTAGAGGTGCGCGAATACATACCAAACCCAATGAGATGTTTTCGCTGCCAGAAATTTGGCCACAATTCTGTCCGCTGCTCGAACCCACAAATATGTCCTTGTGGTAAACCGCCACACGAAGGCACATGCCTTTCACCCAGCTGCACTAACTGCGCTGAAGATCACATGGCTAATGCTCGAAGATGCCCCAAGTATAAAGAAGAATGGGCTATACAGGAAATTAAAACAAAGGAAAAAAATTCGTACCACTAGGCAAGGAGGAAAGTAATACCGACTACAACACCTATAAACAATATTACATATGCTAGAGCAACAGCAACACCCACGAGACCGGTAGCCTTTGATGTAAAGGAACTGGCTGCAGCATTAGTACCCACGATTCTAGAATCTCTTAAAACCCTTGTTCAACAAGAAATCGCAAATTGTCTAGCAAAACCATCGACACCAGGATCAAATGCAAATATTACACCAGCAACAATCGAGAAACAAATTTCCACATTGGTAATACCTCCGGAGGATTTCATCAGCGAATCTTCTACCAGTGCTGCAATTGGAACATGAGATATCTTCAAACCTCTAGTAGTACAGAAGGAGAAAGACAAACGTAAACGAGGACTACCAGTTAGAACATCATCCAACTCCGAGGACACATCGGAATCTGAACCGGACCCCAAAAAGATTTGGGTCAAGACGAAATCAAAAGGACGGGTGAAAGGAAACATGAGACATGAAAGAAAACAGGGACCCACTACGTCAAATAATTAACTACAATAGTTTTAAAAATCACAAACAAAAACTCGAACGTATTTCGGATTAGCTGCTTACAAATTAACGTAGGAAAATCAAACGCGGCAACATCAGCCTTGCTTGAAAAAATTACCGGGGACAAAATCAAAATCTCAGGTATTTGAATATGGATCAAGATCTTGACTTTGATGAAATACTACATACTGAACAAGCTTTTTCTGATGTGCAGGCCCTAACCTGTAGTTGTAACGAAAATAGTAAGTTAATACTACACGTGAATATTAGAAGCTTAAATGCTAATTTTGAAAAATTACAGTTGTTTATTACAACTCTTACTTATAAACCCCTTGTAATCGTGTGTAGTGAAACCTGGAATCTAGATTACTATAGGTTTTTTTGTCTTAATGAGTATGAAATATTTTATAATGGAAGTAACATAAATCGATCTGAAGGAGTTGTAATGTATATTAGAAAAAAATTGATTTATGATACTATTATTGATAAAATTGGTGGTTTAATTATTTTGTGCTCGGATATAAAAATAAATTATAACACCACTCTGAGAATCTCTGCTCTCTATAGATGTCATGATCTAAACAAGAAACTTTTCATTTCTAATCTAAATACCTTTTTGAAAAGTAATAGAAATTGTAAAAATCATTGTATAGTTGGTGATTTTAATATAGATTTGATTTCTCTAGATTCGGATGGTCATGTTTTTTTCAATGACTTACTCTCAAACAAATATCTACCATATTTCCAGGGTGTTAATAGGCCTTCTCTGAATTCTGCAGGTGGAACTTGCATAGACAATTTTTTTGTTAGGAGTAATTATCTTAATTTCAAAGCTTATAAGGCTGCCAATGGTTTCACAGACCATTTTCCTTTACGTTTAGATATAGATACTCAGACAATTGAAGTAAAAAATGTAACCAAACGATACATGACGTATATAGATTACAATAAACTAAAACAACTTATTTATAACACTGACTGGAAACATATTTTGGATCTGCAGGATCCAGAGATGGCAACTGAATATTTGATCGATGATCTGCAGAACCTTATAAAAAGGTCTACAAAAAAGTCTAAAAACAGATCTTTAAAACCGCGGAAAAAGTGGATTACTAAAGCTATAATGACATCCTGTGACAACAAAGAGGGACTATATAATACTTGGAAAAAGCATCCTAAGAATGATTATCTTAAAAATATGTACAAGAATTATGTAAAAATTCTAGACAAAGTAATAAAAGAGGCCCAAAATAAATATAACAAAGAAACGGTTCATGCCAATGTCATAAATCCTAAAAGATTATGGAATTTTATTAACGCTAAATTAAACAAGAAAAAGAAGACTGACAATAAGGATATAGGTTGTATCGTTGATGAGGGAAACAAAATTGAAAATCCGACGGAAATAGCCAATTCTATGAATAGATTTTTTTTTTAAATACGAATTGAACTGAGTCATACAATAACACCTCCAAAAGATGTAACAATTAACTTACCACCCAACAACTATAAGAGTATATTTTTATATCCAACGGATTCAAACGAAATAATTCATATTATAAATAATATGCACGAAAAAGCAGGCGGTCTGGATTGTATAAGTATAAAAATTTTGAAAGTGGCGGCTATTTACATTGCACAACCTCTCACTCATGTTTTTAATTTGATAATAGAACACTCAATCTACCCAAATGCTTTAAAGAACGCGGAAATAATACCTATATTTAAGTCAGGAGATAAAAAAATGCCACCAGTTATAGACCAATTTCATTATTCTCAAATTTGGCAAAAATATTAGAAAAAACAATACATAGCAGATTATTTCACTTTTTTAGAGAAAATAATATATTTAATAAGTATCAGTTTGGATTCCTTAAGAATAAAGGCACTAAAGATGCACTAAGTTGCTTGTCAGACACGATTTATAATAAACTTGACAAGAGCAAATGCATTATTGCCACTTTTCTTTATCTAGCAAAGGCTTTTGACACCGTAAATCACGAATTGCTGCTTCAAAAACTTGTGCATAATGCTCATAAGGAAATGTGCATAAGCTCATGGAAAGCTACTTATCAAACAGGAATCAGAAAGTCAGGGTAAATAATATATACAGTACATATCAGAAAGTTACTATAGGGGTACCACAGGGCACTATTCTAGGTCCAACTCTCTTTGTATTATATGTCAATGATCTACTAAGTGAAATGCCGGATGACTCTATAATTTCTTACGCAAATGATACAGTGGTACTCTCAGTAGAAGATTCGTGGTACCTCGCACGCGATACTATGAATAATTACCTTGATAGGGTCTCAGTATAGCTAGCTTTAAATAGATTGTCACTAAATCTACAAAAAACAGTCTTCGTGACTTTTGGAGACAAATAGGACAGTGTTCCTAAACAAATAAATATAAGAATCGGGGACTATCAGTTAAAAAGAGTTATAACTTTCAAATACCTTGGTGTTATATTCGACTACAATATGAAATGGAGAAGCCATATTGAAAGTATAATAAAAAAAACTAAATATCTAACCTTTGTCTTTGAGAAACTCTCCAGGTTTATGACCAAAAATACCCTCTTGAAAAAAATTTTTTTTTCACAGCCACATTAATTATGGTATAATTGGCTGGGGCATTGCCTATAAAAGTCATTTAAATATATTACAGAATCTGCAAAATAAAATAGTAAAAATATTAAATAAAACAAATAAATACGAGACTATACTGACCCCACTAAACATAGAACAAACATACATATTGGAGACAACTGAATATCATTACAGGCATTTGCTAAATTTACATGTACAGTCACTTAGTAATACGAGGATTAAGAGTATTTTATTACCTAAGGTTAACTTAGAAATTGGTAAGAAGAACAGTTTTTACACGGCGACAATGACTTACAACTCACTTCCAGTGGAATTGAAAGGTATGCGTGTTAATAGAGTTAGTATAAAGAATAAATTAAAAAACTGGGCAAGATTAAATATTTAAAATGATCGGTTTAAAAATATGTTTTCAATCTAGAGATTTAATTAAAATTTATATATATATGTATATATTTTTTTTTTTGTTAATTTGTGATATAATCTATTACTGTTGGTGTTTAAATGTTTTCAAGTTATTTTTTTCTTTTATGTAGCCAGGCCTATGTACAGATATTTACAAATACCTCTGTAGCAATTACAATGTAAATCAAGTAATTATCTGGTTTAAATAAATAAATAAATAAAATAAATATTTTCTACTCTTGGTGACATATTTCATTTAGAACATAGTTGAACTTAGATAATGAAATAAATATATTTTAATTTTTGATTTTGATATAACACCGGGCCCAATACGCTTCCCTGAGGGACACCAGCACCGATGTTCCGAAGATCGGAGAACGCGTCTTCATGTTTAATGCGAAATTTTCTTTCGGATAAGTATGATTTTAATAGTTTGTGGTATGGGTCAGGCAGAATGAATTTGAGTTTGTGCAATAGGCCTTCATGCCATACCCGATCAAACGCCTGTGCGACGTCGAGGAACACAGTACGTTGGTAATTCGGTGAACTTGTTGAATCAAATGTTGAGTGGTTGGTTCGAAATACAAACTGATGGGCAGGCACCAGCTCATATTTGTCAATAGATATATTTTAAATATAATATAATTACCTTTAATATAATTACCTATAATATAATTACCATGAGACGTTTCATAATCAGCTTCTCAAAGAGTTTGAACATGATCGGAAGTAATGCAACAACATTATTTGTAATACAACAACATGATATTATATCTAAACATACGGAGCCTTGCGAAAAAGATACACCAACCAGAAGTAACAACAGAACAATACAAACCTTACTGCCTGTGTCTTACGGAAACATGGATGCAAGAGGACAACCTACAAAAAATAAAGATCCACGGCTACAATCTTATAAGCTTCTACTGCAGACAAGAATCCTCTGGAGGAGGGGTAGCTATATGGGCAAGAAACAATTTAAATCAGGATAGCACAAGAATAGAATCTTTGGGAATTGAAAATATATCTATAGAAAAACATATTGAGATATGTGGAGTACAGTGGACATTCCATAGACACGTAGTAAATACCGTCGCTATATACAGACCTCCTACCGGATGTTACACAGCTTTTATGTTAACACTAGATAATATACTTGATAGCTTATTCAAGCAAATTTCCGAAATCACACTCGTTGGAGATTTCAACACAAATTTTAATATGCAATCAAAAAATACCGAGAACATTAAGAACCTTGTACTATCTTATGGGCTGGTGGATAGGGTTCATAAACCTACAAGGGTAACTAGCACATCACAAACACTGATAGACTATGTATTCACACAATCGACAACATTATCAACAACAGACGTAGAAGATACAACCATCTCCGATCATAAACTAATAGTGCTTCGAGGCAACAGCAAAGAAAAACACAAACCAGTATACAAAACTAAAAGGAACTTCTGTGAAGCCAACAAAATAAAATTCCATACTTGTCTAATGGGAGAAACATGGGAGGCAGTACATAGAAAAGATGACTGCGATAGCAAGACTAACCTTCATTCAGATGCTACAGCATCACTATTTTACATGTTTTCCACTAGTCAAGATAAAAAAAAGTACAAAGTCCTGGGTCACAAAAGAATCAATTATATCCTCAAGCAAAAATCTAAAGGATCTATACACTCTGCAAAAAAAATTAATCTTTTAAAAGAAAAGTATTTGCAAAACAAGTGTCAGCATAACAGACTAATTATACAGACAAAGCGTGACTTCTATAATAGGAAAATTGAACAGGGAGCAAACTAACAGAAATCTCTATGGCAATCAATAAACGAGCTCAGCAAAAAAAATATAAATAAAGAGAGTATGAAGATAAATATTAATGTCTGCGATATTGAAGAACCAAAGCAACTGGCGGATACGTTTAATAAGTTTTGTCAAAATGCTCCACTGATGGCAGCACAAAACATTAAACCGACTCATATTAATAACGACCATATTCTCTTCAACGAAAAGTCACTGTATCTGGAAAATTACTCAATCGCGGAAATGTCAGAAATTTTACAAGAACTGAAAAATAAATCCAGCTGCGGGCCGGACCTATTGCCTTGCAATATTATAAAGGAATTTAGCAATGTACTAGTTGCACCAATAACAGATATAATAAATTGTTCATTTGACAACGAGACATATCCAACAGCTCTCAAAATATCCGCGATTATTCCCGTCCATAAAAAGGGTGACATAACAAAAGTTGAAAATTACCGGCCAATATCTCTAGTATCTGTAATCGCTAAAATACTGGAATACACCATGTAACGAAGATTAGGACAGTTCATTAATAAACACAACTTAATACCGGTGGCACAAAATGGCTTCAGAAAAAATAAATCCACAACCACAGCAATACTCGCCTTCTACAACAGAGTACTTAGTGAGGTAGACAAAGGCAAATCTCCGGTCGGGATCTTTTGCGACTTGTCGAAGGCATTCGACTGCGTCTCTCACGATGTACTGATGGACAAACTGTACATCTATGGGATTAGAGGAAAGTTGGGCAGATGGTTCCGTTCGTTCTTCAACAATAGACAGTCGTATGTAAAAATTGTACAAACTAATGAGGGCGGCATATCTGAATCATCGTATCTTATAAGTGGTGTTCCGCAGGGCAGTGTGCTGGCCTCGACACTTTTCTCTTTATTTATAGCGGACATTATAGAATATATAAGGGATAAGTAATGCATTCTATATGCAGATGATGCGAGCTTCATTATTTCTGAAGAATCTCCTAGTAAAACTGAAGTCGAGGCTAACCACTTGTTGAAAATGGTCCATAATTGGTGTTTTGCTAATAACATGTTGATAAATATATAAAAACTAACTACGTAATCTTTCAAACACATAGGAAAACGGTTGCGGAAAACCTATCCCTGGCAATTGGTAAAGAAGAGGTTCAAAGAGCCAAATACATACGATTCTTAGGAATATTCTTTTTAAGAATTCCTCACCTGGGACAATACGATGGATAGTATGATCAAAAAACTTAATTGCAAAATCTACCAACTTCGGATGCTCAAGAACATTGTTAACAGTTCGGCGCTCATTAATATATACTTTGCTGAGATACATTCTATACTAGCATATGGAATAATTGTTTGGGGCTCGTCTCCACATATGCACAGAGTACAAAAAACGCAGATAAGAGCAATGAGATGCATCACAGGAATTACAGGTAGAATCTCTTGCAAATCATACTTTGGCAGGCTTTAATATATTAACAGCACCATGTTTATATATATATATATATATATATATATATATATATATATATATATATGTATATATATATATATATATATATATATATATATATATATATATATATATATATATATATATATATATATATGGGAACTAGCATGTTTCATTCATTAGAACAAAAACAAGTTCTCGACTGGCCAAGACCATCATAACCATAATACTAGACACGGATCAAATTTATTAGCGAATAGGCCGAACTTAACGATATGCAGCAAAGCGCCCGACAGAATTGGAATACGCATCTATAACCGTATTCCGTACAAGCTAAGGCAGGAGAATTTCAAGTCCTTCAGGAGGAAGCTAAAGGATATTCTAATAGAAACAGAATTGTATAGTGTTGAAGAATTCCTTCTAAACAAAATAATTTAATGAACTGTACACTGTATTTGCTATGAGTGGAGGCTACCTTCATGCGCACTATCGCAATTACCAGGTGGTGGTCACTATAAATGTCTGCTCCTCGTCGGGTTCTTACATCCAGCAGGGATCCTCGCCAGGTTTTACTAAAGGCAATGTGATCAATTTGATTTTGAGTGAGCCCATCGGGGAAAACCCAGGTTGCTTTATGGCAGTCCTTATGAGGAACAGTGACCCGCCCACAATAATATTGAAGGATCTGCACGTGTCCATAAATCGTTCACCATTGTCATTAATCACTCCCAGGGCATGGTTACCCTTGATGTCTTCGTATCCCGTGTTGTCAGATCCGATCTTGGCATTGAGATCGCCAGTGATTATAGTCACATCGCCTTTTGGAAAGCCCCGTATGGTCATATGTAGTTGTCCATAGAATGCGTCTTTATCTGCCTCATCCGCTGTTTCAGTTGGAGCGTAGCATTGTATCAGGGAGACGTTTCTGACCTGGGTTTTCAGACGAATAGAGATTAGCCTATCTGAGATAGGGTTCCAGGTAAGTAAGCTTCTTCTTGTTTGCAACAACTATAGGGGTCTTACTCTACTCAACACAGCCAGTAAGGTGCTCACATGAACAATCCTCCATCGACTGACAGAATCACTCGAACCTACAATTTGGAGCGAACAAGCCGGTTTTAGGCCAAGAAAATCATGTATCGACCAGATCAACTCGCTCCAAATAATTATGGAGCAGTCCGTGGAATGGCGCTCTCCACTTTACATGCTTTTTGTGGATTTCGAGAAAGCTTTCGACTCTGTTAGCCGCAACGCCATCTGGAAAGTCCTATCACAGAACGGCGTCCCTCAAAAGATTGTTAACATCATCCGGGCATTGTACGCGAACTGCTCTAGCCGTATCAAACACAAAGGCAAACTAAGTGACGAATTTGCTGTCTCCTCGGGGGTCAAACAAGGTTGTGCATTATCGTCTCTCCTATTTATAATCGTCATGGACCACATAATGGCTGCAGCTAACGAGCGTCCCCGCGGCATCAGATCTCTCGGTTGGAAGACCTGGATTACGCTGATGATTTGTGTCTCCTCACGCACACCTACCAAGATATGCAGGAAAAACTAAACCTACTGGACTATAACGCGGCGTTCACTGGCCTCAAAATAAACATCTCTAAGACCAAGGAAATGCGTATCAATGCTCGTAATAACACCCCGCTCTCTTTAAATAACATCCCAATCGATAATACTGTCAACTTTTGCTACCTGGGCAGCCAGATTACTCCAGACGGAGAAGCTTTCGAGGATGTCAAAATACGAATTCGTAAAGCAGCATACGCATTTGCTCTATTGAATAATTTCTGGAATAACCCATGCATCAAAAGAAGTACCAAAATCAAGATCTTTAACAGCAACGTCAAATCAGTTCTTTTGTATGCCTGCAAAACCTGGAAAGACACTCTAGCGGTTACTCCAAAGATTCAGACCTTTGTCAACAAGTGCCTGCGGCGCATTCTTGGCATACGCTGGCCGGAGGTTGTCTCAAATGTTACTCTTTGGAGGTTAACAGGTCAACAATCAATTGCCAAGGAGATCAAGAGGCGCAAATGGAGTTGGATAGGCCACACGCCAAGGAAACCCAGCTCAGATATCTCCAGGGAAGCATTAGAGTGGAACCCTCAAGGCCAACGCAGGGTAGGTAGACCTCGCTCTACCTGGAAACGCACAGTGGATAGCGAAGCCAGGAGAAATGGAAAGTCCTGGAATGAGGTCAAGTGCTTGGCGTCGAACAGGACAAGATGGAGATGTTTCGTGGAGGCCCTTTGCTCCTCCTTGGAGCCATAGGAGTCAATATATATATATATATATATATATATATATACTGTATTTATTTGTAAAGTTTCTTATGTATGTGTGTATGGGTAATATCTTTTTCATTTTCTCTTTTGACAAGTTATATATGTACTTATGTATATCTTTTATAACAATAAATTTGATTTGATTTGAATGCGATTGGCCGATACGACTACACATCATTGTCAGTCTTGCCAGGTTTTTGTAGCACAATTATTTCCGATACCTTCCACGCTCACTAATATATTCTATGCCGCAATTCGCTGAAAGCATATTCAGCGAATTGCGGCATAGAATATATTAGTGAGCTTGACCAAGGCTTTTCTCTGTATTCTTTGAGGATTGCACCGGTAATTAGGTCGAACCCGGGTGCTTTCTTTGGATTTAGATTCGTGCGAATCTCTTTGGATACCTCTTTGGGTGTTACTAGCGGGAGTGTATCTTCGTTGTTGTTTGTTGGGAGTATTGAAAGTTAGAAATGAAATTATTTTATTTATGGAGAAAAATCACCCTGAACTACTTTTATGGGATGCATGTTGTGACAATGATGTTGTGACTCGAAAGTCAGATGACTCAATTTAATTTTATCTATTTCCCGTGCTGCGAAGAATTGAATATAAAAACTGCTAAACAATTTCCAAACAAATTTTCAGTAAAGATCATTCTTCTTCTCGCTGCGCCTTATCTTAGGACGTTGGCGATCACATTAGCCCATCTCACTTTATCCACTGCAGCTCAGAACAGTTCAACTGAAGTCATATTCGTCCATTGTCGCAAGTTTTTCAGCCATGAAATCCTTCTTCTGCCTGGCCCCCTTTTTTCCGTCTATTTTTCCTTCAATTATGAGTTGAAGCGCTCTGTGTTTGTCGCTTCTCATTATGTGTCCAAAGTAGCTTGTTTTTCTCTGTTTGACAGTATTCATTATTTCTGTTTGTTTCGCCATGCGGTTTAGGACCTCGATGTTGGTAGTATGGCTTGTCCAAGGAATTCTCAGCATCCTGCGGTAGCACCACCTTTCAAAGGCCTCCACTCTCCTTTGCGTTGTTTCAGTTAGTGTCCACGTTTCCACACCATAAAACAGTGTGCTAAAAACATAACACCTCAGAACACGGAGCCTGGTTTTTAGGTTGAGCCTGAGATTGCACAGCACATTGCGCATGTTGTTAAATACTGCTCTTGCCTTTTCCACTCTAGCCTTTATCTCAACCGAATGATCCCAGCTATCATTGAGCACGCAGCCCAGATATGTCAATTTCCTCACTCTTTCCAGGGTGTTCCCGTTTACAGTTATTTCAGCGCTAGCATCTGGGTTTGTACTGATTACCATTGTATTTAAAGGTCATTACGAATTTAAAACAATAATTTCTAAAGCGATTTTCTAATCTGGACATGAATTAGAAGGAAATTCAGCGGTTTCAAAATCCATTATCTGTAATTAATTGTGAAAAAATAAAATGTAAAGTTGCCTTATCCATAATTCACATATTCGTGTGGCTCGCCGCAAATGGCTTTAAATCCTAATCTGGTCTTTAGAGCAAAAAGTTTGGACTGGTCTAGAGAGAAAAAATATTTATTGAAAACTAATCAATATGTTCAATTTTTATAATTAAAATTATTAAGACACAAATATTAGTACATACTTATAGATAGCGTTCAATTTCTTCAGTTAATTTCATCTACAAATATTTTCATCTCGTTATTTTAACATTTGATTAAATCCGACATCTCAACTATTCACTTTCCACATCAGATTACCCCTAATTGGAAAATAAATGAATCCGTGCAGGGTCGCCTGAAATTCAAATATCTCCCGTATTTACATAAACTAAATTCAGATTCGATCACAAACACGCATATTTAATTAGGAAAAGGTAAACCCTAAGATAGATCACAATCCAATTACTCAATTTAATACATTCCAATCCTGGAATTTGGACATTCTAAATATTTATTTTAGAAATTAAAAACGATTTGGTGATTTCATATCACGATTTTATTCAATGAAATTCTTAATTAAAAAAAATAACCTCGCATGAAGTACATATTGCCTGTACATTATTTTTAAAATTATGATTTTTTGTGTATTTATCTTGTATTATTAGTTAAAATAAACAATATTCAAGACATAACAAGCTTCGATATAAACGAGAAATAAGAATATAAAGGAAAGACTAGAAGAAACAGACTAAATAGATTATACAGACAAGACCAAACAATAAAAACTGGACGAGACTAGACAGCCACGATTAAACAGATAAAACTAAGCAGACAAAACTGGATGGACAATACTAGATACTAGATGAACATAGAAGAATAGATGAACATGGCCAACCAGACAAAACAGGTAAGACCAGACAGACAAGACTAGACAGTTTAAACTATTATTATCAAATAATTTATTCGTTAAATTCGTTAATTGATTCGATTCATTTCGGTTTAACTTTCATTCTACAAAGATTGCGGCAATCTATTTAAAGCACAGAAACAAGCAACCATAATCCTCTATAAATTAGATTTCAGAGAATCGTGCAGAGGAATATTCCAAAATGCTAAAATATCAACTGGTCTATATATTTATGAGTTGCATGTTTTTATGTTCAAAAATAAATTTAGTAGCTATCTTGCATCACAAAACACTAGACAATGATACTTATATTATAACACGACTTGGCACACAATATAAATAACAGAGCAGCACTATTTATTCCGGTATAAAAGATTTTAACACTCTACCTCCAAAAATTAAAACAATCTAAGGTCTAAAAAATCAAACAAAACATTTTTTATTTTCTTAATAATATTGAACCAATTTTTTTAATTTTTTTTCTAGGCGTATAAATAAATACATTCCTAGTACAGGAAACTGTTTGCATTTACTGACTTGCATAATATTTCCATCCCTTTTAATTATTTCATTTGGTTTCTTATAAATTGTTTCTTTTGTATATAGTTTTCTTAATGAAATAAATATTTTTGATTTTTTTCTTTGACTAGACATAAAAGACTAGACAGACAAGACAAGACATACATGACGGATTAATTAGTGAGATAATCAGTAAGACGATTAAAAAGGAACTAGAACCCCTGAATAATCGTCTGTTAGAACTAAGTAATCAAATTGAAACTCTCAAAAGTGAAAACATAAAATTAAATGAAATAAACAAGAAAACACTACCGAAAAGTATTGAATTAATTAATATTGAGGAACAAAATTCATCGAAGGCGAGTGATAGCGCGCCGAGTCGCTCGACTGATAAGACTGAAAAAACTAATCCCCAGACGAATGGGTATGATAGCGCAAAAAAGAACAACACACAGACCGATATGGAAAAGATAGATATTCGACCGCTTCGAAATGTAAATAACGATAAATGGGAAGAACAACGACACCAAAAAAGAAGAGTCAGGAAATCTAAACTCATTTTTGGAACCAATGACGAATCAACTCAAATACGAGCCGTTACGAGATACGCTCATCTGCATGTATTTCGTCTGGATCCGAAGCTGTCAGCGGATGATGTAACCCAATATTTAAGTAGGAAAAAATTTGAGCAGGTTATCTGTACACAAATTATTTCTAAATACCCCGATAAGTACTCATCTTTTAAAGTTTCAGTACCGTTCGAATACCTTAACGAGATATCAAAAGCTGAAATTTGGCCAAGAAACGCCTGTGTGAACCGTTTTTTGTCAAGACTGGAGAAAAACTCAGAGAAAAAATAACATCTCCTACAGAAAAATTACCGAGTGGTACAGTAAACCAAAACAAGCTTTCGAACATTAAACAAAATCATACAAAAATTACAATAGAGGTCCTATATTTAAACATCCAAAGTTTAAACCAAAAAAGTAGCGAACTTGAACTATTAACAACCTTCTACGAACCGGAATTATTATGTCTTACGGAAACATGGCTGAACGAAGAAAAGCTGCAACATCTACATGTAGAAAACTACAAACTATTAAGCTTCTATTGCCGAAGAATGTTCACTGGTGGAGGGGTAGCTATCTGGGCTAGAAAAGATCTAACAAAGTTCAAAGAAAATATAAATATATCCAACAACACAATTGAAAAACACATAGAAATCTGCGGAATAGAATTAATTGAAAAACATAAAAAGAAAATAATAATCAACTTATATAGACCACCAGCAGGATGCATGATGCACACCTTTTTATTAGTAATAGAAAATGTGCTCGAAATCATCTTCAATAATTACGGGGAAATAATCATCGTGGGTGACTTTAATATACATTTCGAAAACAACTCAAAAGAAACCACCAATTTAAGAAATATAATGAGATCCTACGGTCTAACTGAACGTGTGGAGCAGTTCACTAGGATAACCGCGACCAGTCAAAGTCGAATTGACAACATTTTTACGAATCTACATAATGTAAGACAAATAAGTGTAAAAGATACAAAAATATCCGACCATAGACTGATACTAATGAGCAATACAACCAACAAAACTGAATTTCCCAAACAAACCAAAAAACAAACCAGGAATTTTGGAGAAGCTAATAAAGCGCGATTTGGACTAGCTCTACTACAAATATCTTGGGAAAATGTGTACAACAATCAAGATGCCAATGGAAAAACGATGGAATTCTTAAAAACTCTGAGAAATCATTTTGAACTATGTTTCCCGTTGGTAAATCTAAAAAATCAAAGAAAACCCTGGGTAAATTCGGAGTTAAGATGCTCTAGTAATATATTAAAAGATCTCTTTGTTCTACAAAAAAAGTTTCCATTTCTTAAGGATAAATATATGCAGGAAAAGAAAAAACACCAAAGACTGATACGGGAAACAAAAAGGAAGTACTATTGTGGGCTTATTGTAAATTCACCAAATAAACAAAAAACTATTTGGCGAATAATAAATCAGTTATCCAACAAAGAAGAACGCACGAGTACCATTGAATTAAAAGAAAACAACAAGATATTAGACAAGCCTAGCAGGATAGCTGACACCTTCAACAATTTTTTCATAACTGCCCCAAAGATTGTTGCAACAACGATTAAAGGAACAACTTTAAGAGATGTGCACATGCAGCACAACGACAATAGCATGTACTTACAAGAATTTACATCGCAGCAAATGAGTACAATATTACTAAAATTAAAAAACAAAAGAAGTAGCGGACCTGACGGCCTGCCATGCAATTTGATTAGACAATTTAGTATGGAATTAGTGAAACCAATAACCGACATAGTGAATTGCTCTTTTGATACCAAAACGTTTCCGGACATTTTAAAACTGTCCTCAATAATTCCGATATATAAAAAAGGAGATAGAAACAATATCAACAATTACCGACCTGTAGCTCTTATCTCAGTCTTGGCGAAAATAATCGAATACTGCATGGAAGACAGACTTACACCATTTCTCGAGAAATATAAAGTGATTCCACCTCAACAACATGGGTTCCGTAAAAATAAATCCACTATCACAGCTTTTCAAGAACTGCATGAAAAAATAATATCGGAGGTGGATAATGGAAAATGCCCACTGGTTATCTTTTGCGACCTCACTAAGGCATTTGACTGTGTGTCGCACTCCAAATTACTAGGAAAACCTTATACTTATGGAGTTCGAGGAAAAGCTGGGAGATGGTTTCAATCGTACCTTCATAGTAGAAATCAGTATGTGAGGGTTGGGAATAGCAGATCCAAAATACTGCCAACTTTCATTGGTGTGCCACAGGGGAGTGTCCTGGCCCCTATACTATTCTCACTGTATACATGTGATTTAATTAAATATATTGGAGAAGATCGGATCACACTATATGCCGACGATGCTAGTGTTTTCATATCCAAAGCATCCATGGAAGAACTACAATCTGAAGCAAGTGAAGTTATATTGAATTTACACAATTGGTTTTCGGGAAATAACCTACGCTTAAACTGTGATAAAACAAAGTACATTAGATTTCAAACTCACAGAAGAAAACCAACCGAGGATATTACTTTAGGAATCGAAGGAAACATCATTCAAAGAACAGGGTGTCTAAAATTCCTAGGTTTGTTCCTGGAAGAGCATCTCACCTGGAATATCATGGCAGACTACATTATTAAAAAAGTAAATATAAAAACATACCTCATAAGAAGGATTAGACAACTCCTACCCAAATCTGCAATATTAGACATATACCACGCGGAAATAAAATCAGTGATATCCTATGGGATTCTAATATGGGGAGCATCCACACAGCTGAAGAGGGTATTTATAGCCCAGAAAAGGGTAGTAAGAGCCATATCCGGGAAAACAAGAAGGCAATCTTGCAAACCTTCCTTTAAAGAGCTGGAATTGTTAACAATACCGGCATTATATATATGGGAGGTTGCGTGCTATATGCATAAGAACGCAAAGCACTTCAAGTTAAATATAGACCAGCATATGTACAATACCAGAAGCTGACTAAATCTATATACACCGAAGAGCAACCTAACTCTATGCTTTAAAACAGTTAACAGACTAGGAATTAAAATATACAATCACATACCAGATGTCATAAAAAACGAAAAAATATACAAAGTTTTCAGAAGAAAATTAAAAATACATTTAATTGAAATGTGCTACTATGATATTAATGAGTTTTTAATACATTAATATATTATAAAAATTTATTATGAATTACTTAATAATCTATTAAGTAATTTATATATATTACTTAATAAATTATTAAGCTATATATACTTTATTTATTTTGTGTCTGTAGATATATTTTAATTGTAGATATTATATTTTTGTGTGATGCTTTTTTTCTGTGTTAGTTTTTGTGTCTTGCACGAGCACGCTTTTTTCTTTGACGTATCAAATATGTATTGTACTGTACATCCAAAAGATAAATAAATATTTTGATTTTTTTTTTGACTAAACAGGCAATACTTATCATACAACACTAGAAAGAAGAAGACTAGACTGATGAGGGTGTACAACCAAAATGCCGAAAGGAATTATCTTTATAGGATTTGCTGACGAAGTGCCGATGTTGGTAACCGCAAGAGAAAAATCCATCATAATCATAGTTGGGCAAAAATTAATTGTGAAAACAATTAACAACTAACAATTAAATTGCCAGATTTAATTGCAACTAACCACTAAAATAATTAATTGTAATTGCAATTTAACACAATTAACAATTAATTAATTGTTAATTGTAAAATTTTGCAATTACAATTAATTAATTGTTAATTGATTGATGTACGTTTACAATTACAATTAACAATATTTATGGTTAATGGTTAAATTAAATGTCGGTTAGAAGATATGTTTATTATACTCCAATGTATCACTGCCACAATGCGTAACTGAAATAGTTATTTACATTAGAGTGCGTAAAGTTTGATTTTACAACGCGACAGCTCGTTTTGGGTACGAGCCCGAAGGGTGTGGAGCTGGAGCATTAGCTTGACCAACAATTACTATTATTTAAGAAACAAATAGATTCAGATTACGGAAAGATGGTTCCTTCTGGACCCTCCACCTCCAATTCCGATCATCCACCTCCGCCCCTATTTCGGGTTCCCACCCCACTTCCGGTTCCCAGTCCCACTTCTGGTTCCAAAAATTCACCCACTTCCGGTTCCCACTTCCGGTTCCGGAACCGGATGTGAGGGTGGGAACAGGAAGTTGGCGTAGTAAATGGAAATGGGGTGGCTATCGGAAGTGGGAGTTGGAACCAGAAGTGGGCGTGGAAACCGGACGTAGGGGTGGGAACCGGAAGTTGGTCTAGGAAATGGAAATGGGGTGGGTACCGGAAGTGGGAACCGGACAGGGGTGGAAACCGGAAGTGGGGTGGAAACTGGAAGTGGGGGCGTGGTGGGGGCCGGAAGTGGCGGTGGAGGGTCCAGAACGACCATTTTTCACTACTGTTTAAATTTTTACATTCTTTAAATAGTTTTAATTGTTACAAGAAACAATTGATGATTAATTTAATTGTAACTAACAATTAAAATTTTAATTGCAATTAAATTCATTGTAAACCACAATTAATGGATTTAATTGCAATTGATTTCAATTGCATCTCACAATTAAACACTTAATTGAATTAAATTAATTGCAATTAATTTAGTTGCAATTAAAATTGTAATTGTTTAATTCTACAATTTAAAAATTTAATTGAATTATGCCCAACTCTGATCATAATGAACAACGTTAGTAAGACGGAAGCATACAAATAACACATCCCCGATCACTTCTTATTTCCAAGGGTTTAAGGAACCTACTACGAGAGCAGTAAGCTGCCTAGAATTACAAATTCACAGAAAAACTAACCTTCGTTGAACATGTGTGTACTATTACCCAGAAGGCGGAGTAAACGGTAATTAGTCTCGCTAGCCTACTACCAAACAAAGGCGGACCTAAAGGAACCAAACGGAAATTACTGCTCGTGGTGCACTCAGAACTATTGCATGGGGCACTAGCCCGGCATTTTGTAGCAGAAGGTAGAACAAAAACTTTTAGCCTGCTGGAATCGTCTGCTCGTGAGTGCTGCGCATACAGGAGAAGATGAACGGAAGGGGTGGAAGTTATAGCGGGTATTTCTACCTAGTAAACCGTTGGTAGGGCGTTTAATGCATATCTAACAGGATCTGGGAAAGGATGAAAAGAAGTTTACACCGTGATTCAGAAGATTATTGAGACGAAGGAGAAAGACATTGCGAAACACAAAGAGAATGGACAGCCTTTACCCAGAAGAAATGCGAGAGCGGATACTAGCGTAATGAGCGAGTCAAAAAGGAGGAGGAGTTTTAGTCAGTAAAAATCCAACTCTACTAACAAAAGGAATGTCTTATGAACGATTTTGACTCCTTCATCAGAAACATTGTAAAGATAGACAAGGCTTAAAAAGCAAAAAGAGTAAAACATAGAAGAGTGAAAGTTAACAACCCAACACAGCTACAGAGACTCCGAAGAATTACACGGATGATAGGCTTTATGATTAGAGTTTGCTCTGCATATCGAACTATATCAGCCGAAGCGGTAGGAGTCATTGCAGGAATTCCACCTATAGAATTACAAATTAAAGAGAGATGTGACAGTTACAGAGAAATCGAGAAAACAACAGCCAGAGAACAGTTATTAGAAAAGTGGCAAGAAAAATGGGAAAACGGGACATATGGACGCTCGACCTACAAATTAATCCCGGATGTCTACAAGTGGATCAAAAGAAGTCACGGAGAGATTGATTATCAGGACTGTCAGGACATGGCTGCTTCCAAAAATACCTGTACGATAGGAAGATAGTGGACTCAAATAAATGCCTTTATTGCGAAAACATCGGCGACGCAGAACATACTCTCTTCGTCTGCCATAAATGGGACAATCTAAGGGAAATATACATAAATAACACAGGAAAATTATTTAATGCTAAGAATATGATGGACAGCCTGGTAGAGTCAGCGAGACCATGGGAAACCACATATACAATTATCCGACAAATTATGGAAACAAAAGAGAAATTAAAAAGCAAATAAAACAAACAGTCATTGCATTGAAGGAATGCGCGAGCGAATACCAGTGTAATGTGCGAGAGAAAAAGGGGGAGGCGGTTTAGTCGGTAAGAATCCGACACTACCCTTTTTGAACAACGGGTGTCTACATATGACACCCGTTGTCCCAATTTCAACGGTAAATTAGATTCCCCCTCCTCCCAAGGAAAAAAAAGACATACAAGAGTACAATGACAGGACTAGATAGATGAGACTAGAGCCGCAGGACTAGATATCTAAGACAAGATATATACGGTGTCCCAAAATGAACGCAAGATAAAATAAATTAAATAGAAAACACAGTTTTTATTCTTTAGCTGGTTTTTTTTTATTGATTCATTAAGTACTTAGGATAGGGTTATTTATGGAATAAGACGTCGGGAAAATTTACTCCATAGCTTTGCTGGCACGCATCCTAACGAAACTTATCGAAATTTTCCATGACCATTCTGCATAAATGTGGCTGAATTTCGTTGATGCGTCTAATTTCCTCATGTAATGCATGAGTAGTCGTGGGATTGTTGACATAGATCTTTGACTTCAAATAACCCCATAAAAAGAACTCCAATTGTGTTAAATCATACAATCTACGAGATCGAGAAAGCAAACAATCAGGAAACGTCTCATGTAGTAATTGAATTGTTTCACGGACTGTATGGCATGTGGCCCCGACTTGTTGAAACCGCATGTTAGCCACATCAATATCATTCAATTTGGGCAGAAAGAACTGTGTTATCATGTCGCGATATTAAGCACCATTAACAGTCACTGCTTGACCAGCCTCATTCTCAAAAAAGTATGCTTCAATGATGCTTCCAGCCCAAAATCTACACCAACAGTGACACATTGTGGATGCATTTGTTTTTCGACAATAACATGTGGGTTTTCCGAACCCCAAATTCGGCAATTTTGTCGATTAACAAATCCATCAAGGTGAAAATGGGCTTCGTCGCGTAGGATGATTTTGTTCGAAAAATCAGCATCCACTTATAGATGTTCAATAGTCCATTCAACGAAATCTATTCGCTGTTCATGGTCATTAGGCTTCAGTTGTTGTGATAATTGAATTTTGTGAGCATGAAGACACAGAACATTTGTGAGTATAGGCTGTAGAGAGCTTCTTGAAATTTCCAATTCTTGTCCACGATGCCGAATTTATGTTGCGGACTTTCCACCAACACTTTCACGCACTGCTTCGATATTGACAATTGAACGGCTTGTTTTTGGACCACCAGTGTGTGAGTCCCCAACTGATCCAGTCTCCCTAAATTTTTCAATTAATCTCTTCACAGTTGACGAACTTAAAACACTATTCCGACCATTTTTGTATTAAATTCTCCAACTGTGGTCGCCATAAACCAAAAAACTTTCATTATTTTTAAAATATTGTTCAATCATGGAAACACGTTGTTGCATCGTGTAACGCTCCATTTATTAACCCTAAACTCTTAGCTATCAAATTATGTGTTTTGCAAGGTTGCTAACAATTTACTGCATAAATGGCGCCAAATTCAAATGTTTCTTTTATTTTGGGACACCCTTTACAAGACTTCCAAAACGCCATATACAGTAGTTAGCTATTATAGTATTAGATTCATATTAGATTCATTACACGCGCAATTTATAGTAGATATAGCCTTGTCTAATTCGTGGACGTACTATTTATAACTACCTCTATAAGAGGGTTATTAGAGTTAGAAATTCTCATCACATCGAAAGGACTTGAGTGGTTCTACAGGATTTCATCTAATGACGATCTACGGTTATATCGGCAGTAATATATAGTCTGTTTAATATATATATAGTCTGTTTATAATGTGTAGTTAGGCGACCACTTTACCGAAAGATGTATGGAACAAGTTATGATACTCTTGGGGATAATAATAATTCTGGAGATAATTGTTCGTATAGGAGAAGTTAGCCTCTGTAGTTTAAAGAATCAAAGGTATATGGGAGTAGAACTGGCAATGAACCAGTTCATGGGACATCAAGAGGTCTTTAGAGGCAATGAAGCTGCGACAGGCACAGCTACGACTCGTACTAAATCTAGGCGCTGCTAGTCTCTAACCAAATTTAGAGCCCGTATATTCACATAAGCAGATGTAATTCGGATTATTAGCGTATATCGGACGATATCCTTGCTTGGAATACTGGCCATTATAATGGGATAAATCGGGACTCGTTTAAAGAGTAAGAAAATAATTTACAAATGGGAACATGAATGGGCACAAAAGAGAATAACTGCATCCTGGACCAGAAAAGTCATAAAATAATTCAAGTCGAAGGATAGACCGTAAGTACGGAGAGATAAGGGGCGCTATGTTACTAGAATCGGTAAACACTGGACGCACGGCGCTTGTATCTTCCCAGTTTTATGCGCATGGTGTTGTTTAATTAGACATCAACGCTACTGACATAAGCGCTATTCATCCATACACAAGGTGCACAATATTCGGCTACTGAGTAGACCAAGCCAAGCGCCGCTGTTCGGCGTGGAGAAGCACACGCGACCCAGGAAGAGCCGGAGAGTTTCTCAATAATATTATTTTGCGTTTTCAGCTTTTCAGCAGTTTTATTCATATACATTTTATATGTTTGTGATGTGTCCAAAATAACCCCCAGATACTTCATCATCATCATCAAACAGCCCTAAAGCCCCAAACCTGCGTCCACTGCTGGACATAGGCCTCCCCAATTTCCGCCCATTTCCTCCTATTCTGAGCCTCTCGCATCCAGGCTCCTCTTGTTCTTTTTATATCGTCTGTCCATCTTGTGGGGGGCCTCCCCCTGCTTCGTATATCTGCTCTTGGCCTCCACTCCAGTAGTCTTTTGGTCCATCTTCCATCTGACATTCGGGCCACGTGTCCAGCCCAGTTCCACTTTAGCCTCGCCATACGCACAACCACATCTGTGACACCTGTTGTTCGGCGTAGGTCTTCGTTTGTGATATGGTCTCGTAGCGACACGCCGAGCATCGATCTTTCCATCTTTCGTTGTGCAATTTGGAGCTTTTTTGCAGTGGCGACGGTGAGTGTTGCGGTTTCAGTGCCGTAGGTCATAACTGGCAATACACATTGATCAAACACTTTCCTTTTCAAGCAGACTGGCGGATCGCTTTTGAATACGTCCCGAAGTTTTCCATATGCGGCCCAAGAGAGGATTATTCTTCTTTTAAATTCGCATGTTTGGTTGTCTCTAGTTATGCGTATTTCGTGACCTAAATAGGTGTATTTGTCTACGAAATCAATATCTCTATCGCCTACATCTATCTGTCTGCTCGGGACCAAGTTTCTCATACATTTTGTTTTGGAATAGTTTATTCTTAGGCCTACGGTATTACATGCTTCCTGGAGTTCTAATAGCTTTGTTTTTATATCGTTAAGATCGTCAGCAAGCAGCACTATGTCATCTGCAAATCGCAGATATGATAGATTTTTGCCATCTATGGTTAAGCCTTTTCTTTCCCAGTTGAGCTTTTTGAAAGCGAGTTCCAAAACCGCGGTGAACAATTTAGGCGATATCGTATCCCCCTGTCTCACGCCTCTACCAATTGGAATGGGTTTGGTGTTTTCATGGAGTTGAACCGTCATACTGGAGTTTTTGTAGATGTTGTAAATGGTTCTCGTGTAGCGATGGTCGACACGGCATTCCTGTAGTGCTTCCATAACTGCATCTAACTCGACGGTGTCAAATGCTTTATGGAAATCTATGAAGGCCAGTACGAGTGGTCTGTTGTATTCAATACTTTTCTCGACTATTGTTTTAACACTTTGTAGAAAGTCATTGGTTCCGTATCCTGTGCGAAATCCTGCCTGTTCCACTGGTTGGTAGAAGTCCAGTTTATTTTCAAGTCTATTTGTTATTATTCTTGTAAATAGTTTGTAGAGATGACTTAGAAGGCTTATCGGCCTATAGTTTTCTAGGTCAGCTATATCTCCTTTTTTGTGTATTAAGATCAAAATAGCGTTGTTCCATTCATTTGGTACTGTACTGTTGAAGAGGCAAAGATTGAACAGGTCTCTGATTTTTCCTAGCAGGTGGACACCTCCGATTTTGATGGCGTCTGCGGTGACGTGGTCACCTCCGGGGGCTTTGTTTGTCTTCGTTTTACTTAAGGCTAATTCTATTTCATCTAAAGTAATATCTGGTAGTATTTCAGACCCTTCGTTTATGATGCCCTTTTTATTTGATACGATATCTGGTTCAGATTCCGGGATTGGTTCTTTTTGGCTTGTATATAGAAGTTGGTAGAATTCTTCAACGACATTTAGGACATCTCCTCTCTGTTCGTTGTTATATTTCCTTGTTTATTTCTGAGTTTAGTTATTTGTCTCTTCCCGCTTCCCAGTTTTCTACGCAGGACCTTCATACTTTTGTTGTTTTCTATGGTTTGTTGAATTTTATCTTTATTATGTGCTCTTATGTCGCGCCTTATTGCCTTCGATATCTGTTTATTTATCTCTCGTAGTTCTTCGATGGAGGTTGTCTCTTCACTTCTCATGTTTCTTCTACTTTGCATCAGCTGTATTGTTTCTTAGCTGAGTTTTTCTTCTTGTTTTGTTCTAGTGCAGCATGTACTTTGACTTTCTATTATGGCATTTGTTATTCGGTCGTTTAGGTTGTTGATGTTTTCATTTTTGTCCGCGTTTCCACTCGTCAACCGGTCTGCGATGCACTGTTGGTATTCCTCTACATCTAGTGGGTCTACATCCCAGATACTTAGGGTTTGGATTATGAACCAGCAATGTGTCGTTGAACCTCACCAAGAGTTTCGCTAACCCGGAGCACAAGTGGAAACATCATTCTTCCGTTTTCTGCATACTTGGACGTAGGCGCCATTGCTTTGTCCACATTGTTTCTAGGTCAGTATTGAGTGCGTGCTCGGTTGATGCAATTTCTTTATGTTGCATTGCAATCGCCATATCGTCTGCGTATGCGAATTTTCTGGCCACTGTCGGTGGTAGATAATGTATATAAAGGTTAAACAGAAGCTGTGCGACAAGTGAGCCTTATGGGAGGACGTTGCTTAGTTTTCTCCTATTGCTGATTTCATCTTGCAAGATAACTTGCGACAAGGGATCACCTTAACAAGTTTATACAGAAGTCCCTCTTTCCAAAACGTATCATAGGCAACAGTCAAGTCGATGAATGCAACTGATGTCTTCATCTTACTTTCAAAACCAAACTCCATATGGGTTGTGAGAGATAGTATTTGGTCCGCAGAGCTACGGCCCGCACAAATGCCAGCTTGTTCAGTTGGAACACTTGCGTCGACAGTAACAGGAGTGTTGGGAAATACGGGATTATGCCATAAAAATGGGCCTTTTTTCTTTTCATTAGGAAACTAGTGCCTTCATCTTAATCCAACATGATTGACATGTGAGATGAGCCAGCATCATCGGTAATCATACAGACAACGCGTGATTCGATGTTAAAAATATTGTAATATGAATTATGTTTGGTTGGATTTATGTTACATTTTTCGCAAATGAATTTAATAAAGTAGAAATAACCGAAAAAAATGAGTTTAGTGTTATCGTAGATAAGCGAATATTCGCAAACATGTGCTCTCGTTGGCGTGTCGATAGCGACTGTTTAAAATATATTTTGTAATAGAATTATAAATTATTTTTATATCATTTCTAAAAATGCCTCAAAAACAATACAATTCATGGCATTTAAATATCGAATTAAATAAATGCAAATGAGGTGTTTCCACCAAATAAACTAAAATGTATTTGTCATAATTATTTATTATGTTGATTGATAAGGTATGTAAACAAAACTCTGATATTATTAAATTAAATGTAGTATTATTATTAAACTTATTAGAGGATCAAAGTTTAAGACTGAGACTAGTCGTTGTGACAGTGATGAATTGTTTCTAAGGGTTCCAATAAATTGTGCTTCCGATATCTGTCTCCCATAATAATTTTATTGATAATCCTTCCTTCCTGAAAAACTGTATCAAAATTCAATCAATAAATAATATGAACAAAAGAATTGCACACTTCCCTTCCTAGAGATTCTGTTTATTCTCTTGGAATGGCGGGTGGAAGCTAAATAAAGTAATGAGATCATTAAATCATTCGTTTCACATGTTTACTTCCCACCATATCTCTTTTAAAAGTGTCTTAGTAAATTTCAAATTACAGTATCTTCCAAAAAATAAGAATATAATATTTAAATCTAGAGTTTGGACTAGATTTCGCACCGCAAAGATAATATAATTCTTATGTTCGTTTTATCTATTAGGGTACACTGGGTACGGTTGTGACAATTTTCATGGGATTGCCCATAATTTTGTTAGTAAGCCAGTTAGCTTAACGAAAGGTGTTTTTTTTAGTAAAATCTCCATTTGTCTATGTATGATTATTAGAATTTTGATCCTAAGTACAATGTTAACTTTATAGGAGCAAATTAGAAAACAAATGAAAAATGTCACAACCGACCACACCCCAAGGGCGGTTGTGACAGTGCTTGGGGTCGGTAGTAACAGATTAAAAAAATACACCAAAATGGTCTAGAATCATTTTTATTTATTGCAACTAATACGTAACGTAATTTAATATACTCTTCTTCTAAAAAAAATATCAATTAAGTAAAAAAAAAAATGTAGAACATTTATATCGATTATAACTAATAAGGCAATGTAGCATCTAGTTATTATAACAGTCTTTATATTCATCGGTCCAAAAAGGTAACTAAACACTTAATTATACATTACGGTAACTGTCAAAATATCCTTATTTTTATATAAACAATAATACTACTATAATAAATATATTCAGTCGTTTTTAATAATAAAATATTATAGAAAAATCAGTGAACTGATTAGTAAGCTACTGAGATCTAGTCAGACTCATCACAGTTATGACAAATATAATGGCGACTACCACCTGCGCACTCTAAGTGGTACCAGAACTCACATTTTCCTTGGCATTTGATCTACTTTTCGCCAGCCCTACTTTCAGAATATGAGCCTACAAAAACCAGACAGAAATATTCATCTTCATGCGATGACGGTGGTGATGTCTTCCTTTTCTTAGCCTTGGTTTTCCTTTTCCTTTGCCGCCTCCTTTTAGTTCCGCAAGATTTTTCTTTATTTGCTTAGCCTTCAATTTTTTTTTCTTTTTCTGCATATTCTTGCCTGACTGTCTCATTTTCAGGCGTATCGGTATATATTGTCGACTTTTTGGTTCTGGAACATTTCGTTTTTCTTTGGCCAGCCTTCGGAAAAGGTCGAACACTTTCAGGCGAAAAAACAAGAGGCGTGAATGAGGATGAAGGAGTTGGCTGATCATTGTTTGAATTTTGAATTGAAAATTCTTGCAATAAGGGAGTTGAATGGCGGTGTTTTATCGTTAGGTCCAGGATTGTTTTCTCCAGTGTCAAGGTTTGGTCTATCCGTTACAACAGATGGTTCTGCAGGATTGTTCTCTTCAGTGTCAATGTTTGGTGTGTCCGTTACAAAAGAGGATTGTGCAGTATTAATCTCACCAGTGCCAGGGTATGGTCTATCCATTACAAATGATGGTACGACAAGATTGTTCTCTTCAGTGTCAGGGTTTGCTCTGTCCGTTACAAAAGACGGTGCAAAGTCAATATCTTGGAATAAATTACGATGATACGGATAAAGGCCAGTTTTATAAAAACCGACCTGAATGTTCGCTTGAGTAAAAGCCAGAGGCATAGCAGTTTTGATAATACCTGGGATATCGTAGATGGTCATTGTTTTTCCAGGGTGACTCCGCATCCATCCATCACAAGCAGTGTTTATAGATTTTTTTTAAGGGTCCGAAAACAGATCGATCCAAGGGCTGCAGTTTGTGTGAGCAGTGTGGATGAAATGAGAGCAAAGTGATTCCATTTTCTTTACAAAAATCCAATGTATTAATATGGATATGTGAGGAATGATTGTCCAACACTAGTAAAACTCTATGGGTTGGAGAAGCATTAGAAAATTTCTTGAAATGTTCAAGAAATACTACGAACGATACATCTTGCATCCATCCTGAAGGATTTGCAGTCCCAATCGATCCTACTGGCCCGTCCCTAACAAAATGATCGTGATAACGAACCCGTGGAAATATAAATAAAAGAAGAATAGTATTTCCCAAGGCATGGACTGCAAAAGCAACCGTCACCAATGTGCCTCGTTCAGCTGAAGTTGGAGCTCCCACTTGCCGTATGCCACGTCTTGCTACTACTTTGTCAGGTTTTTGGACGGTAGTGACGCCATATATATATATATATATATATATATATATATATATATATATATATATATATATATATGTATATATATATATATATATATATATATATATATATATATATATATATATATCTTATGGCTCATAGGTGTGTCTGTCCATAACATTTTGTAAATTGTCGTAATAAGTTTCCAAATTTGTTTTGTTAAAGCTTGTTGCTCTTGAAAGGCTAGTAGCTTGAGCTACACGAACAGACAGTGAAGAATTTCTATTCATGAATGAACGAAACCATTCCTCACTAGCCATCTCATTCTCAAGCCAAGTAGCAGGTCGCTTGAGATTGTATTTTGTAGTAAGCTCAAAAGCTAACTTCCGTATTTCTTTCGGAGAAAGGCCAAAATATATATCCGCGCAACGTATTATATATCTTGATAGCTGCTGTTCTTGATCCTTAGAGAATACTCTATCATGAGCAACATACCCCATGCTGACGCTGTCTTCATCGTGGCCAGCGCCGGCCCCATCGCATTTACGAATGTACCGTAACAAAGACATGCGATTAACATCGTGCATATCCGCAGCTCTCCGTAACGAAGTCCCGCGTTTCACTTTATTAGCGTCTTTATATTTTGTTATGTCACACTGTCCCCTTTCGGTCTTCCTCAAGCGTTTTCTAGGCATCTAAGTGCAAAAGGAACAAATTTTATTTATTTCACAACCGTACCCAGAAAATATGTCACAATCGTACCCAAAGCACTCTTTCGCAAACAAACAATCGCAATGACAAAAACAAAAAATTTACATTCAAAATAATCACTGTTATTAACCTATTAAGGTTTAACTTATAACGAGAGAAAACGCTAATCTAAACATTAACGCTAAACACTAAATAAAGTACTCTATCTGTACACATATAACAACGATTATTAAATGAAATCGAATAAAAATACTTACTTTTGAAGGTTAAAAAGTAATGTAGGCCTCTGCAAGCGCTAGTGGCGCGATGGCAAACGCAAATACTATGAAACCCGTTGAGACGGGCACGCTGCTCGTCTTTCCCCTTGCACCATCCCGAAATTCCTTATAGTTTCGCTAATTTGACGACAGTCACAACCGTACCCTGGCACAATCGTACCCAGTCTACCCTATATAATTATATTTAGTTAGTTTTATATTTTATTGTCTGACTTGGTTTCTGGTAAAGTCAGTGTGGTTGTCTATATCTAGTATTGTCTAGAGCCGAGAAATATCGTTATTTTACTGAAATTATCGGGCCTTTTAGGAAAATTTAATAATTCGGAGCTCTTCTCTTAGATCAGTTCTATTTGTGCCTTCTTTTAGATCTGCTCAGAATTATGAATTTAAATTTAAAATAGATGTTAACGGGTTATTAAAGATAATGATAAGATTATATTATAAACTTTCATCAACTAAAAAAAAATAATTATAATATACTACTTCCTCGTAATCAAATTAATCATATTTTATATTCTTTAACTCACTGTTGCATTACAAACATTTTGAAATTTGAAATATGTTTTATAAATTGCTTTTAAATATGTTTTCAAATAAAAAATAATAAAAATATATTTGCTTAACCGAAGTAATTTAAAAGAATAAAATAAGATAAACGAACTATTATAATGAAGCAAATGATTACGAAGATTTCAATTTTTAATAATTAATTAGTTCTGTTTTCCTAAAATGAGCTCATTTACGGACCAGCCCATTTACCATGCGGACTTGTTCATTGATTCACCCATTCAAATTATAGACCCGCTCCATCCCTTTCAATTGATCTATTTGGAAACATGAAACCTGCCAAGTCGAGCACAACCGTACTACCTTTCTCGAAGCGAAACACGGCACTTTTGACCTCCTGTAACTTCGTTGTGTATAAAGCAAGAAGTTTGAATGTTTAGATATCAAGAAACATACTATAACTGGCTATATTGGCGAAATATCTAATAATTATACCTTATAGTTTACGAATTATCGCCATGAAAACTATTTGGAAACCATACTTTTTGCAGACCTATTCAGTTTAACTTCTTCGACAAATGAGAAATAATCCAAAATACGGCTTTTTTAAAATTAAAAATGAAGTATTCCCTGTAGATATATAAATGTATTATTCAAAATTTGATGTAGATTATTTAAATTCGATTTCACTTTTGTCTATATAGTCTTGTATGTGTACTTTGGAGAGGACAAAAGCCTCCATAACCGGTTAGACAATAACAGTCGTTCATTTACAAAAGCAGTAAAATCCAGTTTAATTTTTCTTAGGTAAATCAAGAAAAACTGCTAAAACTTTTCCCGTGCATGTTGGTGATCCTTTTTTTGTATTTTGAAATTTATTATAGATTTCAATTGCAAAATCTGAGCAAAATTGGGCTAAGTGAGGGATTTAACTATTTTTGTAAGTATAACATTAGGATACCAATCTATGCAACCATAGAAGTTGTTGCTAATTGCATGAAAAAACTGATTTTGTAAATTCAAAATTGCAAACAAGAAAATAACTTCTTTTGGTACTGTTTCTCAGTTAGAATTGATAGATTCTCAATGAATTCTCAAGGATTTCATTTTTTTCGCCTTTTAACATGACGATGATATTTTGATAGGTAATAAAAGAATCGAGTGTTACCAAAATCTCAATTTTCGGTTTTTAACTGCTTTTGAAACTAGGTGACTCATATATGATACGTGGTACTTATCTCTCCGTACTTACGGTCTATCCTTCGACTTGAATTATTTTATAACTTTTCTGGTCCAGGGTGCTGTCATTCTCTTTTGTGCCCATTCATGTTCCCATTTGTAAATTATTTTCTTACTCTTTAAACGAGTCCCGATTTCTCCCATTATAATGGCCAGTATTTCAAGCAAGGATATCGTCCGATATACGCTGATAATCCAAATTACGCTCTTACCCGTGATACTGGAAAAAATCGCAAGAATGCACTGCTTCCTGTTCATCAAGACGTTCGGACACTAGCTCAACCACAGAGACTAAAATCATGAATACCAACAATACGTAGAGCAGCGCAATTGAGTGGAAGATCATTTGATCCTAAGGCTAACTGGACTGCTGAGTGGACAGCTCACCACCCTGTGGGACTGTTAACAACCCAACATCGTGCCCAATTGGTTTCGATGTCCCGCGAAAACTCTGGGTAAAGCAGAACCGCATCCGCTCAAACTGTGGAAGATGCGCAGATGCATCGCTGGAGTCTTGCACAATCAATGGCTTGCGACTGCGTTGAAGCACGACAAACAATCCGGCATATTGTGACTGAAGCCCAGGTCGTGCAAACAATGGCCAACTGGACGACATAAACGATCTCCATCCAAACGCAGCTGACTGGCTGAGCAAGTTAGATGTTGATATATGATATTTATCAATTAATCTGCTATACATTTACCTACAATGTTTGCTTTTCTTTTAAATCCATACGATAAATAAATAAATAAATAGTACATAATGGCTTCCAATAAATTGTGATTTTGTTATTTTGATGAAAATGGACTGATACTAGGAATAGCATGCAAATCTCTAGTTGTTTCAACATGAGATTTGTTCATAGTCCTAATAAGACTTAATATAAAGCTACGAACTACGAAGCTACGGACTTATAAAGCTACGAACAGGTTGAATATATTTATATATTCAAGTTACATTTCGCTTTAGTAAGTTTATATCAACAAATTTAATTTAATCTGGGTGCACGGCAGTGCCCCTGCCAAGTCGAGCACAACCGTACTACCTTTCTCGAAGCGAAACACGGCACTTTTGACCTTCTGTAACTTCGTTGTGTATAAAGCAAGAAGTTGGAATGTATTGATATCAAGAAACATACTATAACTGGCTATATTGGCGAAATATCTAATAATTATACCTTATAGTTTACGAATTATCGCCAGTAAAATTTTCTAAATTTTGTAAGTGACACACTCACCGATAATCAAAATTCTAAGGTACTTCTAGTAATCTTACAAATTTCAAATTTTGAATTTTAGTTAGCCTTTAGTCCATAACGGAAGGAAAAAATCAAAAATTCCAAAATTTCATTATCCATTAATTGAAAAATCATAATTATTAAAAATTTCTTGATTTTCTCACCGATTATCAAAATTCTAAGGTACTTCTAGCAATCTTACAAATTCCAAATTTTGATTTTTAGTTAGCCTTTAGCCTATAAAGGAAGGAAAAAATAAAAAATGTCGAAATTTCATTATACATTAAATGAAAATTAATGATTATTTAAAAATTTCTTAAGTTTGTCACCGATCATCAAAAGTTTTAGGTACTTCTAGTAATCTTATAAACACCGAATTCTGAATTTGAGTTAGCCTTTAGCCTATAAAAGATGGACAAAATGAAAAATCCCGAAATTTAATTATCCATTAATTGAAAAATAATAATTATTAAAAATTTCTTAATTTTGTCACCGATCATCAAAATTCTAACGTACTTCTAGAACTCTTACAAACTCCAAATTTTGAATTTTAGATAGCTTTTAGCCTATAACGGAAGGAAAAAATCAAAAATCCAGAAATTTCATTATCCATTAAATAACAAATAATGTTGATTAATAATTTCTTAATTTTGTCACCGATCATTAAAATTCGAAGGTACTTCTAGCAATCTTACAAACCCCAAATTTTGAATTTTATTTAGCCCTTAGCCTATAAAGGAAGGAAAGAATAAAAAATCCAAAAATGTCATTATCCATTAAATGAAAAATTATGATTTTTTTAAAATTTCGTAATTTTGTCACCGATCATCAAAATTCTAAGGTACTTCTAGCAACCTTACAAACTACAAATTTTGCATTTTACTTAGCCTTTAGCCTATAATGGAAGAAAAAAATAAAAAATCCCTAAATTTCATTTTCCATTAAATGAAAAATAAGGATTATTGAAAATAATATTCAACGAACGCATCGCGCTTGTACGTATGGTTGCTAACTTTAAAACAGAGACAGAGTATGGGCTTTAAGAAAATCAGTAGCTGACGGTCACGGTATATTACCCGAGAAAAATAGGAATATGACCTACAAAAAGAAATTAGATCCCATCAAAAACATAAAATGTAAAAAATGCCAAGTCAGTTATTTTAGTTAATGTGTATGTAGAAGCACCTATTCAACTACTTTGTTATAAATTGTAGTCTAATCAATTACCTATCAACATTTATAGTAACCGTATCAATATTAGACACCTTTATTTGAATTATAATTATATTGACTTGGCAATTGCACGGCAACATAATTAAGAAAAGAATAATCTACTAATTCAATTACTAAGTAAGTCTAAACAGTAGTAGTAATACACATTTCGAAGAATCAAATACAAAATTGTTTTGCTTAGGTAACAGGTGGTAATAAAAGAGAGAGTATCTTTGGTACCTGTACCAATGAAAAACATTGTATCACAGGCACCAATAAACCTAAGAATGAAGAATTTAAATTAGTAAAATATGTTGCCGTGCAATTGCCAAGTCATTATAATTATAATAGAAATAAAGGGGTCAATAGGTGTATTTAGGTGTAATATTGATAAGGTTACTATAAATGTTGATAGGTAATTGATTAAATTACAATTTATAACAAAGTAGTTAAATAGGTGCTTCTACATACACACTAACTAAAATAACTGACTTGGTATTACATGAGATCCCACAACTTTTTGTAGCGAAAGAACTGCGTTACGAACTGCATTTTTTACATTTTATGTTTTTGATGGGATTTATATATATATATATATATATATATATATATATATATATATATATATATATATATATATATATATATATATATATATATATATATATATATATATATATATATATATATATATATATATATATATATATGGGTTCTGGACTCCTAGGTGGAGCATAGAGCCTCCATAAGCACCCTCCAGCGGACCCTATTCTGGGCCATTGCTTTGGCTTCACTCCAAGAGATTTTCTGGGCTTCATCTAACACTGTTCTCCTCCATGTTTGAGCCGGTCTTCCTCGTCGTCTCGTTCCTTGGGGATTCCAGTCTAGTGCTGCCCTTGCAATGTCGTCTGGTTTTCTTCTTAGAATATGGCCGATCCATCCCCATTTTCTTTTCTTAATATCGTGCTCTATTGTTTCTTCTCCGCATCGTTTAAGAAGTTGCTCATTAGTAATTTTCTTTGGCCAGAAGATTCTGAGGATGATTCGTAGACATTTGTTGGCGAAAACCTGAAGTTTATGTTTTGTGGCATTAGTGTTTTTCCAGGTCTCACAACCATATAAGAGGATTGCTTTGACGTTTGTTCTATATAAACGCAGCTTGCTCTTTGTTTTTATGATGTTGGACCTCCATATTGTGTTTAGTTGCCTGAATGCCATCTGTGCTTTTTGAATTCTGTTTAGAATCTCTAGGTCTGTTCCGCCCATCTCGTTGAGAATGCTTCCTAGATACTGAAACTTTTCTACATTCTCAATTGGTTGGTCGTTTATTTGAAACGGTGCGTCGTTATTTGTGTGCATTCGCATCGCTTTTGTTTTTGAGACATTTATTTTCAACTCTATCTTCTGTGCCCTGTCTGATAGTAGGGTGAGTTGCCTTTGCATACTTTCATAGGTATGCGAAAAAAAACAAATGTCGTCTGCGTATTCGAGATCTTTGATATTAGAGTAAAGAGACCATCGAATACCATCGTTTGGTCTGCAAGACTTTTCCAGGATATAGTCAAGAGCAATGTTAAAAAGCAAGGGAGAGAGCACACATCCTTGCTTCACTCCTGATCTCACCGGAAAAAGGTTGCTATGTGCTCCGCTATGCAGGATACTACATGATACGTCATGGTACAGTTCTCTAATCGTGTCGATGATTTTTGTTGGCACGCCTCTTGTCCGTAGTATCTTCCATATAGCAGAGTGCGATAGGCTGTCAAAAGCACGTTCAAAGTCGATGAAAACAAGATATAGTGGCGATCGCCATTCAACGGATTGTTCTATAATGATTCTTGTTGAATTTATGTGGTCTATGCATGAGCGGTTTGGGCGGAAGCCTGCTTGGTTTGGACGCAGTATGGGTTCGAATGCTTCTGCCAGCCTATGTTGGATTACACTTGCAATAATTTTGTTTATGGTGTTTAACATCGTTATTCCTCTCCAATTTTTGCATTGCGTTAGGTCTCCTTTCTTTGGCAGTTTGATAATGAGACCATGTTTCATTTCTGCTGGAATTTCTTGGTTTGTCCAGATCCCTTTTATTATTTTTGCAAGTAGAGGTGCAATCCATTTAGGGTCTACCTTGATTAGTTCGGCAGGTATGTTGTCTACCACTGCCGTTTTGTTGTTTTTCAGCTGCTTGATGGTATTTAGTATTTCTGTTTTTGAAGGCGCGTCTATATTTATATTCAGTTGTTCATTTGCATTGGCATCCGGAGCTATCTCAAGTTCGTCTTCCGTGGGTGAGCTGAGCATTCAAGCAAAGTATTCCTTCCACCTATCGAGCTGAGTTTCTGGGGTGGTCAGTGGGCGGTTGTCTTTGCTTCTAACTATATTTGTGGACTTTGTGTGCTTTTTGGAGAGCTTGTTTGTCAGTGTGTAAAGAGTCCTCGAGTTGTTATTTTTGGCTGCTTCTTCTGCTTGCTCACATATCAGGTCAATCCATATTCGCTTGTCTTTTTTGGTAGATGCTTTAATTTGTTTGCATAGTTGTGTATATCTCCAGATTGCATCATTTTTTGTCATCGAAGTTTTGCACTGGAGTACCAGTTTTTTCGCATCCTTTCTGTCTTGTATAAGTTGCCATGTTTGGTCTGAAATCCAGTCTTTTCGATTTCTTTCCTTTGTACCAAGGGTTGTTTTGGCCGATTGGAGTAGTGTCTTGGCTAAGCCATCCCAAGATGTTATGGGATTTTGGTCTGCATTTTCATGCAGGTTTGTTAGGAAAACTTTTTTGCAGTTTGGTTGGCTCAGTTTGTGTAGGTTGAACTTTACTCTCTTTGATTGTTCAGGTTTCTTTGGTACGGCCAGTTTGATTCTGAACGTGCCGAGCAGAAGGTGGTGGTCGCTGGCAATGTCTGCACCCCTTTTGTTTCTGACATCAAATAGGGATCTCCGCCATGTTTTCGATATGGCAATATGGTCAATTTGGTTTTGGGTTTTCTTGTCGGGGGATATCCATGTGATTTTGTGGATTTGCTTGTGTGGGAACACTGTTCCACCTATAACTAGGTCTGATGTTGAACAGAGTTTCGTGAATAGTTCACCGTTTTCGTTTCTTTCCCCACATCCTTCTTTACCCATGGTGTCTTCTAGGTTACTGTTATTTGTCCAGACCTTAGCGTTGAGATCACCCATGAGTATGGTGATATCACCTCTGTTTATTAAGTACGGAAGTTTACTCTGTTTATTAAGTACTTAACGTACTTTCAAGGATATCGTAGAAATTTTCTTTTTCCTTAGCACTCGCACTGTTTGTGGGTGCATAGCATTGTACAAAGGTGATATTTCTGTATTTAGTGTGGAACCTTGCTGTAATTATTCTGTCATCAATGGGGTTCCATGAAATTAGGCTCTTTCTGGCTTTTTTAGTAATTATGAAACCAACGCCTCTTTCATGAGACCCAGTTTCTTTGCCACTGTACAGGAAAAGCTCCCCAGATTGTAAGTTGAGCTCCCCCTTGCCAAGCCAGCAAACTTCTGATAAGCCTAAAATTGAGACGTTGTAGTTATTTAATTCTCTCACCGCTTGATGCAGTTTTGATGCTTCGTATAGAGTTTTTACGTTCCAGCATCCAAAACGTAACTTTTCCTTAAGTGTAGCCAGTGTTGTCTTCGTTTTGTCCGTCCGGATTTGTGTTGTAGAGGTTTCATTAATAGCATAGTTTAGGCCAAGCAGGTTATTAGCCCACTGTGGCCGTAGTTTGGTGCTGGGGCTGCCAGCTATAGCTTCCAAACCAGCCTCCTGTTTACAGGATTTAAATCGGCCGCCCATTCTGGGTCAGACGCTGTTGCAGCCGCCCAATCTGGAACAGACGCTGCGGATTTATAGCCGCTCATTCAGAGTGCAGACGCTACATTTGTAGGTTTTGGTCCGCCCCGGGTATTTGATTTCCCCGGTACCACCTATATCTAGGAGGCATCCCCCTATCCGCCACCTGGGGAGGCGCCCGATGGGGGACCTACAACCCCACACGGGTTTGATGGGATTTAGTTTAGTTTTATTACCCCAATATGCTTGTAATTATAGGTATATTGAAGATTTTACAATAACATATTTTTTTAAACAAATTGACTATAACAGGGAATCTTTCAATAAATCCAACATCATTTAATTCCAGAGAATAGTAATTTTACATTCGCAAATTTTATTTTATTTCATTGAGAGGAAGTTAATTATCCCTGATAACCAATATTTAATGAGATTGGATCGATTAATGAATAATTTGTGGCCTAGCCTAGAAAAGCAATGAGTATTTTTAGATCGTCAATTAGATTTGAACAATTTAGTGTAGGCATCAATTTCTATTTAAATTTAAACAAGCATTGCTTTTCTTTTTGGTTTGACATAATATTTTATGAACAATAAAATCAAGTATTATTTGCAGAAATTATAAATGGAAAATGGACAGTTATTTTAAATATCTTTTTGATACAAATTCCAAGATAAAAAGACAAAATATTAAGAAAGAGAAATGCGCAATTCTTTTGAATAAGCCTATTTTGAACCACGTTTGTTCAACTGTTGGGCTTTGATCTTTGCCCAGTATTGTCACATCTTCTGCCGGTATAACTCCTTTCTCTCTTCTGTCCAGGGGGTACCTTTCCTTAAGAGGTTTTTCCTGAAATCCCGACTTCTGACTTCCTGAGAAAAACCTGACTTCCGTCAGGGTTCGTCTCGCAGACTGTCTGTTTTGGGGATCTGTTATTCCCAGTTCTTTAATATCCTTCTCGGTTTCTGTCAACCAAGTGGTACGAACCTTCTTGTTTTGCCAGAAGGTGAACAGACGGTTGGTTAGTCGGTTTGGGGGCAAACTTGCAACGTGGCCATAGAAAGCTACTCTTCTTTTCCTTGCACAGTCAGAGAGCATGTCAATATGTTCGTAGAGCTCAGAGTTATGCCGCCCTCGGAATTCCTAATCTCCCTTCACCGGGACTAGGATCTTCTTGAGGATTCCCTCTCCCTAGTTTCCAATTTCGCTACCAGACCTCTTCGGTTCAAGGAAAGACACTCCATGACATACATGGCTTCTATACTTGAATTTCTCAGTCCACTTGATCTTTCCCTGCTTCAAAAGCATCTCTCTGTTTGCTCCTCTGATGTTGGTGATGAATTCTGTTTTCTCCAGCGACACTTGAAGACCTAACTTGGCAGCCTGTTGTCTGAGGCAATTTACCTGCATTGTTGCCATCTCAAGAGAATCAGCAAACAGTGCCATGTCATCTGCAAAGGCCAGGCAATCTACAGCCAGTCCATCGTTCTTACGTCCCACGTAGATACCACTCTGAGCACCCAAATTGATCAGTTCCTTGCGCTATTCTCTCAAGGACACAGTTGAAGAGAAACAGGGAAACTCCATTTCCTTGTCTCACTCCAGATTTTATTTCGAAGCTTTCTGAAATCTCGCATCTAAATTGAACCTTAGAATGGGTGTTGGTCAGAGTTTCTAGGATGAGTCTGCGGGTTTTGTTGTCTAGCTCTAGTTCCTGGTGTACTTTGTTAAGCGTTTCTCTATCAATACAATCGTAGGCCTTCCTAAACTCAACAAAGGTGACGACCACCTTGCGGTTTCTCATCTTAGAGTATGCAGGTACAGTTTTAAGATTGAGGATCTGTTCAACACAGGATCAGGTCTTCCTGAAGTCCCCCTGGAATACCCCCCAGTTGATTATCCAGCTGATATTTTGCCCTTGTTTGTAACGCCTTCGAGAGAATCTTGTATGTTACCGGGACGAGAGAAATTACACAATATTTCTTTAGATCAGTAAAATCTTTCCTTTTGTGAAGCTGAAGGATCAGAGCAGATTTCCAGTCAGTTGGTAATTTCTCTGTTTCCCAGATGTCCAGGATGATTTCGGTTAGCTTGCGCACGGCATTGTTTCCAGCAGATAAAGTCCTATCCAGATAAAGTCCTCTCCATCTGGCTTATTATTCCAAAGAAGTTGAATGATCTGCCCCAACTTCTTGCAATGAGGGGGCAGCGAGTCTGGGTTTGGTGTGGTTTGTTTATAGTCGAAGTCTTCGCTGGGTGGGTCACAGTTGAGTAGATTTTTAAGGTAATGAGCCACAAGGTGCCAGTTGTCCATGACGTTATAAATCAGTTTGCCTTGTGAGTCTCTGAAGTAAAGGCTTGGCGGAGCGTATTTTCTGAGTGTATTTTTGAAGGTTCCAAAAAAATCTCTGGAGTTATTCTTAGGAAAGCTCTCTTCGATTCGGGTTAGTTGGTTTTGTGTGAAAGTTCGTTTGGTTCCTCGAATTAACTTGGCTGTCACCTTCCTTTGCTCCAAAAATTTATTATTTTCCTTTGTTGCTATTGCATTGTCACAGTCTTCAGTCCACCACGGATGCTTCCTTCTTCTAGCGAGAGAGGCGAGTTCATTGGCCGCCTTGACAAGAGTCTCCTGCAGTTAGTCCCAGCTGTTTAGATCTGTATTGTTCAGTCTTTGATTTACTTCTTGACTGTTCTTAAGTCGCTCTACGTCAAATCTTACTATTTTGCAGGTTCTGTGTAATCTAGTGTTTCTTGTCTGGAGTATTATTTTGATCTTTGAGAGGTTGTGGTCTGAGTCCAGATTGGCGCTTCTTAGTACCTTCACGTTTTGTATTTCCTTTTGAGATTTTCGTGAAATGGCAACATGATCTATCTGGAATTCACCCAGGTTGGTATTGTGTGAAATCCAAGTTTTCAGTTTCCTTGGCAAGTGTATGAAGGCAGTAGACTTCATGAGCAACCCAAAAGTCCTACACAGATCTACCAATCGTTCTCCGTTCCGATTGGTTCGCTTATGCGTCGGATAATTGCCCACTAATAAATAAAAATAAAAAAGCCATTTATTTCCTGTAAACTATACATGATACTAGTAATAAATATGGTTTCTTAGTTACAATGTTAGTGTGTTACTTAAATATTAGTCTGCTTAGTCTGCAAGAACTCCTGTGCGGGTAAAGGCCTTCTCCAAGATCCCCATGTTTATCTGTCTTGTGCTACTTTGGTCCTTAATGGGCCAGCTATTATTTTCACTTCATCTTCCCAGCGCGTCAGTGGTCTACCTCTACTGAGTTTACCTAGTGGACCGCTTCACAGTGTCGTTCTAACAGTCCATCTCTGGTCCGTAAGTCTTGCCACGTGGCCTGCCCATTTCCATTTGAGTTTTTGGGCGTGGCCCAAAACGTTAGTTGCTTTTGTTATTTTCCTTATTTTGGTGTGTCTTATTTTGTAAAGTTTCTTTATGTTGAGCATGTTGCGTTCTATTCCTCGTTGACAGGTGTTGATTTTATTTTTGCTTTGGAACTGAATTTCCATGTCTGGGAGCCATATGTTAAATTTCACGGTAGAAGGGTTGAGTTCATGACTTTTGTTTTGATGCTTGTTGGCATATTGCTTTTAAATATTTCTTTCAGGCTCCAGTATTTGTTCCATGTGGATTGTATCCTTCTTTCAATTTCTGCTTCATTGCTGTTTTTATCAAAACTGATTCTTTTCCCTAGGTATATGTAATATTCTGTGTATTCCAGTGGTTTATTGTCATTTTTTATCGGTCTTTTCGAGGAGTTTGTCATTGTGATAGTGTTTTTGAGGTTCATTTCTAAACCTACCTCGACACTAACTGAATGGAGTGATGCGATCATACGCTGTAGCTGGGAGCTGGTCGCTGATAACAAAACCAGGTCGTCTGCAAACCTCAGATGACTCAGATACGTGCCTTGTATATTGAGTCCGGTATATTTCCAATCTAGCTTGCCAATAATAGATTAAAGGATAGCCATTAATATTTTTGGTGACAGAGGGTCTTACTCCTCTTTTTATGGGAAAACTCGGGCCAAGGGTTTCTAATTTAACTCTGCTCGTATTATTGTTATATATACTTTAGATAACTTGTATGTATTTATCATGTACTTCTTGTTCCCTCAGGCTCTCCCATATACTTGTGTGAGCCACCGTGTCAAAAGCTTTTTCGTAGTCGATAAAAGCGATATATAGGGTCTAGGGCAGCTATTCTCAACCGCTGGTCCGGCGGACCACCAGTGGTCCGCGGAGAAATTTTACTGGTCCGCAGACAATTTTTTCTATCCGCGAAAGAAATTTACTTATAAAAAAATAATAATAACTAAATTTTAATTTATAAAATTACGAAATACAAATATCTTAAACTAATTTTAATTCTATGTAATTTATGATTAGTACGGCACTGAAGAAAAAAAAAGAAAAATAATTACATATCTTTACATTTAAATATTATTGTAAGTAAATGATAATAAAAATGTTACAATTAACTTGTAGTAGTTCTACTAACAGGTAGATTTTTGGTGATGGATATATATTTTTCCTTATTTTGGGGGATGATATCAATTTTTTCCTCGTCAGATCCAAATTATTAAATAAATAAATGAACATCATAATTCGACATGTTATGGAAAAATACCGGGATCATTTTAGGTATTTTATAATTCAAATTACAATTTGAGTGGGCGGCTCCCCGAAATTTACCCGCTAAATGATCATGATCGTCGACTTTGTCTGTTACTTGTAAAAAATTATTACATATGTGACAAGAAGTGGCCGTATCGTAGGAATTTTGCTCATCTGTTAATTTAATCATCGGAAGTATAACGCTTAAATGATCTCTGTATAATTCCTTAAAATCTGCATAGAGGTTCTGACAAAAAAAATTCGGGCAATCTTCCCCGGTATAAGTGAAAAATTTACTCAATGAGTCATCGCATGAACATTTTATATTATAGGCGAAACTGTATGGTACATGGATATGTGTCTGATTAGTATAGCTATTGTCAGGGTTCGGTGAGCATGTATCAACAGGTTTTAAAATTGATTCAAAATCTGCGTATACAACAAAGGGTATACATTTTTCTATCGAAATTTTGAAATTTTAATATTTTCCCCGGCATCATATCACCTCTCTTATGTTTTACGAGGTCTTCCGTCGGCATAATAGTGTAAATTTTGCTGCAGTCATTCAATTTATGTTGATTTAACGCGAATTTATTTGAAAAAAAGGTTAAACAGCCGTCACATAAATATTTTTTTCGATAATCTACCGAGATTTGACTTCTTACAAGCCGTGAAATATTTTTAATATAAACATAATGACCATTAACCCCTTCTTCCAAATATAATAAATTTACATGTCTTTCCCTAGTTGCATTAGTATGGTAAATAGGTCCTACTACGTCATGTTGTGTAGTTTTAAAATTAAACTCCAAGCTATAAACGTTAATACTAATATTATTCATCTGTTCAAATTTAGGAATGTCTTTGATTCTAAGCGGAAACTCTAATCTGTCATATTTTAAAATTGAAGAAAAGTAGGGATATGATGCCGGGCGATCAGAACTCACATTCGTGGGGTGTAATGCGGATACAATGCTCCATAAAAAACAAAATTCGTCTACATTCTGAACATTGATACAAGCTTTCCGATCCCTAATCTCTTTTGGCAGTTCAATATATGACGACCCACGTATTGGTTTATATTTATTGATATTAATTTCTAAATGGGAAATCTCCCTTAGTAACCAACCCGTATCTTTCTCCTGAAACTCGCTACATTTGGTTTTAATTTTGGCACACATACTGTCATAAATTTCATCAAAGTTACTCATGCTACGTGTTATTTCGCGATATTTTGTGTTAAATGACTTTAATTCACCTTTGTGTAGTAGTTTTGTAATACCTAGTAAAATTTTTTTTTTAAAATATCACTGGTCCGCGAATCTTTTTTTTTAATTTTACTGGTCCGTGGGCCAAAAAAGGTTGAGAAACGCTGGTCTAGGGTATAGGGTATAGGGTTTGTTTCGCCCCTGGTATTTTTCTATAATTAGTTCAAGCGTGTGAATATGGTCTATTGTAGAGAATCCCTTACTAAAACTTGAGGCTTGCTCCACCGGTTGTTTTGCTTCTAATGTTGAACTTATTCTCGTGTTTACAATGGAGGAGAATAGTTTGTAGAGACTCGGTAGCAAGCTTATTGGTTTATAGTTCCCAATATCCTTTGTATCGCCCTTTTCGTAGATGAGAATAATGTTTGATTTTGACCATTGCGCGGGTATATCGCTATTTTTCAGTATTAGATTATATTATAATTGGACTTCAATCCTTTTATCCAGGTTTTGCTTGTTCTAAGGTATTTGTAGGCTTTTTTGGTACTTCCCCTTTGTTGCAGATGTTTTTCTATAGTACTTAATCTGTAGTTTGCATAATCTCTTTTAATATATCTGTTGGCCACTTTGTAGAGGGCAGAAAGTTCAGTTTTCATGGTACGAGTTTTGATTCCAGTTTTCTGTAGTTCTCTTCTTCTATTTAACAACATTGTTGTGTGTGCTGATAGTATTTTACGGAGTTTTGTGTAATTGCCCACTATGGTTCTGTATTTTTTCTCTCTTTGAGCATTGAAGTCACCAAGCAGTATGACGGTGTGCCTGTCTGGAAGTTTAGAGAAATTATCTTCTAAGTCTTCCCAGAATTTATCAGTTCTGTCTGGATTGCGTCTGTTGTCCTTGTTTTTTATTGTGGCATGTGGCATGTCCTGATTTGATTGTGGCATGTACATTTACTATACTGTAGTCCTTGTTAGCGCATTTTAGAGAGAGAATGGATACACGACTACTCGGGGAAATAAAGTCGGTGACTGAATCCAGTATCCAGTGACTGATTATAAATCCTGTACCTAAGTGGGGTACGTTCTTCATTACCCGTTGACCCACTTTTCCTTTGAGGAACCTGTAGCATTGGGACTAGAAGGCATGCTTGTCCGTAAATCTGGTTTCCTGTACTGCTGGCAGTATTATGTTGTGTCGTGTTAGTGAATCAGTCAAATATTTCAGTTTACTCACTTTTAGCAGTGAGTTGGCATTAAATGTTGCGAAGGCCCATTTTATTTATTTATTTAATTTTTATATACTTTTTCAGGAAGGAAGGATTACCAATAAAATTATAATGGGAGACAGTTTTCGGAAGCACTTTCAGCACTCTCAGTCTTAAGATTTGCTCCTCAAAGAAGTTTTATAGTAATACTTCATTCGATTCAAACATCATGGTTTTCTTAATAAAGACGGAACAAAGCTTGAATATATAAATATACTCAACCTTTCCGGAACTCTATAATACTAATGAGTCTTTTTAGGACTACCAAAAACAAATCTCTTATGAAATTTGTCAGTTATTCTATAGCTTTCAGTCCACCTTCGTGGCACTCAACAAAAACCATAAAAATAACATTGATTTTTAAGATCATGTCTTTCCGATACCTTGAGTGGATAGCCATCTGTGGACGCGTTTCGAGATTTATCTCTCATCAGCACAGCTTTGCTTCCATGAACAATATTTTGTAAATCACTCACTTGAAAACCCATGTGTTGATTAGGGTTAGATGTTTTTTGATTTTGACATTTTGTGGGAGAGACATGAACTTAGCAGGTTATTGATATAAATGATAAATTTTGAATTGGTAAAACCATACAACATTATAGATAATCAGATAAACTTAATAAAGACGGAACAAAGCTTGAATATATAAATATACTCAACCTTTCCGGAACTCTATAATATATCATTTACATATCGCATCAATTAACATAATTAATTTTGACTGATACATTTCAGTTTATTTGGTGTCAACATCTCATTTGAATTTATTCCATTGTATATTTAAATGCTATGAATTCTATTGATTTTAGAGGAAAAAATCTAATATAATTTAAATACATAAAAATAATTTATTCTTTCATATCTAATAGACATACAAAATCTTGGATTTGATTATAATTTAAGGAGGTTCGAGCGAATCCCACGTTAAATTTTTGTTTTCAAGTTTAAGCTGTGAAACTTCTTATACGTGAAGATCACTATTTTATTTATGTCCTCTCAAAATATAAAAGTGATCCTCCGTTTAGTTTATCCGCAAAAAAAAAACTATGGCCGACAAGCTTCCGTCACGTTTTTCTTCTTCTTCTCGCGGATGGGTCACTTAGGACCACGCGGAATCAACGTATGCTGAGCCTTCCTCCTTGCCCAATAGCTTTTCATCTTCATGGATTGTTGTACTTTCTGTTCCTCCGACCATGCACGTCGTGTTGGTTTCTTCAGATCTTCCTCAAATCCCCTTGTATGAACAATATTCCTGATCACATTTCTATTCATGAGATCTGGCGATCCCATCTCCACTAGGTCCCTTTCCACTTGTTTGTACCACTTTGGTCTTGTACGTTTGTTCTGTAGAAATTTGTGGATTCGGTAAGTAAGCCTCGTATGATTCATTCTTTCCAAATGACCCAAAAATTGAATTCGTCTCATTCTCATGTTATCGGTAATTTTTGAATTTTTTCTATATATTTCAGAATTGGGTTTGGGATAGTGTATGCCATTCTTAATTCTGGGCCCTAAGATCTTTCTCATAATTTTCCTTTCCTTAATATTTAATTGTTCCTTTAATGTTTTAATTTGTAAATTTAGCGTTTCTGAAGCATAAAGAGCTTCCGGTTTAATCACTGTTAAATAATGACGAATTTTACTATTCCATGACAGGCATTGCTTATTATAAAAAATTTTTGTGTATTGAAATGCTACCTCCATTTTCTGGATTCTTGATGTTACAGATTTATTTTCATTGCCATTTTCTGTAACCCATTCGCCTAAGTATTTATATTCCTTTACTCTAGCAATTTTGTTAACGTTAATATAAATTTCATGTGGCGCATTTTTTATGTTAGTCATAAATTTAGTTTTTTCATAAGAGATATGAAGCCCTATTTTTGCTGCTTGTTCTTCCAAGATAGTAATCTGCTTCTGTGCATCAGAGATGTCTTCAGCAATTAGTGCCATATCATCAGCAAATGCTAGGCAGTCTATTTGAATACCCTTAATCTTTGGCCCTAGTCGGTGAGATGGTGCCCCTACTTTTCTCCATTCCCTAACAACTTTTTCCAGGGCACAATTGAAAAGTAATGGAGAAATTCCATCACCTTGACGGACGCCTGTATTTATTTCAAACTCTTCACTTAATCCACCCATAAATTTTACTTTAGCCTTTGTCTCCGTAAGTGTGTCTTTGATAATATTTCTTGTTTTTTGGTCAAGTCCAAATTCTGTTAAAACACTAAAGAGTGATAAGCGATCTATACTGTCGTATGCTTTCCGGAAATCCACAATCGTTATGACATACTTTTTGTTAGTTGTGTTGCGAAAATATTGTATGACGTTCTTCAAATTCAAAATTTGCTCTGCACAGGACCGTCCCTTCCTGAATCCACCTTGATATTCACCGATTTGATTATCTACTTGCAGCTCTGCACGGTTTAGTAACACTTTTGAAAGAATTTTGTATGTGACCTGAAGAAGGGATATACCTCGATATTTGTTTGGGTCAGTTTTATTTCCTTTTTTGTGTATAGGATGGATTATCGCCAACTTCCAATCCGAGAAGATTTTTTCCGTTTCCCAAATGTCCAACATAATTTCGTGCAATTTTGTGATACAATTTTCTCCTGCATTTTTCCACAATTCTGCAGTTATTTGATCCTCCCCTGAAGCTTTGTTATTTTTTAGTGATTGAATAATTTCTTTAATCTCTTGTACAGTCGGTGGGGTTGAACCTTGATTAATTTTATAAGAATTAATGAACTTAAATTTTTCTTGTGGTAAATCACTGTTAAGTAATTTAGAAAAGTATACTGCAAGGATTGTACAGTTTGCATCTATAGTATAAGCCAATTCTCCATTTTCATTAACAAAATGAAGCGATGGCGAAGAATACTTTGTCAACTTTTGCTTGAACGTTCTATAATAGTTTCGTGATTTATGTTGCTTAAAGTCCTCTTCTATTGATTGTAATTTAAAATTTTCACTTTGTTTACTAATCCTCCTTATTGATTTTGTAACTATCTTCCTAACGTTTTTAAGTTCTTGCAATGTGGTCGGAGTTTTATTGCACGACCAATTATGCCAATTGCAACTAATTAGGTTTGCTGCCTATGTTGTATTAACTGGTCACATTCATCTGTCCACCACGGGTGTTTTCTTGCTCTTTTTAACGGGGCTATATTTACAGCTGTTTGTAAGAGTCCTGCTTGAAGTTGCGGCCAATTTTGTGGTTGTATTTCTTCAGTTCCTTTCATGAAGTTTTCATTACCTTTAATATTCTCTATATCATATTTACATTGAGGAACTCGTTTTGTAAAATTTCGTTTCTCAGGGATCACATCAAGGGAAAATTTTGTTGGATAATGATCAGAGTCTAAGTCCAGGCCTTTCCATACTTTTAGTTTCATGATTTCTGCAGTATACAAACGGGAAATTAGTACATGATCCAGTTGATACTCACCCAATAAGGAATTAGGTGAGACCCAAGTCCTTGTTTTAGAAGGGAGTTTCTTAAAGAAGGTTGATTTGAAAAATAAATCATGACTTCTGCATAAGTCGATGAGTCTCATGCCGTTCTTATTAGTATTTTTATGACCAGACCATTTCCCAACCCAATATCGATATATCCTCTCTTTGCCAATTTGTGCATTAAAGTCACCCATAAGAATTTTAACATGATGTTGTGGAATTATTTGTAAAATATTATCTAATTGATTCCAAAATTTCTCAGCTTTCTCTGGTGCTTCCTTGTTAGTTATGTTAGTTGGTGCATGACCATTAATTAGAGTATAGATTTTGTTCCCTGATTTTATTGTTATGGTGGAAAGGCGTCCTGAGTATGACTTGAATGTTACAACTGATTCAAGTATTGATTTATCCATTATAAATCCGGTCCCAAATTGTGGACAGTGGGCCATGACTCGTTCTCCTGGCTTTCCTTTAAATATCCTAAAGTTTTCAGAATTCAAAAGGACATTCATCTGTGTACCGTGATTCCTGGTATGCAATAATTTTTATATTACGTTCTCTAGCTTTATTTAAGATATTTTTTAATTTCCCAGCTTCCAAAAGGGAATTGACATTAAATGTCATTATCCAAATCCGAGATTTTGCTTTAAGAATGTTGCTACAAGGATTTGAGGTACTCCGACTTACCTCCTTGCACACATCTGTGGTCTCCCCAGAATCCGAATAGACCACTCGGGTACTGAAACCCCTGGGGTAATTTATTGCTCTAGAAGGTGCACTATTCATGTTGATTTAATTGAAGTTATGACTGACATGTCAGTCGGTTAAACTCAAGAGTTCCACTTCTGAGTATTATAGTATCAGCCGCCACTAACATGTGAAACAGATGCTGTCGGGGTACCGCCACTAACATGTGAAACCGTCGTCCCCTTAACATGATATTTGGTACCATGTACCAAATACCTTTTACTCATTATCCCGAGTATGGGGCTGCCTCTTCCGCCATATACACTGTTCTGTAGTCCATCTACTCCACTGTCTGTGCCGTTGAGGGCTTCACCGTATCCCTGGCAAGGGACCCTTACAAGGTACTACCAGCCGGGCCAGCTGGACCAAGGTTTTTTAAAGTGGTGTTACTCCTCTATTTCCTCCCACATATTAATATATTTCTACTTTTTTTTAAATCCCACAAAGAAAGAAAGAAATCGAAAATTTGACATGCACTGCCACTGCACTTCGAAGTCGAAACCCCTCCCTTGATTCCGTCTCTACGCATCTCAAACGTTCAAGCGATCGTCATTGACCATTCATCCTTTGTACTAGTAATTTTGCCTGGATTTTTTCTTTATTCATTTTGTATAAAAACTGGACACTCTGACCAAGACTGCGGTTGCACTGAACTGCACTGCCACTGCATTTCAAAGTCAAAATCTTGCTGTTGACTCGGTCTCTTCACGGTCTTTACAAACGGTCAAATGATCATCTTGTATTAAAAATAAGGGACTTTTTCCTTTTTTTCAATTCTTGGACAAATGTAGACAATATTTCCATTGTAAAATTTTGGAGTAGAAAAAATTTCAACTATTCAGTTTGATTTTACGTCACGTTTTTATTTATTTTTTTCGATATTAATTTCCTAACTTTAAGGAATAAAAAACCATATATAGTTTTTTATTATTATTATGTATATAATATATACAATATACTTAGATAATATTAAAATACGATAACATTAAAGCAATGTGAAGTTCCCGATACAATTATTTTAATAATTAAAGTTAAGTTTTTTTGTTTTGAAACTTGTCTATCGACAGTAATTCACATGACAGATGGTTTGGCAACGTCGCGATAACAGCTGATTGTGAGAGAAAAGAAAAACATGAAAATATTTTGAACTTATGAACATATGTGTAACTATTTGATAGAATACACTCCAGCTTTTTACATAGATTATCTATAATTTTTTGTCTTTTGGTAATTCGAGGTTCATTGGGCTATTCTTGGGCTAATAAAATTCTGATCCCTTTACAAACAGTCGACTCATAACACTGATGGTCTGACGGGTGGTCTTTTTATGTCACCTTATAAGTCAAATATAACGAAGTCATTTAATTACTTTATTTTATTAAATAAATAATAATTACCAATTTTTAAATTGGTGTTGTTATAAATAAAAATAATTTTATTATAAATAAAAATAATGAATTAATACAACTATTAGGATAATTGAAAATATTTAAAAATTCAAGCGCTATTTTGACTCATTGTTACGCTCGAACCTCCTTAATTCTTGTTTCCAATATTTAAGATACAGAAAAAAAATATTTTCCTTGATTTAAAAATGTATTGTTCATTATGGATGGTTATTCACAATTTACAAAGATTATGTTGCGTGAAAGGTCTAACAAATCGATTGTATAAAGTGAGAAATTGTTCATTGAAGTTAACTGGTCAGTCAAAGTAGCGAGGCGTTAGGTTGATATTTTTAAATAAAAATGGAAATTGGAACACGTAAATAATCGAAAGTATGAAAAAAAAAGATGATCCTGGAGGTAATACATTGGAAGAGAATAAAAAAACAGAATCGTTGGAAAGAGAAATGTATAATACTTTTGTCCATTTTATTTATTTATTGAATTTTGATATAGTTTTTCAGGAAGGAAGGATTATCAATAAAATTATTATGGGAGACAGATATCGGAAGCACAATTTATTGGAACCCATCGAGTGAATTCATCAATGTCACAACAACTAGTCTCAGTCTAAAGCTTTGCTCCTCTAAGAAGTATAATAATAACACTCCATTTGATTGAATAATATCATAGTTTTGTTTACATATCGCATCAATTACATAATAATTAATTTTGACAGAAACATTTCAGTTTGTTTCGGGTCAGCATCTCATTTGCATCTATTTCGTTGCATATTTA